>VWZT01007818.1:149651-267226 GCA_013397055.1 Pachycephala philippinensis | reverse complement strand
AAATCAGTGTTTTACTACTCATCTCGTGATGAAAGAAGCTCTTTATATAATCTCTTATTATTTAAAAAAATACATTTTTTTAAAATTAAGTAATTTATGCAGAGATGAGTCCAGTGGGGACTAACCATATGACAAAACTTTGTTGCTGAGCATTATCTATGGACAGGTCTCATTCAGCCTCAGTGTTTAACATCTCCAACCTGCATGACAAGGTAGAGAAGGTAGCAAAAACCATGCATGGTGGATCCTATCCGTGATAGTCCTGAACAGATGTTGGCAATCACATGTCAAAAATATTCAAAACATCGAGAGAACTACTCAGATTCTCACTCACAGATCTTTAAAGTTAGAAAGCCTTTTCCACCCATTCTGTTATGCACATCCACACTATAATATCAATATAAACAAATTCTGTGGTGTAAACTTACAGGAGCATGTATTAAAACTAATCACCAGCGCTCACATGGAGTATGAACTAGAAACGGGAATTCAGGAATGGAGGTGTTAAGAAAAAAGATGTATCTGGGTCTAGAGTTTGGTCTCCCATTCCAATACCACAGTAATGAAAATCAGGGAAATTCCTGGGAAAGCAAGGTGCTTTTGGTTGAAAGTGTATGTCCAAATATAGGTTTTAAAGAATACTCCAAGAGGATAATTCATTAGGTCCTTGAAATTGAAATCAGTACCTCTCTTAATTTTTGTCTCTAAGATTTAAAGAATAATCTATTAGCAGAAGGTTGTGGGTTTTTTAAAGTTTTCCCTAATTGTATTTCCACTGAGAAAGGATTTTTATTTTCCCTGGGAAACAAAGCTGAGCACAGCTTTACAGATCATGTGAGATGGTAGTGGCTAATCAGAGAGAAAGCCAGAGTTTTTTCCTAGATTCCTTTGCTAGCAATTTGTAGACTTAACTTGGAGGGACATCCATCTCCAGGGGACACCTTTCACCTTACATCTTGTCTCAATCTTGAGCCTCTTCAGAGCAGAGCCTGTCAATTTTTCTGAGTTATATATATAACAATTTTCTGCTGTCCTATATCAGAGGAGGAGCTGAAGCTTGTTTTACATCAAATGATAAGATATGACTTAGTGGGGGAAAAATTGAGTACTGAGATTCAGAAAATCCAGATTCAAATATGCCAAAACCCTTCAGTGATATTAAATATTGAGTTGTTCCATTTGTTGGTTAATAGGGGAAAAAAAAAAGAGGATTATTATTTATTAAAGTAATACATAATAACTCTTTTTTCATTCTGACTGAATATTTGATTAGTTTTTTTGATAACTGCATTTTTATGTACAAGTCCCAAATTATTTGGTGACATAACTGCATGAAGATATGCTAACAGAATATCTGGCCTTTGATTTTATCAAGATTACCTGTGCCCTGAATATGTTTAAATTACAAATGTGGAGAGCTACAAATTGCCATAGCTGCCAGTGAAACACAGCCGAGGTGGCTTTTTTAATATTAGCAGATAATTTCACAGGAGTCAGTTCATCTTTTAGATAGACACATATATTTTAAAAGAAATATTGGTCATGATGCTGTGGTTTATCTGGAGATCAGTCTGAGTTTTAATGATAACACAGGCTTATGCTGAGGTGAAATATTTTCCTCCAGTAGGCTTAAAAATGAAAAGATGATGAACATAATGTCTTTCATGAGATTTTTGGGGTTAATTGCCATAGGGAGGAGAAGGTGGTTGTTATTTTTGCTTCCTCTTTCACGTCTCGGGTGAAAAACACCAAGTTGTATTCTCCTTTGGAAATATCTAAGCTTTCCCTCAATAAAATTGATCACTTTTCCATCAGGTACTTCTATTTGCACGAACATATTTGGACTCGCTGTGCTCAGTGAAATTGCTTACGGAAAGCCACGGGCCAAGTCCTGCGTGGTGCGAGGCTTCTGTCCAGCAAAGCACTTAGAGGCTGGTTTTCAAAGGCATTCTGCTTCACTTGGAATCAATGAGTTTCTCTATTGACTCCAGAGGGAGTCAGTAAAGCTGACAATTAGTGCTTTTAAAAATCTCACCTACCTTTAATGTCTGGCTCTAAGTGCTCAAGCGGGCACGGGGATGTTTAGGGGGACACGGGCTCACAGGGCTGAAAAAGATCTCCTAAACTCAGAGTCCATTCCCCTGGCCTGAGGCTGCATTTAGTACAGCTCAAGCACGGCATGATATTTATTGCCTGGCTTCTTCAAGCAGTCCTTCAAAGATGGAGGTCCCAGGGTCTTCCTGAGAAGTCCAGGAGCTGTTCCAGCAACTCATTGCTTTTGTCATTAGGAGAATTGTCCCGGGAGGATGGTTCCAATCCAGATCCAACAACACAAAAGTTTTGGCATCTAGCAGCAAGCTTCCCTCTCACTGGGGAGGTGGGGGTCAGTTTGGGTGCCATAATGCCAAATCTCCTGCTCCAAATGTCCATGGACCTGCAGGTCCTGTCTCTGAATCCAGCCTCCCTCTCTCTTGCTGCATTATCAGCTCTCTCTTTTTCACCCTGGAGCTGTGTAAGACATCAGGTCAGTGCCTTACCTCCTGTGGCAGCCCCTAACATGCCAGAAGACCTTTGTGGAACCCCTCAATGTTCCCTTTTCTGCACTAAACACACCCATTTCTTCCTGTTTTCCAGTTGCCCACGATATCGAGAGGAAAACAAGCTTTGTGCAGGTTCAGGTGCTTAGAAATAGGTAACACTTTCTCTATGGGAGCATTTTAAAACCTTTAACTCTCAGTGATTTGATTTACTAATTGGCGTCTTGCACGTTGCCACAGCAACTGGATTCATTTGTTTTTCCATCTAGATAGGAAGCACGGTCAGCAGCAGAACAACCCACTGAAGCCATTCATTTATCTCCCATTACCATCCCATTACCAGAGTATCCAAATCCCAATGTGCTCAGTAGGAACAACAACAGAGGGTCTTGAATCGTATTTCATCCTCATGGAAATCACCGATGTTTTTGATAAGCACTAATTGAGATAATGTAAACCCTGTGGTACACCCTCTCCATCAAAAAACCACAAAATGCAGACCACCACCATCATTATCATCATCATCATCATCCCCAGGATTTTGTAAACTGCCTGTATCCAGAGAAGCTCCCCTGCTCTTTCTGGAACAGGCGTGTGCACCACGGACATCTCACACGGAACGACAGGATACCGGGGAAAGGTGACCTCATAGAAAATTGGGCCAAGGCACTTTGGGGCCTGATCCAGCTCCCATTTAAGTTAGTGTGAGACTAAAGGCTATAAATAGTGCTGTGAATGTTATCCAGTGCCTCAGTGATAGCCAGAACAGAGCTCGGAGAACAAGAATTAAGACTGTGTGGAGGAGACTGACCCTCGTTCACTGCTTCAGTCTCGCTGCAGTCCTGCTGAGGAGAGATAAATGTCACCCTTTTGGTGGGCAAATCACTTCACTCAAGAAGTAACTATCCCAGAGGTGAGAAAAAAATATGACATATATGTGTTTTCCTTGGAGACTGGCCTGTCTGTCACTTTTCCACGCAAAGCCAGCCTGCAGGAATGCTGACACCAATTCGAGTTTTCCAACATGTTGCTAAACTCTTTGCTGCCCCATGTCTCAGTAACTAATGACAAAATACACTCATCAAGGGTGAGCCCTTCTCTCCCCACACGCATGTGACTCGTGCAGACATTTACAGGACCCAGGTGTATCCTCAGGGAAAAGAATGGGCTTGGTGAGGACAATCCTGCTACAAGTCACTCTTTTTTTTTTTTTTTTTTTTTTTTTTTTTGTGTTTTTTTTATTTTTCTTTTTCTCCTCGCTTGTTTCCAGACTGTGCATGAACGTGTCTGATGTTCTGTAGGTGATTGCCAACATCTGGTATGGATGTCATACTGAATTATGCTAATATTTCCTCACATCTCGCATAAGGAATGGATGGTGTTTTGGGATCTTGCCATTTCTCATTGTTTGGTGTTGCTTGCATTTTCTATGGTTTCTGATTTGCATTTGAAAAATGATTATTTGATTAACCTCTGAATGTGATAATTTCTACCTGCCTTAACAGGAATGTTTGGGCCAAATTCTTCTTGCTCTCTGCAGATGTCAGGCTGCCCATATAGCCCTCATTCCACTAATTTTGGATCTCGTGATGTTTTTCATGTCATGCAAGCAGGATTTGGCCCAGAGGTGTGGAAAGAAGTCAGTGATTCAGAAAAAGCCTGTTATTTATTTACTCCACAGGGAGTAATCGATAGACCCATTGTCATTAACGGGTGTAGATGTTACTCAGCTTTGGATCAGATCCTCAGGTTTTTCCCTGCATGCTGCCTGGTTTGATGTTTGACTTGCAAGAATTAAGTAAATGCCTTTAATGCCCCATAAATAGTATCTTCTATTAAGCTATATCGCAGTGCTCTCATTGGCACTATTTCAAAGAAGGATTATTTATCCAGAAGATTTAACCATGCTCTAAATTTGAATACATCTAGCCTTGCTTTTACAAAACATGGGATTGATTCAGAGAGATGCAGAGCACCTGCAAGAGGTCCTGGGTGTCCTTAATTCCCCCCAGCCCTTCCATTTTAGAAGCACAGAATGTTTACATGAACAGTGATTTGAATACTTTCCTTAGCCGTGGCACTTAGTTGTGTCAACCACCTTAATGGATGCTACTTAATTTTCTGAGAAAATTTTGTTTTTAAAGGGTGAGAAAAAACAGTTCAACTGTAAGTATGACACTCTCCTAATGGTTTTCCTGGAAAGTTTTAGCAAAGGTCCAGGAGGCAGAGTACCAGTTATTTTTAAATGGTCTTTAATTACAGAAATTGTACTACTAAAGCATCATCTTCTTAAATTGTTCAGAAGCTTGTAAGCTATGAAAACAAAAGAAAAAAGAGTTGAAAAGGAATTAAAGAAGAAAAACCTATCATAAAGAAATTATTTGATACCTGCAAGGAATGAACTTGTAAAACTAATAGTATAGGATTGCTATTCTATTTAAAACTCCAGCAAGTAATCTGGGAAAAACATGTTTCATGAAATGACCTTGAAATTGGCAGCACTGAGGCCTGATTTTGAAAACAGATAGTCTTTATTGGTAACTAGAATTTTGTAGGGTTTTTTCGCTAATATTATCCCCATTCACATTAGGACTCCCGCTGTCCTTGCCCATATGGGTAAGATTAATTAGTGCACTTAGATGGTACAAATACAGACTCCAAGTTTGTATTTGTATTAAAAACAAATAAATGTTCTACAGGGATTTCACAGGGAGTATGGCAGTAAAAGAACTTGTGGTATTTTTTCCTTTTCTGAAGACTCAGTTTGCATTTGGATTTCCCACGTTTACCCAACTTCAGTGGAGCAACATCTGTTTATCCAAAGGACAATAAATCATAAGAATCACTGAAAATATTTCAGAATATTCGATTAAAAAAAAAAATTAAAATTCTAGTGCATTTGCAAACATTTTTCTTCACCTCACTACTTTTTTAAGACCTGGCTGTCTTAAAGGTCTTATCATGCTGGGCAAGGGTGACACCCCAGAACTGGACCCCAGAACAGTCCTTTCAGAACTGGACTTCATCTAAAATTACTTCCCATTCAGGTAAAAAATTTATTCAAGACTAGATTAGCAGAAGACATTTACATTTTTATTTAGGCATCAAAACAGGTAGCCAAGCCTACGGATGGGTTCAAAAATTCAAAGCCAGCTTTTTTTTAAGCGCCTGAGTGGAACTGACCTCATTTGTAAAATCTCTTTCTGGTGAGGAGGAGAGGTAGCATGAAAATCCAGCTTTTGCCTAATGTTTGTCCTGCAATAATTTATGCTTTGTTTTTGAGCAGAACAGGGAGCTGTCTAACCTTGCCCTCTTTACCACGCCACAAACTAATTTTAGAGAGGAAAACATAGAATTTAATAGGGAAAGCTCCCCACACCTGCTGGGTTAGTGCCTTTTGGTTAAATAGGCCATTTTACAGATGTTAATATGATTCACAGAGTAGCAATGTTCTATGCAGGAGTGGAGTATTTTAGGCTGCTGGATGCAGGGACTGCTGCATCTGTTGGCCATTCCAGCAGCTCATCCTCATTTGAGAAACCCTGATTTCCCCTCACTCTAACCACAAATTTCTAAGCAAAGCCAAAAGCTAATTTTGCTTTCCTATGGGTCCTGAAGTACATTTTCCTATTATTTCCAATTGCACAGCACTAGCTCAGCCTTTGTGGCTGCCAAACTCTTGGGGTGGAATTCCAGGGAACTGAGAATTAATGTGTATGATCATATTCAGTGAGCAAATCAATGTGCTTCTGAATATTGCCCAGGAGAATTCCTCCTGTTCCCTCTTTGCATTTTCTTTTTTTCCATTTAAATAAATTTCTCTTATTGCTGCCTACTGGTGACACGGATTATCAGAAGCACTTATTACTACTTACCAGTACTAATTAAATATAAATAGGAAAGAAATGACAAAATTGCCACCAATGTGCAGCTGGTATTAATGTCCAGCTACACCAGACCAGTTTAGAAGAGAAGGGTCTTTTTTTAAAAAGGAATGGGGTTTTCTGTTGTAATCATGTAATATTCAATCAGCTCAAACACTGCTGATCTCCAGGAACACTTCAAAAGCAAGAAATATCACTTGAGAAAACTGTATAATTATTTATATCTGAATATTTATGGAAGAATAAACGGAAGCTAGTGTTACAGGGTGAAATAATAAAGGAAAAGCTAATTTGTGTGACCCAAGCTTTTGGTCTTATGCAATGGGATGATTTATCTACTTTGGCAGCATATTATAAAATGATTAACTTTGCCCAGGTATTGTAGGAGCCTCAGGTTGTTTTACTCGAATAATTTCCACCGCGTTTATTTGATTGCCAGTATTTGGCTTTTTTTCTAATCCCAAATTCTTGTTGTCTTAAGCAAATGATTTGAAGGCAGAGGAATTATTCATGTGAGGACAGCATGTTGGATTTGGCACTAAAATATGTAAAATAATCAGGGAATAAACAGCATTTCCATACCTCTTCATCTGTTTATGTCAGGGATAAAGTTATCAGAATCATCTGAGAGATTTAAAAGTAATTCACGTTCTCAAAATTCAATGGGATTTAGGCTTTACTGCCTTTACTGCAGCTCCATGAAAATATAAAACACGTTCCATATTTTCTTTTTTCATAGATACTTTTGTATCTCACTGTCCCTCCATCCAGTGCTTCCCCTCCATTTTTAAATCAGTGTTTGTGCAATTCCAGGACTTTTGTCCAAAAGCAGACCAAACTATACATTCATAGTGATCCTTCGTCTCTCGTTTCTGACGTCCAGTTGCAAACACATACTCAAAGCCCTTCAGATCTCCCTTTCCATGGAGATTTTCATCGTGAAAAGCAGCTGTCTGCAGACATATTTCAGTCTCTCAGTCTATAAACTCTTGGCTTTTATCTCCCTAGGGCTGAAGACCATTGTAGGGGCACTTATCCAGTCTGTTAAGAAACTCTCTGATGTGATGATCCTGACTGTTTTCTGCCTGAGTGTCTTTGCCCTCATAGGCCTCCAGCTCTTCATGGGCAACCTGAGACACAAATGTGTCAGGGATTACACCATGTATAACTTCACCAATGGCTCCTTGTACTTGGATGGTAGGACGTGGAACAACTCAGAGGAATTTCTTAGTGATCCAGGTAAGCTCTTCTTTGTCCTGTAATCTGGTTTCTGGTCATTTGAGGTTTTATTTTTTGTTTGTTTTTTCTGTGTAGGTTTGTTTGTTTTTTTAATTATATTAACTCAGATCTGTATGTGGATCAGCAAAATGCGACTACTGGTTCTTCATGATGTCAATGTGGTTTTGAAAGACCTTGGAAGTTTTTTGTGGATCTCTGTGGTGCCTCCACAGTTCCTGCTGGAAGTACTTCTGCTGCTTTGCTATGATGTCCTAGTTGCATCACTGATGACTTTCACAGTTTTAGAGTGTCTTATATATTTTTAAAACTCTGTTTCCTGGAATTGAGCAATCACATGAAAATTTCAGCTCTGTGTATGTGGGTCTGGTTTGCACGTTGTTTCTCTGAAGACAATTTATATCTCTCGCATTTTCTAGCAAAACTTCAAACTTTGAGTTAATGGTCTTAAAATCAAAAAGTAAAGCAGAGCAATTCAGTCTTTATTAATCTGAAAAATCCCAAGAGAATTTTTTAAGGAAATCTTACACTGTTTGGGCTCTAACTCATTACTGTGTTGGGCTATCCTGTACATGACAAGTGACCTTTGGTATTTCATTTATTTTGAGGAGAAAAATGGCCACATAGTCAACTCATTCACTGGAATTTTGATTGAGAGGCAGTGACGTGTCACGGGGTCCCTCTGCTCTGACTGTGTGGACCCCACAGTCCTACATCTCCAGCCATCTGCACTCTAAAAACCCCACATCTGGCTCGTGGAAGTTGCCTGGCTTGACCCAGGGCCCTGTTGAACCAGGGATTAGGCCAAGGGCAGAACCACCATTCCCCACTGGTGACTGCTGGACTTTCTGCTCAATTCCTCTCCCTGTGGTCTGAGCAGCCCTGGAAACTGGTGTTAGGAAGGTTTTGTTCAAGGAATAAAAAACTCGACATGGGTGTCTTTAAGGCATGATGTGGTTGATGCAGCATTAAGGAAGGACAGGTCACAAAGCTCTGCCTGAATGAGGGTTGTCTTTGGAACTGGCCCTGACCATCAGGTTACGTGTCCTCTGTGTCCCTATATCAGAGCCCCTTATCAGCTGAAAGGGGAAAGAGCTCTTGGACTTTAGCTGGATGGTGTGGAACCTGCTGATTGCCCTATCCATGTTCCCTCCAGTTCCAGCTTGGAGACGAGTGAGGAAATAGTAAAGATATTTGTGCACCTGTGGTGGATTAAGGCACTTCAGGGCTCCTCTACCCACAGATAACCGCGAGCTGTGTGAGGTGCTGCTTTCCCCTCCTCACAGAGGCACTGAGGGATAAAATAGTGATGGCTGGAAGCATAAAGCCCTGCAATAAAAGTGAAAGGAAGAAATGGAGCTGTGGAGATAGTCTGGCTCTCTGGAAATGGAAGTAGGGTAAATGTGACACAGGACAGTCTGTTAAAATACAGATAATGTCAGGGCCAGCTGCAGCATTGCTTTAAATGTAAGGAATTTTACAGCTGCTCCAGCATACCATGAGCATGTTTATTTATGTGGTCCTGATATGGGGAGGAGGGCAGACACTCCCAGAAATCTGTATGGGAAATCCAGCAATGGTTAATATGGTCATGAAAATACACTTGCTATCACTAGAGGAGATTTACCTGTTACAAAGATAATCAACTTGGTGAGATAATGGATTAAAGTGAATTAAATTTTAACCATGTGGCATTACAAGGAAGCAATAATAATAATAATATCAATTAATATTTACATAATATCTGAAAATAAAGACATGGTGCATTATGGCAAGCAGGTGTCACTTACTTTGGATAGACAGAAATTATTTAAATAGTTAAAGTGTTCAGGCAGTGCAGCAGGCCCCTGAAGACCTAGAAGAAGAGTAAATTCATAAGAAAAAAGTAGTGACCTCTGAATAAGAACAATGGAGCCTTCCTCAAAATGCTGAAGAAGGAGGCTTAGCTGTTAGGCAAGAAAGAACAATATTAAGTAGGATTTTCATTTAATGTTTACTATTGCACTAAAGCAATTCAGAAATGGAAGGACTGGGTCATTTTGTGACTAGATGGGATAGTGCTTTGTATTTCATTTTGCACAAGTATTATGGTGAAATGAAGTGACCGTTTAAAGGAGAGGCACTGACCACAATTTAATAACAGTCCGAATTTCAAGTACTGCAGGGAATTAAGCAATACATACAGTTAGATTAGAGTGTAGGCAGACCAAATTAGATAAAACGAGGAATATATTAAGAAGCAGAACCGTGTCAGTGTTTACTCTGAAGAAGAACTAGAGAAGAAAATTGGCCAACATGTTGAGATAGTAGAGTTCACTGGAAGGGAGCACAGACAATTACAAGAGCTCTTTGGAGATTTCAAAACCAGAGTGGCTGAGTCACTTAGTTTGGAGCAGGGATGCTAATCTAAAAAACCCAGGAAACAGAAACCTGAAGTACTGTCAGAGATCCATAACAATACTTTATAGAAAAAGGGGGATGTAAAGAAAAAAAGGAGTGAAAACCACTGAAAACTACAACTGGAGAAATTCTTAATTCTGTTCATCAGGATACCAAAATAGAGAATTAAAATGGGGTGATGTGACAGTTCTGCTCTTCTTGGAGAGCAAAAATTTGCTTTGGATTCTTTAAGAGTGTTTTTAATGTTTTAAAGGGCAGCAGGGAGCCTCTGAAATGGCAGCAGCCTCCTGCTGTGCCTTTGAACCGTTTTTTGCATGAATGAAAAAAACAAAAATCAGTAAAACCCCTTAAAAGAGTAATACAGGGAAAAATTGCTTGGTGCTGCAGAGGAAATAGTTGAGAGAGTTAGTCATGAAGTGTGAAGAAAGATAAGAACTCAGTTTTGAGTCTTTCAAAGCCCTTTTTAGTTCGAGATAACCGTGTGCTGTGGGCACTTGCTACAGGAGACATTTCGGTTGTGTCTGTGGGACAGCCATCTGGGATGGCCTGGGATGGCTTCAGGTCTGCTTTTTTATTCAGAACTTACTTCACATCTGGACAAAGTTCTGCAATCTTTCCTTAGCTGCTTTCAGCCTCCAGCCTGGAAATTCTTTTCTCATCTCTCTTCTTGATCTTCTCATATTGGTTTTATATACGGGGAAAAAAGTCAGTTTATAAACTTTGCCTCATCACTGGCTTAACCACAGTTAGGTGGTAACTCTTGATTTTTGGTTGGTTCCTGAGGAAATAACCACCACGATCCGAGATTTCAGGAACTCCTTCCCTTAACTCCATACTCAAGACCCATGAGTACTTCCCTGTTCTACCAGTGCGTTCACCACAATTAACTTGGTTGGGGTGCAGGTATTGCTTTGCCCCTCTGCTGCCCCTATTCCTGCCTCCACCTCCAGTAAAGGCAGAGTGCCAGCACTGGCAGTGATGGTGTAGGAATTGTAGTGGCAGAATAAAAAAAATCCTTTTTTCCTAAATCTTGTAAATCCTGCATTGCAAGGTTGCTAATGTTGTTGAGAATTTTTGGGTTTTCCCCTCCTGTCTGCCACGAGATGATCATGCACTAAATCCCATAAGGAATTCCTGCGTGTCCACCCAACACTCTGCTTGCTGTTGCCATCATTTCAATGCTTTCTGCAGCTGGAGGAAGTGCCAGGAAACTTGGGAAGAAAGAGGCAAAGCTTATGATCATGGAGATCCCGTTGGGAAAATCCATACTGGCTCCTATTCGGGTTCACTAAACACTAGAATACAAAGTTTTAGAATCAAAAGTGTCAGCAATTATTCCTGATTAGACTGTCAAGAAGGGAAGTGTCTTGGCATTGTGATTAAAAGCTTAATTCTGTGAAAGAAACTTCTGCTAAGTTCCTGTGGGTGCCTCTAGTGTCCCAGTTTGATTACTGGGCACAGCAGTCATGGTAAGATGGGACAAATTTTTAGCCTTTCCTCAGCTCACAGTGGAGACACAGGTCTAAAATCTGCCTTTTGGTGAGCACCTCTCTTCACAATAAACAAGAGAATTTTTATATTCTTTCCACCCATTTAAATGGCTCAAAATTTAAACAGCAACTTCCAAGAAGAAGGCTTCTAAGAAAAATTATTCCATTCTGGCTTTGTCTCCACTGAGTGATGCTTACCACTGCAAACGTAGAGGGGGAGAAAAATGAAGATTAAGGCAGAAGTAAGTAGCTCATCAGGTCTCCCAGTTTCCTCTGTACGACTACTCTTTGAATGAATGGATTGTGGGATGAGGGACAGCTGAGCATCAGATAAAATCAGGCTAAAAAAATTCTTCATGTCAAGTGCCAATGGTAAAATTAGAATCATTCATCTGGGAAAACTGTGACTACTGATAGGTAATTATTTTCCTACCTGCAGTTCCAGATTTGGTAAGAGATTGCGATCAATAAGCCCAAGGAGGATTATTTTTAGACATTAATAATAAAAAACCTGGAAGACTGGAGTTTTAGATGCAGCAGTGATTGTATATAAAAATGAAATAAAAGGGAAAAAATAAAGGTTGAAAATAGTAATAGTTTACATCCACAACATCATGAAAATTATGCGATCAATATATCAATATCAAAGTAATTTGGTTATCATTAGGAGAGTTAACAGTTTAGAAATACCAGCTGACTGAAAAACTGCAAGCTTAATTTCAATACTTGTAAAGATTTCTAGGAAGGCAGCTCCAAATAAGAGTCTTGAAAGCCTGTCTTGGTTTGTGGTGTTTAAATTAAAGATGTATTTGATGAAGTGAAGCTTTATGAACGTGTGAGTTAGAACGAATTAAAAGCTATAGGATGTCAGATATGTCACTGGCTTAGAGATGTACCAATGGACTGAGTGGAGTTGATTCATGTAGCTGATGATTTTAGGATCTTAAATGTCGTTTATGTATTCCATTATGAAAATGGATTATTGACAAGTCAGTAAGTAGAAATCTGAGTCCTTTTGTGAGCAGGGCTTAATGTAAGGGCTGAACACATAAGAAAAAACACTTTAGAAAAGAACCTTAAAAATATAATTAAATTATAAAGTCACTTATGGAATTATAGTCTTAAACCCCAGCATTTTCTCTTTTTTTAGACTAAATACCTTAAGACACTCTGTAAGAGTCTTGTTTTCAAAGTGTTCTATATCTGTTTTCTCTCAAAATCAGAGTTTTTCAAGTTAAAAAGGCGCAACCCTGTAATTTCCTTTAGATAGTCCTGCCCAAGCAATCGATATTAAAAAAAAAATATTAACAAGTAAAATGAACGAACGTTCAAGCTTTATGAACCTTCTACTGGGAGGAATCAGCTACTATTTTTATAGCTTAAAAGAGGTATTTCAGGGCTGTAATTTTTTTCTTCCAGACTAGTTTCTGGCTTTCATTTAATAGCAGTGATTTTGCTCTTCTTCTGGACTCAAATTGTGTAGTTAACAAAAGTCTGGGGAAAAAAAACAAAACAACTTTGAAAAGAAACAATCCAGACCAAGATTAACATAATATCTTTTTTGCCACCTCCAGTTAGGCCTGAAAGACTCATGGTTGCTTCAGGTTCTAGATTTAGAAAGATGAACAGAGTATGTGAAGTTTTGGGGATACCCATCCAAATCATGGTCTTCCTGGGCACCTGAGAAGGGATCAATGGCTTTTGTGGAACAGCTGCTGAGGCAGAGATCTGTGAATACACAGAAATGTGTGTCTGTATGTAGATGAGGCTGTGTGTGTCTTCTCTAAGCTCTGTGCCTGATTGTTATCTCTGCCTGATGAAATCATTTTTGTTTCCGGAACCACCGACATGGAGCTGTATGAACAGATACTCTGAATCTGGATGAGAACTGTAGAGAACAGAATTTTGTCCAAGTCAGATAATAAATGTAGCCAGTTTGGGGAGAGCTGAAGTGTTTGAGGCGTTGTCTGAGGTGGTAATAGAAGACAGCGAGTGTTTGATGAATAATTATGGAGGTGGAGGAAAGAGAGAAGCAATAAATCAAGTTGGGACTGGAATAGGTGTTTTATTATGTATGATTGTATATGAACCAGTGATTAAAACAAGGAACCTCTCCGGGCTTTCAGATTGTGCTTGTCAGCATGGAATCTATTGACGTTTCTCCACTTTAACTGTAAATATTGTGGCTTTGTTCGAGTGCTGTGGGTCTTTTGATAAATAGCTTCATCAGTGCTCAAAACTTAATGCTCTGATGTGTTATTAACATGGGTATTGTACCTGTGCACTTTAATGTTTTAAGCTAAATAGAAAAAGAAAGCCCCATCAGAAGTGCAAGGATCAGGAAAACATAGGAATTGGTAATGTTGAATCCAATACTGTCTCCTCCTGACCACCCAGTAAGATTCTTTTTTTTTGGCCTTGTGATGAAAGATGAAGTCCTTCTATTGTAAATATTTGAAATATTTCGTAAATCAGGAGGATTTCTACCTCAGTTATACCTCTTTTGCTCTCATCACTGCTCACAGAAAGGACAGATCTACTCGAGGAAAGATCTGCCATGGAAAATTCAGACTAAACATTTTCGGTTTTCCTGCACCTCCAAATTGTTCATGAACTACAGAATTAAAACACCACTTGGCTTGCACAGTGATGTGCTTTTAAAAGGACTTTCTATGTGTCCATTAAGGCCTGTCCATGGACTGCTCCATGCTCCAAGTTCAGCAATAAAGTGCATTGCAAAGGCAAGAGGCATCTTCTGCTTTTACCTCTGAGCACTCAGCCCAGGTGCACCATGAGCAGAGAATAACTTGAACTGCTGCTTGCTCTTATTGCACTGGTTTTAAGGAATAAGTAAAGATATATTTTCTCCTGATGATTTTCATCAGTGATGAATTCCCCCAAGTAGGATGGAGATAAAATATGGGAATTCCTAGGCTCAATCTGGCCTTGGCATACCTACGGCGGCATGTCTCTGTGGCACTGAACAGCCCCATTTGCTCCAGAAAACAATTAGTAGAGCTCAAAGTATAGATATTTTTCTAATTTTGTGTTAACATTAACTGTTGGAATTCAGGATATCCTTATCTACACAGGCAACAAATCTTTCTTTGAATGTTTTGTCCACAGGGGCAGCCTGCAGCAGCAGCTTCAGCAGTTCAAATGGGAAATATAGTGAAAAATATTTCCTTTATCTTTAGTTTTGAAAATTCTTCTTTTCTTTTCTCCCCCTCCATTTTCTTAAGGCAAAAAACATTGTTATCATGTTCTTGTCACTAGGAGCACACAAAGCTCCCTGTGCTCCTTTTCCAGAATACAGGTTATTTTTTACTGTGATAGTCACCTTTTTTCTAGGATAAAAGATGCCCATTTTTTCAATTGCTGCTCTTAAATTTTCCCAGTCATTCTCATTACCTTCTCAATACTTTCCAGTCTGGCAGGTACCCTACGGAAAGCATTGAAAGTGGTCTTTCTTCTGGATCACAGTCATTTAGGTTGGAAAAGACTTTTAAGACCATCAAGTCCAACCATTATCCCAGCACTGCCAAGTCCACCAATAAACCCTGCCCCAAGTGTCACATCTATACATCTTTTAAAATCCACCATGGATGGTGACCCCACCACCTCCCTGGGCAGCCTGTTCAATGCCTGACAACCCTTCCCATGAGGAAATATTTCCTAATATCCAATCTAAACCTCCCCTGGTGCAACTTGAGGTCATTTCTTCTGGTCCTATCACTTGTTCTCTGGGAGAAGAGACCAACCCCGGCCTGGCTGCATCCTCCTGTCAGGGAGTTGTGGAGTGTGAGAAGCCTTTCCTGCCCTCCAGGAGATCAACATTCCCACCCAGCTTGGTGTCATCTGCAAATTGACTGAGGGTGCACTCGATCCTCTTTTCCATATCACTGAAAAATTATTAAACAGGACTGATAGAAACAAGCCACTGTTCATCAGTCCTTTCCTATATATTACTCCATCCTGGCCCTCCTATATATCAATACTACACTCTTCTCTGATCATCGCTTCATATTACATAAGTATGTTGACTAAGAATCCCTTCCAAAAAAAACCCAAACAAACAAACAAAAAAATCCCCCATCTCTCTTATCTGAACTTATACAGGGAATTTAAGGACTAACAAGGTTATGGATAGGTAAGATTTTCTCCTTCTCTGCTTTACTTCACTTTCTGACAACTTAATATCCCACTTTGCATTTCTTCACTCTTTTGTTTTGGTGGAGTAGGTCTCTCTAGTGCTCCTCATTCAGTCCACGCCTCAGACTTTATTTACCTGGAAAATACTGTGTATAGGAGATGTTGTTACCTCTCTACTCACCCTCTCTTTCCCTTGTACT
Source organism: Pachycephala philippinensis (assembly GCA_013397055.1). Classification (NCBI taxonomy): domain Eukaryota; kingdom Metazoa; phylum Chordata; class Aves; order Passeriformes; genus Pachycephala; species Pachycephala philippinensis. Next base: position 251,327 of record VWZT01007818.1, on the reverse strand, counting down.
TATAATGTAACAAAGAGGTGCAGGTGCAGCCCTCTGTTAGCCTGCAGAGATCCTGCTCACTGACTTTTCATCTTAACCTATGTTTTCTGTCTCCCAGCCATTTTTTAATCCAATTTCTTTGTTTTCTTTATCACAGTAAGTGCAGAAGTTGTTTTTTTTCTATTTTTCCATCATCTGTCTGTAATCACAAATGCATCCGACCTTTGTAGCAGCTTTTGATTTTAGTTCTTTTGTGTGAAACATATGAAAAAATTCCACAAAACACAAAACCTCCGCAAAACTTCCAGAGAGCACGCTTCAGCACTTTGCTGCCTATTCATGTGGAGCATATGTCTAAACAAGTGGTACTAAATATGCTTTTAGTTACATGCTATGCACCCTACAGCCCTAAGTGTGTGGGTCTGAGTGACTGCTGAGGCACAGAAGCACAGAAAGAGGTTATCTGAAGATGTTTAAAAGCCAGCATGTGTGTTTATTGCTAGTCCTTGTCTCCTGTCTCGTCTTCCTGGGGATGCTCCTGGACTTGGCAAGGTCCCCAAGCCAATTTGACAGCATATAAATTCTCTGCTCTCCTCTAGTGCACATCTCCAAAAGCTCCTGATGTGCTTTTCCTCCTCTCCTGATGTGCTTTTTGTTCCCTCAGACCATGTGAGCAGCACAAACCAGGTACTGTGGATCTTTGAGGCTTTCAGAGCCTCTTCCTAGTGCACGGGAGCCATCTAGCTCAAGAGGGCTTGATTGATATTTTTAGTGGCTTTTTCTCAAAGGGGGAGAAAGCTGTGCTGTCAAAAGTGGAGACATTTTCTGTGCTGTGGCGACTGCTGAGCCTGGCAGGGAAATTGCTTCTCTGACTTGTCTGGAGCATGGGGAGAAGCACTAATAGGAGCCTTCCAGAGAGACTCAAAGTGAAGGAGACCACTTTCGTCCCACCACCTGGTTATTTGATTTTCTACAACCTCCTCCCAGCCCCTCCATATCTCCTGCAGGACAACTAATGCCTGGAATTCCAGGCTGTGTTTACCACCAAGTCATGCAGTTGCCAATGCTGTACATAAAGTTGTCCCCTTGATCTCTGCTCCTTCTACCCACCCAACCATCTTGGCCATAACTCCTCCTGTTCCTTTTTGAACTGAAGTTTTGGAAGTGTCCTTCCACATGGTTACAGGGTGTGGAGGTAGCAGTGAGCTGGGCCAAAAGTGGTTTCCCAGGGAAAGTGGGAAGATGGGAAGCAAGGAGAGGAGAGCACCCAAGAGCCTCTGAAACCCAGCAGAAGAGTCAGCAGCAGGAGATGCCAGGAGACAGCAAAGGAGAGCAGATCCCCTGTCATGGGCTGAGCAACAGGAGAGTAACTGATTATTATAATTATTTACAACCCCTTTTAGCCAGGAAGAACTAACCAGCAGGGCCATTTTTTTCCCAAGCATTCTCCCCTAATAACACCCTTAATACAGCCTGTTCCGTGGCTTTTGTGAGGCATGTTTTTCATCTTCAAACTCAATTTCATTTATTAGAGGCTCCGCCGTGTGTGACACAGTGTGCACACAGCAAGTGCAGCAAGGATTCCTTTTAATTATTGTGTATTACCAGGAGGCAAAGTGTGTTTGTGCCGGTGGGCGAAAGGGCGAGGAGGGGGTGGTGTCTATTTCCTTTCCATGTATCACCACCATAAGGAGATATAGCTTTCTGAACTGCATTTTAAATTTGGAATGGGGACGTTGGGTGGCTGTCAGCGCTCTGTGCCAGCCCCAGTGCAGGGAGAGTCTCCAACCAGCGAGCGCCCGTGTGGCTGCAATAAATAGTCTGAGATAACAAACACCTCCCTGAAGTTTTTGTTAGAAAGTCAGCCAGAGGACTCTTCTCTGGGCAGTGACTAATGATATTTGAATGTTGCTCTTTATGCAAGTGTGGTAATATATAGGGTTGTTTTTTTGGGTTTTTTTTGTTTGTTTGTTTGTTTGTTTGTTTTTTATTGGGATTAATTTGTTGGAAGATGAGCCAAAATAACATTTCAGTAGGGCCTTCAAAGGAGGAGCAGAAGCTGGAGGCAGAAACTGTGTTTTCTAAGCTGACTCCAACATTTTTTATTTTTCTGAATGAGGAAATTTTGCTTTCCTCAGAAATGAGGAAGATTTCTACCCTGCAGTCTATGTACCCTGCTGGCTTTCTGCTCAGTTGTGTGATAGAGGTGTGGAAAGCATAAGGTGGAGCATATTTTTAATTGGAATAATTTTTTTTTTTTGAGGAAGTTTCCTTTTTTTTTTTTCTGTTAATGTGACAAGTAGAGATGTTGCTCTGTTAGAATCACCTGGTGTGGGAGGCAGCAATGCAGAAACCTGAAAAATATTGAGAAATCACAAAAGTGTAGAATGAAACAGAAAAATGGTGAGGAACTGACTTTGGAAGGAAAATATTGCAAGAATAGACCAAGGGAATTTGTGTTTTTACTCACTTGCATATAGTAACTTTAAAATGATGGCCAGTGTTATTTGCTTTGAGAAGTGTAGGAGGCAGAGCAAAAACTTCCAGGAGACCTTGTTATTCAGACCATTTTTAATTCTTTTAATAAGGCAGTTACCTTACTCTGGAAATTCCTGTAGAAAAATTTCTAGAAGGCAACATATGCCCTATAACAATGACATCAACATTTTAGTAAAGCTGGTAGAGAAAAAAAATCAGCATTTCCTTTGGAAAGAATGGCACATTGAATAAAGTTTATGTAAACACACACAGGTGCTACAAATATCATAGTTTTGACTTAATTTTACTTCAAAAATTAAAAAAAAAAAAAAACCAAAACAAAAGCAAACACCTAAAATGGAGTGTTTCGGTTTTATTTTTCATATTTGTTTTCCTATTTTTTTCCCACTCACAAGCTGAAATTTTTCAGTGAAAAACAAAACAAAAATTAATTGCAATCTTCCAAGGCAATGAAAAATCATTGTGTTATCAGGTGGTGTTGCTCAGTTTGAGCAGTTTTCAGAGAGAAAATGCTCCTCTACATGAAAAAGGAGTTTCTAGTTCTTTGCCCACATTAGAGTGAACTGATGGGAAGCTGAGGCCATGGGTTAACGTGGTACCAAGGGTTTTCATTCTTTAAAGCAAGAGTGATGCCTGTTTGCTTCTTGCAGCCCTCTGATTGCCCAGCAGGCTTGATTGAAATCCAAACCGACGGGCTTTGAAGGAAAGATTGATTGTTGTGCACATTTTTGATAATACAGCAATTTGTCTCCTTGGGTATAAAGCTCTAATCCCTCTCTCATTTATCAGTGGGGAATCAGGAGCTCGCCTCCTTCCTCAGCCCGAGGTTTGGCACAGTGGCTGTGACACTTCCTTGCACAGACCCCATGGTGCAGATGTCCCCTCCCAGCAGCACCACACCAGTTCCCCAGCCTGCATTTCATGGGGCTCTTTGGCATCTGCCTTGCTGCTTGTTTTATAAATGTAAATGCTTAAGTCAACAGCAGACAACAGAATTTTGTCTGTTCTTGGGATTTTAGATTTCTTGTTCGCACACAGAGGATCCTTGTCCTCCTGAATCCTGTGCTCAGACTCTGTTCTTATCTTCTGATTTGGCTCACCAGGAGATGTAGTTTTGGTTTTCAACCAGCACTGTGCTCCAGAATTTCAATCAAACCTCAGATCACAGAATCATAGAATGATTTGTGTTGGAAAGGACCTTAAGGATCATCTAGCTCAGAGAGAAAGTGGCCTGGTGTGCCACTAACTCTGTGTAGCCCAGATAAGATGCCACGTGTCCTCAGAAAAGCAGAAGTCTTTTCCCAGCAGAACTGGAGGGTGAAAGGTGATGCAGACATGGCATCCTCCCCTGTTCTGTGGTGATTGATCACCAACCCTGCACCATGTTCAGTCCTGAGTGTTGCTGTCACAAAAGGTGTTTCTGTGAGAAGCCCACATATCAGACAAAGTGGAAAAGCATCCAATCCGAGCAGGATCTGTGCTCTGATAACTTGTGAACACCATCACGTGCCCCTGAAACCACAAGCTCCTGGGCAGTAATTCCCTCTTGGCATGGGGCAGAGCAGGGCTTTTCCACTGCTCGCAGCTTACAGAGAAAGCCACAGCACATCTGCTCGGTGGTTGAGCCATGGAGCATTCTCTGCATAGCCTGCCTGGATAAGCTGTCACTCTTGATTTTTAAAACATTTCACAACAGAGGGTTGGCCTGGAATGGAGAACCTCTTGTGAGCAGCATCTGCAGAGGCCCCTCTGCTCACAAAGCCCTGCAGTGCAAGGCTGCCACCACCATGTCTCAGTCAAGAGGGGATCACGTCCTCTCTGCTGCAGCAAAGCACACCAGATTATTTACCCCTCCTCAGTGAGCTGCACACCTCTGTCTTGCATTTACTATATTTCTAGAACAATGTTTTTATCTGTTCTTCCATGCCACAATCCAGGTTTTAGAGGTGTTCCTTAGAACATCTCCTTTTCTTCACACTCCCTCCAGAACACAGGCTTTGCTTATCCTTTTGAGAAGAAGAAATTGGCCTCCTGTTCTGTTACCCTGAATGTTAGACTTGGTTGGCTGGGGAGAGAAGGAGAAGTGTGTATGCAAAGTCTCTCATTAGCCTGGAGATGCCAATTTCCTTAAGCTTTATTGATAGTCAACCTGGGAATGATCCACAGCACTTAAACTTAGCTTGCTGCTCTGAGCCTCCCTTGAGAAGAGTCTGTCTCTCTCCATTGCCATTACAGATGACTACAATGATAAATATTTGTCTTTGTGAATACTTCCTTGTTTGTTTGATCTTTAACAGGGTGCATTTTTGTTTCTTTTGCTTTATACTGTGTGTTTTCTATGCTGAGCAGAATCCACCAGACTGAGGGAGTGGGCTGCTTTGTTAATATTATTACATTCTGAGTTATAGCTGGTTACGTTTTTAACCTATGAGTCAGTAATTTCTACCACAAACTTCAATTAATATGTGTCTCATCAGTGTGGAGACTAAAAGTTACAGGCTAGCATATGGTTTGGTTTCATTGCATTTACAGAATTTAGTAACAATGTTCTTGGTTTGAACAGAGAGGGACACGGCTGAATAGCATTTCCTAAAAACATTGCCCACAGCCCATTGTCACCTTATTCAACTGGTCAGATTTGGAAAACAAACAGCAAGTGCTTACAGACATTTGAAAAAAATAGATTTATTTTTCCAATTTATAGACGTTAAAGTTAGCAAAACAAAGCAAAAGCACGCCATTCATCTCTCAGTTTCTGTCCCAGTTGAATATGCTGGTTGGTGGATGATATTTTTGAATGTTATCATTCTCAGAATGTGTTTATTAAAAAAGCCATTTCTTTATTTCTGTTGCAGTGAACTATTTCATAAAGAATGGTACAGAAGATGTGTTACTGTGTGGCAATAGCACTGATGCTGGGTAAGTACTTTAAAAATATCTTCACTTCTGGTCTGGTTTTGTTACCTTTTTATTATTATTGTTATTTTTGCTACATTTTCCTCTAGTTCTATCCACTTTTCACCAGCATGAAGTAGATATTTCAACTTCCTTGTGTCTAGGCATAATAGGAGAGAGGATAATGACAATATTGTGCATAGTAATACAATTTTCTCAACTTCAGGGAAGAGAAGTTTCTGTGTGTCACTTATTCAGGTTTAAAATCTTTAGGGGCCTTATTACAGTTCTTTCTCAATACATTTGAACTTCTCAGTAAAAAAAAAAATAGTAAAAGCTAAGTAACATTTTGGCTGAGTGGAGACTATTTTAATGGAAATGAAACAGGAATGGAAACAGAAAACCTGGAGGGATTTAAACTGATGGTGAATTCCTGGCTTTTGGCAAAGGAAGATAAACAAATCAACAAATGTCTCAAAAATAGCATGTTTTGGAGGTGGGAAGGTACTCAGATTTGAGTTGTGATCTACATTTGCACTTGATTTGTTTGTAGACTGTATGTATTTCATTTCCTCATTGTACAGACAGTGAAGGGATCCAGGGGCATGCTAACATCCTCTGCATAAAGGACTTTATTCCTATCCCTGCCATCTATAGATGCCAATGGTTCCTCCTGCATCCCATCCTCAGGGTCCAAGTGCACTGTCAGAGCCTGTGATTTTATTTGACAGCTTCTCACGATCTTGATGGAAGTGGAAGAGTTCAGATAGGATGGAAAGAGATGGGATCTTATGTGGTCAGAGGAAATTAGAAGCCATGCAAAGATTGCAGGCTGTTAGGAGTTGTAGGAAAAGGTGGAAAATACCTTGGAGTGGTGGGATAGAGGAGCTTTTGAGCCAAATATGTGAGAGCATTTGAACCAGGGAGATGGGTGTCTTAGGCCAAGTGAGGGGAGGAGGTGAGATGATCTGTTTCTGGAGCTGGTAGAACCAAATGCGGAAGACTGCAAAAAAATAGGGTTTAACTTAGGAAGAATTTAAAGAGAAAAAAGGCATGTGTGTGCAGGGAGGCAGCAGGAAGATGAAGGGAAGATAAAATCTGAACTTGCTTGTGGACAAAAAGGCAAGAAAATCCCCGAGGTCCTGGGGAGAGACGTTTTGCTTTCTGCTGCCACTGCCCGTATCGGTATTGACATAAGAAAGGGAAAGCTCAGTGTCAGCCTTCCCTCTGCAGGCCTGGTGCATCTGATCCGTATTGCCAGGCTGAGTTAGACTCCAAGATCCTTGGGCAGCTCGCCATGCTTTCCCCTTTGTCTGTTCCTCCGGAGGTACAATGTCAGCATCCATTAATTAAGCCCTTTGTTGATTGTAATACATTGCGTTTATCCAGGCTCAGGCAGAACTCCAAGACTATTGGGATGTTTCCCGGGAATCCCTGGATTTGGCAATCTCCATTATGCTGGTGAACCTCAGCCTCTGCAAACCAATAGGCAACAGTATTGGGAAAAATGAGTGTTCTGCACAGCAGCAATACTTTTTGTGTCATGGAATAGCCATTGTTCTTGCTGATGACCTGAGCCGTGGAAAGCTGCTGCTCATGGGCAATGTTGAAAGAGTTGATTACTACTGCTTTGGAATTGTTCAGCTGGTGGGAGGTTAAACACCAATCCAAAATCCATGGAGTATTTACATATTGGCAGCCTGTATTGATGCCTTAGGTTTCAACTTTTATATTTTTCAAATCTTGCATTCCCAGTGTGTAACTCTGCAGTGTCCTGCAGCCTGTGAGCTGCTGCTCTCTCATGCTGAGACAGACAGAACAAAGCCTCTCCAGGCTGCTCTCCAAGGACACCCAGCCCGGCCTAGGCCCAAAATGTGTAACCCAGCATCTTAAGAGGGGGGTGAGCTTGGGGAAATGACATCATTAACTGAAGTTTTAATTGGAGAATTAACCCTGATATGCAAATGGACCAAAGCTATAAAAGTGTGAAGAACTCGTGACTCGGGGTCCATCTTGGGTGTCACCTTTGGCCTGCCCAGGGTGTGCCTCTGAAGGCCTTTCAAGTAAATACCTACCTTTATTCCCTTATTCCTGTCTAGTCTCTGTTTTTAGGTGGCCACTTCAGGCATCAGAATGGGCTAGTTTCTAGCAAGGCAAACCCACCCTCTTTCCTTCCCAGGAAAGTTAATAAATTGCAGCGTGTCAGCAAAAATCTATGATTGGAGAAAACCTCTGGTGGAGGCACTGTGCCCACGAGAGAATTGCAGCCTGAAACAGCCAGGGGAGAACTTGCAGCTCTCAAGTATAAAAGGAAGAAAACTACACCCTCAAACTGAGTGTTCTTGTACTTATTTTGATAAATACATCAAAACTGTCAGTGTTTGTGACATCAAGGGAAACCAACTTCGCCTTTATGCCTAAGTTCTTTCTTCTTCAGCCTTTTGCTGTTTTAGTTAAGTACTTAATACCACTGGGTAAGGTTTGAGTTTAAATGCCTAAAAATGGGTAATAAATATCCCTACTTACACTGGGTTTTTTAGCTCAGTATTAGCAAGTGTTGTCTCATCTGCTACACATTGAACAGAGTTGCTGCCAGTCGTCCACTTCCATTGTTTAAAGGCATGAAGGTGATTGCAAAGATGATCCTAAGGCCCCAGGGGATGTGCAAAGTCGTGTATTCCCACCTGTTGGGACAGGGAAAGCATCATTTACAGGCTGACGTATCTAACGAGTGGATTTGTTTTCTCTCACCCTTCAGTGATCAAAGCCAAGAGCAAGAGCGTTCAATGGTAAACCAAAATCTGCGTGCTTGGGACCTTCTGGGGCAGGTTGCACCACAGGATCAGGGGAGGGGAGTTAAGAGGAAGTAGATGAATGAGGTTGTGGTTCCCTCATTTATTAGTAATGAAATTTATGACAAGTGAGGACACTTAGGTTGGGAACCCATCAAGGCATCAGGAAGGTGTGGCAAGGAAAGGCAGCTGACAAGGCCATGTCTGAGTGTTCACAGCACTTGTGGAACATGCTTTTGCTCCCAGTTTGAATTCGTCAACCTCTGGGATACACTGAGCACCCAAAGGAAATTCAGGGAAGGGCAGTGTCATGTGTTCTCTCCTGGAAGGATTTGTTGTTAGAGTGAGGGATATCTGTGTTGTGGCCAGGATATTAAATCTTGAGGTAATTGAAAAAGCCATTTCAGTGCATTTTTAAAAGCATGTTAATGACACTCTGAGGTTTGTCTGGTTGCTGTTATTATGGAAGAGTTAAAAAAAAAAAAATCCGAATAAATCTGCTGTGGCAGTTGTTAGGTGATGAGACTCGAGTGGTCTAATGTAAGAGTGTGCAGTGATGGAGACTGCAACCTGAGCTGGAGTAGCAAGCCAAAATCAGCAGGGAAATGATCATCAGTGGATTCTATATCACAGACAATCTGATTAGCTCCAAGGTGGGGGCTTTATTACATTACTAGGAGGGACTGTTTTCTGAACAAGCACCCAAGCTGCCAATAAAGCAGGAGGTAATGGATCTAGCTGATATTGATTCCAGTTCGGAAGGGATTTGAATAGATGTATGTCACTCAGCTGCAGCAAACACGTCTCTAGTACTTGACCTGGCAAATGCAAGGAAAAAAACATTTATTTGCATTTTTAGATATGCTCAAGCAACCTCAAGAATCTACTTTAAAAACCATGCTGCAGAGACATGGTAGGAATGTCAGGGAGATGGCATATTCCTTAGCTGCACAAGGGCTGATCTGTCTGTGGGATTTCCCATGTGATGCCTCAGAAGCCTTCTGCTTGATACCTGAAATATGACTTTTCTTCATTTAATGAAACAGAACTTTTATGTTGTTTTCATTTTGTTTATCCGACTGCATTTTCCCCCTTGATGTACAGCAGCAATTTGTTTTGTGCTTGCAAGGAGCAGAGTACAATGGAAATAAGAAATAACTTTTGGAGACGAGAGAAAATCAAATGATTGTGATCAAAGATATTCTTTGGCTCAAAGTGACACGTGCTTGGTGTTTCACAACAAGCACATTCGGAAAACTGCACTGATAGAAAAATTCTTCTCTGTGTGTCACAGATTGGTCAGACAGGGAGCAGTGCTAACAGTAAGGCCCTCTTAACAACAACAACAAAAAAAAAAAATAAAGGAGTGCATTTGCAGTTGTTGATGTTTTCAGATGTGTTTTGAGGCTAAAATTAGTAGTTCTTTTGGATGTCGCTGCACTGGGATATACACGATTTGTTTCTCTTTGCAATTTCAATTTCTTCTATTTGATTTGTTTAAAATAAATGGAGAAAGCTCAAATAGTCTGATTTTAAAAAGGGATTACAAATTCTCCAAATTTGCTTTTCAGTTTAATCCCCAGTATATAGCTTATCCAATTTTGAACACCTTGTTTCAGTCTCAAGGAAGGTGCAGTAAAGATGCAGTACAATGATCAAATATTTGGGAGATCTTAGGTAGGAGCAGAAGGTGGAAACTTCTCTGTCCTTAGTGAAATCAAGTCCTAGCATCAAGTGGAGCATCATTTGTAAAGCCTGCAGAGCAGCAGGTGATAGCAGACACCACCATACACTTCCTATAAATATATATATATATATATATACACACACATCCTATATGTCTGCCCTGCTGTGTGAAAGTGGCACTGGAGTGCAAAATTGCCATGAATTCATGGATGAGTATTTGTGGTGATAGTGCCAAAGGGAAGGCTTGGGAAAGGAAGGATAGCTGGAAGTGGTGCTTTAGGGTGTGCTCAGGGACCTACAGCAGGAGCAAAGCAGCACTCGGTGCCTGGCCCCAGGGGATGGGACAAGGGCAACATCAGGCAAGGAGTGAGGGAGCTCCAAGGGCCCTGCTCTCAGGAGGAGCTGCAGTCCTGGTCCCACTGTTGCCTTTTCCTGGTCTTAAAATTAAAAGTCAGACATGGTTAAAGGGAAAAGGGGGGTTTTTATTTCGGTATTTATTTAAGGATCTTTAGGTGCGCTGAAATGCACATCAAAATGCACACACAGACACACAATAGATCACGTATAGATATTATTAGCCTTGCAAATTAGCATATCTATCAGAGACTCCCCAGTGAGAGTCTCGAATGAACCCCCCATTCTGAAGAATCCCTCCCTGGATGGGCCTATCTTAGTTTGCAGGATATGTTTTAGAGAGGACCTTGGTGTCTGGGGCTTTCTGATCCCCAGCTTCAGGGACTTCAGGATGTTTGGTCTCTTGGCTTAACAGTATATCAAGTCTCAGCTAAGTTATCAAACTTAAGAAATTACAAGTATGTGGGCTAAATGCACTGAGGATACATAAAAGCTATATAAAAGGGTATATAAAAAGGGGTATAAAAGAAAAAGCAAAAAATCATCATGACATCACCACCTTCAGATCCAGCGAGGCATCCTGCCAGAGCACACCAGCAGTGCCCTGTTGCTACCACCAGAACAGATTCCTGGTGTGGAGCAGATCCCTGTCAGGCCACACCAACCCTCCCAAGCAATTCCAGCTTGTCCCTTGTTTGTGACATTTAACCATTTAACTTTGGTGAGTGACCAGCGCTGCAGAGTCCCCTGCTTCCCCACAGAGTAAAGACTCTTACGGGGGCTGCAGCAGCGTGGAATTATCTCTCTGTGAGAAAGGAGTATACATTTCAACTCTAAAGCATTTCCACTTCCATCCTGCTGTAATTTCACCGGGATGTTTTTCTGCTGCGCTTAGGCTGCTGTTTTTATTTTCCCTCCTGCCTGAAGGTTTGCTTGAGCAATAGAAACAGCAAGGAAATTTGTCCATTAAGAGAACGAGACAAGATGCTGTCAATGTACAAAGTAAACAAGCAGACAGGAAAGAGAAACTTAGATTCTTTCTTTTTACTTTTTCCCTTGCAATTGTAACAAGGAGCTGGCTCTTCAGAAAAGTGTACATGTTTTAAGTCAGTTGTGTCCCCTTTGGATCTCAAGGTCAGACTGCTTAATTTTTTTTTTCCCGTTACACATGATATGTCCTGTGTATTCAGCTCATGGGCAGGAATAGTCTACAAGATCACACTGACAATGAAAGCACATTTGCATCATGTCTCTACTGATATTACCAAAAAAGACTAGTGAACAGGAAGGAAAAGCAGCCAGTAAATCTACTTCAGGAACAACAAGAAAGCACCTTTGGCAACTGCATCCTAGTAACTGTTGCCATAGAAACTTTAGCTACCTTTATTCTCACTATGACCTTGATTTTTCTTAACAGGATACATTAAAATAATGTACACTCTGGGACAAGATTCTCTATGGTTTGGTAAATTCTGTCACTGAGCTCATTGTCTATAAGGGATGAAGGTATGACCATGTGTTGTAGCGTTCCTCAAAGTTTTTGTGTCAGTCCCAACTCTTTCTAAGGTATTATCAGAAGAAAACCCCTTTGTTTTCTTATGTGTTGTGGCATTTTACTAAGGTAATTAATACCCACACATAAAACTGCATCAGACGCCTGTTTTCATAGTCTCCATGAGCACCAAAAGCAGTGTTTTTGTGGCAGTTTCTCCACATCCCCATCCTGTCAGCACGCTCGTTTCACGTACAGCGAGGCAGCGCTTTGATCTCTCTGAGCTCTAGTAACATTCCTTTGCCTTTATGCATCCTCCACGCAGTGATTTAAAGCCCCTTGTAAAGGCTTATCACACCCCTCAAGGGTAGAGAAGAAACATGCTCCGTGCTGAGGGGGAGAGCTGCTATCGGGTGCTCCCACCAGGGCTACCACAGCTCTCACCCAGACCTTGGCAGGGGAGAGCCTGGAAAAATGTGTGTCTGCCAGAACATGTCAAACAACATCCAGCAACACAGCCCCAGCTGCACTAGAGACTGGGGAGCTGCACCAGGGAAAAGTGCACCCAGCTGATTCTGTTATTCTGCTGCTGGCAATTAGGACCATTGCAGCTCTGAATTGCCTGAACTCAAATCTGTTTTACTATTATTGCTGTTGTTATTATTATTAGTAGTAATTGTTTTATGTAAAGAAGGCCCTAGATTCAGGCCATATTGTGTTGTATGCTGGACAAATAGAGTGAGAAGGGCTCTCTTGGCTTGGAGGTTTGGCATTTCAGAGGTGCAGTCTGAGTGGGGTGGAGGTGTTGCACATAGACACTGCTGGGGAGCAACAGCAGTGGGTAAGGTCAGGAGAAAGCCCTGGTTGCAAGTGACGTCAGGAGTACCCAGCTTTGTCAGGCAGGTCATGGTCTGCCAGTGTTTAACTCGCTGCCTGAATGGGCCCATCCCAGGGAATGGGATACTGGGAACTTTGGCACGTGCCCAGTGGGATTGGTGTGTGCATTACCCTCACCAAATGCAGCCTGATGTGGTACAGCTGGACTGACAAGTGGGAGAGGCTGTAAAGGTTCATTGAGTGAGGAGAGGAGCACAGTTTCCAAATGTGTCCTCTTCAAACGTCACCAAAGCAAGGGTATTTTGGAAAGAATTGTGTTGTTTAAACTATTAGAGTTAAAAATGTAATTACACCCCAGATTATCAAGCAATATTAGTGAATTTGTTTCAAACCTCCAGGCTATGCAGCACACCTTAAATGAATTTACCTAGATTCTGATGTAAATCACATAAGCTTTTCCATTTTCTTTGAGCTGGTTACAGTGGCAGGAGAATGAGGATGGTTTGCTCTTGGTGAGAAAGTGTCCTCTTGCTTGAGTGTGTTAAACAAAAAGCAAGTATGACATCTTAAAGGTGCTACAGCGGCCATGGGCTGGACTTGAGGTATTATACAGGTTTAAGAACAATAAAAGTCCCCATTCCTAGGGATCAGCGGTGTATTTGGAAGATCATGCCTCTGGTCAAACAGCAGCAGTAGGGATTAAATCCAAATCCACTCAATTCTTAAGGAGGGGTAATATTACCTCTTAGTCAAAGCTGTAATAAGCTCATCAGCCACATGAGAGAAGCAGACTTACTAGAGGCTACAGCCTTCATTAGGCATTAATCTACTATTATATTTATGATGATAAATTATTGCCCTACATTTTGTTTGGTGGGTTAGACAGAAGATCAGGTGTCTGGCCATTGGACTGAGTCAAAAGAAATGAGAGCTTGCTTGCCTGGCTGCAGCACGGAGCCTGAACAAGGCACAGTGCAGGAGAGGGAGTTGTTCCCCTCTCTGCTGTGTGCGTGCACAGAGGGCTCTGATGTCTCAGGCTGAGTCCACAGCTTTTCCATCTGCCTGAGCAAGCAGCCAGTGGGGGAGGCTGAAACTTTTCCTGGATACAAGTCAGCAGCATGCACAGGTCAGTGGGTGCTCTGAGCCTGTGAGCAAGCCTGCTCAGGGGCACCTCCTTCTCTTTTCTCCTCCAGTTTCAGCTCTCGGTTGATGCTGCTCTTTATTCTGAGCATTTCTTCTCTTCTTTGTCATCATCACTTTTTTTTTTTTTCTTTTTCCTGCAGCTTATGGTTCAATTTGCTTGCACTTCCATCATTTCAGACAATTGGCACCCCTTCCCTTGCTTTTAAAAATGTCCTTCAAATTCTCTCTGTCCATTTGGATGCTTGGAGTGAGAGCTGCTGGGGGCTCCTCGTCAGACCCATTCAAGATGAAGTGTGCCACTGCAAGTCAGATTTTGGCTTTCAGATGGTAATTAGTGGGGAGTTGTAAGTCAGACCCTCTAACTATGATTAGTCTTTAATATTAAAAAACAAGAAGGAGCAGGGGAAGGAGAAAAACGTGTGACTCTCAGGTGCATCAAGCACCCACTGACATCAATAGCTTTGGCTGGAGTGCTGCTGCTGACCCCTTTCTCCTACATGCCCAGTTACCCTTACAGCATCCATTTTTTAAAATATTCTCCTGTTTCAGAATGGGTAGTTTCATTTTTTCAGGTAAGAGCAAATGTTAGTCTAAGGGGCTTTGTTCCCCCCAGTATGCACTCCTGATTTGGCTGCTGTCTCCTCCCTCAAAGTCAAGGGAAAGGAGGAAATATGGAAAGTGCAGGGAAAAATACTCAGGTCTGTGGTGTAAAGGAAATTTAAGCCTCTCTTTTGTGGTCTGTGGACTTTAGCAGGACGAGGCAGGTTGAGGAAGACTCTGCTGTGCACATCAACCAGCCATGGAGGCCATGGCATTCTCTGTCCTTCCAAGTCTGCTGGGCTTTGAAACCCCACCTTGGAAGTTCCATTTCCAGCCACCAGGGTGATTTCCATGCCCCAGGAGTTAGCCATGTGTCAAAGACACCAGCTGTAAACTTTTCAGCTTGATTCTTGCATTCTTAGGCTTGAGCTGTGACCTAAGCAGGAGCAGTAAGGGACCCTTACCAAAATAAGGGTTTGTTTTTTAATTCTTGCTGTGTCTGTGGTATGTGCTTCATTGCTTCTGTAGTGAGCATGCCAGTGTCCCTTTGTAATCTAAACTCAAGGAAAATGCAGCCTTCACCTCGTAGATACCATTGATGTTGACTCCTGGTAGCATGTGGACAGCCCTCCCTGCATTTTCAGAATCTGGATGTTACAATCCAGTGCATGGTTGTTTTATAAATCTTTCATTGCCCAATGCTATTGGCCACTGTAGCCTGGGTCAGCAGGTTGCTTGGCTTGCCTAGATTAAACTCTTGAGACAGAGCATTTTGTAATTATGCCCCACAGCTACAACTCCCTGGCATTCCCAGCCTGTGTTATTTAAACCAAAGCTGTTTCTTATGTCCTTTAATTTCCTGTCCCAATGCCAGTTTACAGTGCTGATTACAGCCTGATGGATAGGTAGGTAGGCTGCTGCTTTTAACTTTCCTGAATCAATGACACTAATTTTATTGTGATCAATTGAACAGCATCCTGTGACGCTCCTGTGGAGGATGGTATATTTATGTAGCTTGTTGTTGTTGCCAATCCCTGTGCATCAGAGGGGAGTACAATCCTCTCAAATGCTTCCCTGAGATAAAAGAAGCTGAAGAGTTTGCTAAAAAATCCAAAGGGGTAGGCTTAATGTCATACATGGAAGAAGGTTCAGTAAAATCTTGAGGCGCCTTAAAAAAGTCCTCAGAGGAAATGGTGTCAGTTGCAGAATAATATTCTCATGTGAGAGCCTTACACCTAAATTTCTGTAGTGTTTTTCTGGGAAGCAGCATTTTGTTTTCCTCTCAGTACTTTTAACACATTCCCATACCCTGTGGGTTATCTCTCTGTTGGCCACGAAGGAGGGTGAGCAGGAATAAGGAGTTGACAAGTAGGAAATTCTGTCTCAAGTGTCTGGTTGCTGTAAAAAGGATGCAAGCTAACATTAACAGCGTTTTTGGGCTGGGGTTCATGCTTTTCATGCTGCAGCAACTTGCTTGAATGCTCTTAAAATTGAAAATAACGTTAGAGAGGTGTGTAGTCCTGTTTTCAGCTGGGATAGAGTTGTGTTTCTTCCTCATGGCTGCTACAATGCTGATTTAGGACCAGAATGATGTTGGTAACACACTGATGTTTTCAGTCGTTGCTAAGTAGTGTTTCTGCTAAGTGAAAGACTTCTCAGCTTCTCCTGCTCTGCCAGTGAGGGGGCTGGGGGGGCATGAGGAGCTGGGAGGGGACACAGCCAGGACAGCTGACCCCAGCTGGCCAGAGGGATATTCCAGAGCATGTGAAGTCATGCTCAGTTTGTAAACTGTGGGGGAAATCCGGCTGGGAGCCACTGCTTGGGAACTGGCTGGGCATTGGTCAGCAAGGGGTGAGCAATTGCCTTGAGCATCACTTGTCTGTTCTAATCCTTTTATTGTTGTAATTATTAATATCATTATTATTAAAATTATTATTATTTTCTTCCTTTTCTGTCCTATTAAACTGTCTTTATCTCAACACATGAGAATTCTCACTGTTACTCTTCCAGTTCTCTCCCCCCTCCCACTGGGGCAGAGGTGAGCAAGCAGCTCTGTGGTGTTTGGCAGCCAGCTGGGGTTCAACCACTCTATGTGGAGTCAGACAGTGGAAAACGACCCATAAGGACAGAATGAAGCATGAAAAAATTGTATTATATGTGTATTATAATACTGATTGTATTATAAACAGAAAATATTCCTCTGAGGTACCACTGCTCACTTCCACAGTCAGAGGGGGTGCATCTCCATGTCCTACAGCTTTCCAAGTGCTTTGAGCATTTGATAGAATATTCTTCTTCATCAAAAGTTTCCCTAGAAAGCAGTGAACCTGCGTGACTTTGTATCCTCTAATCTGTGCCCAGAGATTCCTATGAAAATAGAACCCAGCACTCCTAATGCTCCCTTTTCTTTCAGGCTCTTGTTCTAGGATGAAGAGATTAAGAGGAAATTAGCTCTACTAACTGAGATTCAGAGGAAAATCTCACCCTTCTCATTAATTGATATTAATGGCAAAATTTCCATTTTGCCTGAGATTTTAGGCAACTTTTTTCTAGAAGAAGCCCGATTTCCAAAGGACTGCCTTACCTAGGCTGAACTCCATCATTAAAGTAACCACCAGCAAGTTTCTCCCAGCTCTATTGGGTTGTTTTAGCCATTAGTAATAATGTTAAAATATGAACAATGAGACCAGATCAATGGAGCCACCCGGGATTTCTCTTTTGTGGGAGATTAAGGAAAGGACTCTGCACCTCTGGACACAATCACGAAGTTTCCAGCCACGCCCAGTGTGTGAGTGTAGACATTTTCTCCCGGCAGAAATAATCAGCCTTACAGAAATGTTCGTGTTCCGTGTAGGCACGATGTCTTAGAGCCAGCAAGGGGAATTTCCTTCTCAGGAGCCTGGAGAATCCATTTCTCAGAGCTCATGGAGAGTTGAGTAGCACGTCACGGGTGATGAAGGCTCTTTGCAGCAGCAGATCAGAGGCAGAAATCTCATGTCTCTACAGCAGAGTGACAGCAGATGCTGCCTTTGGGAGAGAGGAGGTTTAGTGAAAAAGGCTGTCTTAAAAAAGGACATGGGTATACAATAGAGATTCAGTGTGCATCTGCATATTTTAGGGGGAAAAAGTATGAGATTTCTGGATTTTATTATCTTCTACCTCAGTAAAGTTACTGTACTTTTTATTCAAATGTGGCTCTTACTAGGAAAAAAATAGGTAGTCAAAGTACGAACGATCGAGAAGGAGATGTTTCTAGACTGGCAGTGAAAAAATTAAAAGTGACTATTTTTCTTTCTTTGTGAGATATAATTGTTATTATCTAAATTCTCAATTGGTATAAGCTATCTTGGTTCTACCTAGGGTGACAGAATCACTTATTATACCCTCGCTTGTGTGTTACATTTAATTCACTAAACATCAGCTGTTCATTTTTTATTGCTTTTTCTGAAAACTGCTGTAAACAAGGCTCTGCACACATTTCGCAATGCTTCAGCACTCCTTTTATCAGCGTTCAAAGCAGACTTACTTTAAAATTTGTGATTCACTGCTGATATAAAATTAAGATTCTAAAAGTGCTGTTGAATGTCTAATGGTGGTGGCAGACACCATAGATTTGTATAGCAACATATTCTCATTTTGACATGCAATGCAAGTTGCTATCCTGTGCTGTAAAATTTATTTTATATCTGTATAAAAATTACAGTTTTTAAAGAAAAAGGGCACTGATTTTCATACTGAGACACACTCTGTTTTCTCAGGGGTCAATTTTTTTGTTGTTGACATTTTAGACATTAGTTTGCTTTATTTGTATTTCTGCTTTGCATTTCAATTTGAGGCAATATTCTGCTTTGGTATAAAAATAGCAGTGATTGAGAAACTTTAGGATATTTTGCCAGGAGAAAAAAAAATTAAAAGTTGTACACACTGGACACACTCTACCTGACTGGTGACATGTCTAAAATCCCTCATGTTCCAACCATCCCTAGTCGTGGCAGCTGGAATTTGCAGGGAATTGTACCAGATTCATCTCTGTTGGAAGGATAAGGAGAACAGGGAGAGCTGGTGTAACTGCACATTCTACTGAGATCTGCTTCTTCAGATATTAGATTGTTTTCATCCAAAAAATTCCCAAAAACCACAGGGCTCCAGGTCACTTGATCTCATATTCTCTTCCCAGGATACGTACAGAAGGAAGCCTTTGCATATTTCTACGTCTTCAGTTTCTAATGGGCCATGCCTTATTTTTGGAGAGTGGCTTCTGATGTGCAAGAGCCGTGGGTGTTTTTGACTAATCTGTTCTGAGAGAGAGGACAGCACCTCGACCCAGGATCTCTTCTACCTTGTGTTTCACTTGATGATGCAGTTCAGTGCTTACACAGTACCACTGAGAGCATTTTTTATCTCTTCTGGCATATGGGGCTAGAAAATTACTTGTAAAGAGCCTCAAAGGTTAATGAGAGCCAGTGAAATTCATGCTATCTGCATGCCATTTAACGCAGTAATCTACAGGACACACAAGGAAAGCTTTTTCCTGGCAGAAATAGAAAAAATGTCATGACCCCAGACTGTGGCAGAGAGTGGAACAAAGGCCTGGGTTTCTTAGATTAAAGATTTAATCCTTGTGGGGGGTGAGTGAGGTCAGGCAAAGGAAGCAATCAGGAAGGTGCTCTGATAGCACAGGCTGGTGTTGTCCAGCCAGTGTCAGACTGTGTAACCAAAAGAGCAGGTTCACCATTTCAGTGTTACCCGAAACTGTAACAGGAGACACCAGGTTTTTGATTCTTAACTAAGAATAATGCCAAGAGAAATCATATTTAAGCACTAAAGTCCTGTCTAGGCACCTAATTCTAGTCTATTCCAAATATATGAAGTGCTAGGTGATATTATTCGCCATTGCAGCTCATGCTATGGTTATTATTTCCCTATTTAATCTTTCAAAGAAAAAATAAGATTGCAATACTTTGGTATTGTGAAGTACCTGTTTCCTGTGGTTTTACACAGTGAAGGAATTTACCATTGATGACCTGTGCTCTTAACCAAGAGCATTCAATGCGTTTCCCTGGAAATCAGTTTCTCCATGTTGGAGCCATCTGACATGCATCCCAAGGATTGTGTTTGATGTTTTGCAGCACGTGCCCTGAGGGATATATATGTCTGAAGGCTGGGGAAAATCCTGACCACGGTTACACAAGCTTTGATACTTTTGGCTGGGCCTTTCTCTCCTTGTTCCGTCTTATGACTCAAGATTACTGGGAACGTCTTTACCAACAGGTATGAGGTTATTTTACTACTGTTTAAAAATATATATAAACACATCATCTTGTTACAGTGCCATATATTGTAATCAAAGACAAGAAAGAATTGCTGGTTATTAGGTAAAACTGTGCTCTGTGTGTGTTCTAGAGAAGGACAATCAGATCTTCCGGAGGAGGACACTCAGTTCTTATAATTAATTTATTAAGAGTGATGATACCTGAAGACAATAGGCTGGGTGTTTGGGGAAATTGAGAAAAAGTGGTACTGACAGAAAGACACTAATTCACCTGAGTCTAAATAAAGTTCACCGCTTAAGGAAGATCAGCACATCACGACTTGATGATTTTTTGTTGGATGGTGTAACACAAACAAATCTTTTTGTTTGTGAGTCCAGCTCAAGAAAGGACTAGAGAAGCCTCTCTATACCTGGCATATCTGATTTTGCCAGGCATGGTGATGAACACAAATTCAGAGGGTGGCAAGACTACGTGACACATTTCAGTTCTCCTTGCTGCAAGCTCTTCATCATGGACACCTGACAGAGGCATAAACAGATCCAGACTCAGCTCACAGTCACACTCAAGGTGGTTTTGGAGTAAATGCTCATTTCAGCATGCATTTCCTGAAATGTGTGCAGACCCCAAAGAACTACATCTGCCAGTTTGGTACTGAATTACATTCTCTGTCTATGAAGCCACTGACGATTTGCTGCTGCATCTCAAACCTGCCAAAACTGGAACATGACCATATGGAAATCAGGGGATAATGTTGACATTATCCCCTCTGAAGGTACTGAGGTAGACATCGCTGAAGATCTGGGGGATTTCAGCTTCACATACAGCAAGTTACACAGTTCACTTCAGGAAAATGTAAAACAACGAAACTGAAGATTCTTTAAACAACTGTATTCACTTACTTGACACAGAGCTACGTGTACAACTCTGGAAGACAGAAACTGTCACGGCAAATAAGGATGAACATCACTCCCTTTTATTATTTGACCTTATACTATCACACAGTGTTTTCTGTCAGTAGTATCAACTCACCGAGCATGGGACATCTCTGTTACATATCTGTTACACACACGCTGTCCCCCTAAATTCCAGTTTTGCTGATAAATCTGGTGAAGAGCCAGGGGATACATTCAGCAGAGCCTAAGGTTTGGTTCTTCTCATCCTGACACAGATGTCTCAATGATATTTGGATGAGTTGCACCCTAAATGTGTATTTTTCTCCCTGAAAAAGGACAGCTGAAGGGATCCAACATGAATCCCACTTGGATGGTTTCTACGCACTGGACAAAACCAGACTGAGCTGTGGGGGAATTTTTCACTGTGACTGACTGCCATAAAAGAAAAGTAGCAGAGATATTTGGTAAAGGAGGAAAGCATTGAAAGCATTCTTCTTTTAGAAATTAATTCACTGCAAGGCACACAATTTTTGATTAAGGTACAAAAACTTATTGGTGAGAAGATTATTTCCTTGTATGTGGTTGTCATTTCTCATCAAAGGCTTTCTGTTTGAACTATTAACAAAGGCTAGGTTCAATTATATTAGAAATCTAAGTTTTAAAAAAAAACCCTTCTTTAATTTTTTTTTTGCTTTTAAAAAACATTGTAAAGCAGTGTTAATTTTACTTTTGCACTTACAGACTCTCAGATCTGCTGGGAAGATCTACATGCTTTTTTTTATGCTGGTCATCTTTCTGGGCTCGTTTTATCTGGTCAACCTGATTTTGGCTGTTGTGGCCATGGCGTATGAGGAGCAGAACCAAGCCACTATTGCTGAAACAGAGGAGAAGGAACGAAAGTTTCGGGAAGCCATGGAGATGTTAAAGAAAGAGCAGGAGGTCAGTGAACTATGTGACACGATTAGCCTTGGGTGACTTGAACAAATGTTACTTTGAGATTAACGTCCTCTTTATTTTACATTTATGTGATAACCAAAGTAAGAGTTGCTTGAAAGCAGTTTAATGTTTATTGTGCTGGTCAAAGTTATTGCAATTTTTTTTTTTTCTGAAAGAATAATTATGGTTCTCTTCAATTAGGATTGGGGCCATTTGGATTATACATATCCAGAGCTGTTTAACCACAACCCATATGCCAGTGGAGAAATTTATATTGTTTGGCATGTGAGATGTTTTAATGATGGCAAAACTACATCCGCATTTGAGCACCAACCAGCTGTTTTGGTAGCTCAGCCATAGCCCCAGCTGAACCTCCTTCCACCACCCCTTTAGTACACATTAGTTTCCTCACTGTCTTGCTCAACCTGCCATAAATATCCAGTTGTTTGATAATGAAGATAAAGATGTAGGATGAGCTCTTTGAAGCACATACAAGTTCATTCCTGGAAAAGTAAACAGGCAGACCTTGAGGTTAAGATCTGCAAATTATGTAAAGAGTATGGATTTAATGCTATGTCATAAATTTAAACAAACCAGGGAGGCCAAATGGTGGATGTAGCCTTATAGCCTTAATAACAGTATTTAATTTGCATGTGGTTTGTGCGGGGTAGAAAGCTTTTATTAAACAGCAGAAGAGAACATTTTAGGTGCTGTGAACAAGAAGACAATAAGAAAATTAGTCTGAAATAACACGTAGCACTGTAGTTCAGAGAAATAAATCCTTGAAACACAATATAAACTAATATACATAATTTTCTTTTGGGTACATATGGCTTCAGGGCCTAATCCAAAGCCCATTTAAATCCTTGGAAAGAAAATAGAAAATGCAATTCACTCTTGACAAAGTGCTAGTAGTGGCTTATGAATCATTTAAGTCCTTTTAAAGATCCTCTTTGATAGTTTAAGTAATAGGTAAATGCAATTTAGTCCACATACAGGCACTTTGGACAGAGTAACTCTGCCATAACCTAAGGGAACAAACCGAGCTCCAACTCGTACCTATTTTATACAAGTTTTCATGTGTTTTGACTCCAGCTGAGCTCTTCCTAATAACAGTCAACTTTGGTAGCCCCAGCTATAATTAAAGATATTTAAGAATTTCATTTTGAAGGCTTTGATTTCAATTAAGCCTGTACGTACACCAAAAAGGAACATTAAGCCCAGAAAATATAATGTGGCAAAAAGAAAGTTGCACCTGAAAATCTGGATTTTTCCCATTTGTCTGTATGCTTTATAATAGAGTCTTTTCTTCAGCCAAGCATTTCTCAGCTTCCCTGTGCCCTGTTCAGTGCAAAGGGTGGACAGTACATGACTCGAGAGCAGCTCTTTGCTTTCTCATCATTTGTTCTGTTGCCTTAGGCCAGCTCGAGCAGACTTCCCGGCTCAGGCAGTCAAAGCCTGCTTGGAAGAGGAAGTGACTAACAACCTCCGAGGTTTTTCAGTGCCTCTTGTCACTGCTCAGACTCCATGTGCTTCAAAAATGCTCATTTGTGTTTGCAATACTCCTGGAGTATCATCCTAGTTTTATGGGAAGGAAATTCAGGAGTGGAGTGATTTGGGTGCATCGTGTTCACTCTTGAAGCCCAGTACTTCAGCAAATCAACTCCTGGCATCCCAAAATAGACATTTGAAAGAAGAGGCTCAGGAAAGGGAATTGGGTGGCTGCACCAGGGAGCTTTCAGATGTCCTGCTCAGATGTCTCACCCCAGTCAGAGCTACTCAGCTTTAATCTGGTTCTCCAAACCTTGATCAAGATACTGGTTTTGACTTCCTCACTGTACCACTAAGTTGTTGCCTCAAGAACTCCCTCTCACATGATCCCCATGGCAGGGCTTGTGTGAACTGAGCTTTCCTCCCTCCCTTCAGCCATCACATATCCTTGCCAGGCATGCCTGCTCCCACACACCTTTCCTGCAGTGGGTTGTGGCCTGCAGTGCCTGAGGACAAGGACACGGTCCAGCCACAGGAACCCGAGCAGAAAGGATGGATAGGCAGGACATGGGGACATCCTCGAGCCCAGGATGGATGGAGCACTGAGTAAACTGGGAAGGTGTCCCAGCCCATGGCAGGGGGGTTGGATGAATCCCAAAGTCCCTTCCAACACAAGCTGTACTATGATTCTATGATCCTCTATGCCCTGAGGAACAATTCAGCCCAAATCCTTTTTCAATATCTGACAGAGGTATTGAGCACAGAAACAATTCAACCCAAGCAATAGGTAAGAAAACTCTAAGAAACTAAAAATTAGCTTATTTTGCTGTATGAGTGCAGCATGCTCAGTAGCACAACCTGCAATATTTTCTAGATCAACAAAATATGACGGCAATCAGAAAGGAAAACCAAAACTCTTCAGGCCAGCTTTTACACTGTGCAGTATTAAGGGAGCAGAAATATAATTGATAGACCTGCTTGGGGACTATCAGTCAATTTGTACAATTGGTCTAACACATTCCTAAATCTGAGCTTAACACCAAAAGACTTGCCGAATCTTTATGAAGAGAAAGCACTTCAGCAGAGCAATTAAGTCAATTGACTCAAAAAAAAAAAAAAAAAAAAAAAAAAAAAAAGTTTTAAGGTAATCACAGCACAATTTAAACATTTAACTAACCTTATCCTGGATATTGGAGGACAAGAGATAAGCTCTTAATTTATCATCATAATGTGTAAACTAGAAATTCATTGGAGACTGCTTAAGTATACANAAAAAAAAAAAAAAGAAACAACAAAACAAACCAGCCTAGACCAGTGTCTGAGCCCTCCTCCTCTCTGCTCTAAGCAGCTTGCTTATGAAAGATATTTCCCACAGGAATTAAATTTTGTTGTGCTCTCAGCTTGATAGAGCTACCACTACTCCTTGAAATACATGATTGATTCTTTACACGGCTGTTAAGTGCCTTCACTTTCCTTGGACTGATGCCTGTGGGAGGAAGGGAGTATTTTGCAGTGGAGAGATGATTGCCTGTTTGATTCTAGTGGCTTACAGACAATAGCACTGAGGATTCATCTGTTTCTCCTGGTCTGGGGAACCTGGAGAGGCTTTTTTAACAATCCACTCTCTTCAGGTGTTTCAGCTGGGGGCTCTGCACTGGGCTGGTCTCCAGGCCACTGATGTGGTTCTCCAGCACCTCCAAACCTGACCCTTGTGCTCAGAGTCCCCTTGCGCCTCCTGCCCGTGCCAGGGACAGGGCCCCAGCACTCCCGACTCCTATCAGTCTTTTCTCCTGGCTGCCCATTTGCTCCCAAGGCTGTGGCTTTGAGCACTCAGGGTTTGGAACTGGGCTTCTGCAGGGCTCCCAGGAGCTGGTGTGTTATCAGCCTGCTCCTGCAGCGATCCCAGCAGATAGGCAGCACAGCGTGGCAGCACACAGCAAAGCAAAGGCCACCTTATCTCCAGTTAAGCCCCTGGTTCTCCCTCTGCATCTCTGATAGCAGCTGCCTGCGCTGCTGCTCGGGATAAGTGTTTACAGCAACGTGCCAGCTGAGCTGACTGCTGTTCCTAGCATCCTCTGTGACAGGGGAGGGAGAATCCCAGCAGCCAGCTGGGCTGCCCTCCTGTCCAGCCCTCCCACTTCAAGGGGCTGAAGTCCAGGGGGACTTTAATCTGAGGTTCCCCAGCTTGAGAGTTTTCTTTGCCTGGCACCAGAAGTGTTACTCCAGAAATGTGTGTGCGGCCTGTGCACACAGACTGTTCCTTCATCATATGTCAAAGGGTCTTGTGTGGGAACTCCACATAAAAAACATTCTTTTATGCAGCCATTCCTAAGTTTTATGATTAATTATCTCCTGAAATGTTTAATATCTCTCCTACACAACCTTAAAATTTAAAATGAAAATAATTTCTGAACAGTAAGTAGTAGTTTTCACTGCAATCCTGAAATAAGAATTTTCATACCTTCTCCCACCTTCTGATTTAGGCACTAGCTGCTAAAGGAATTGATTCAATGTCACTCAGTTCATTGGAATTGTCACCTAAAAGTGCGAAAGAAAGAAGAAATAAGCGAAAGAAAAAGAAATCTTTAGGGGCAGACGAGTATGGGGAAGACCAGAGGAATCCCAAGTGTGACTACGATGATGGTCAAAGGAGGATGGTAAGCCATGGTCTGAAACATCACTTGTTCCACACTGTGCTTTCCTGGACAGGGCAGGCTCTGAACAAGGCAATTAAAGCTGAAACTGTCAGAAGAATCGGGTATTTAATATCATAACTGATATTAACACAGCAGATACAGCATACAGTCTGTGTTAGAACAGTGGAAGGAAACATATTGCCACTTTATTTTTAAAATGAATTTTAAATGCCCATTAAACATTTTTATAAACCTGTTTTTTTCAATTTTTTTGCCTTTTTTTTTTTTTTTTGCTTCAAGATTACCCTCAATCTGGTTTGTTTTCTTTCATTCATCTGATTATATCTATCCTATCCCTACTAGAGATAAAAAAAAAAATCTTAGAGGAAACCTACAAAGCTTAAAAATAAAAGAGAGGAGGAGAAAAGGAGGAAACTTGTCTCTGAGGGCTTTTTAAATATTGTACAAAGACGTTATTAACATTTTTATATTCCTTTGCTAGTTGCCTCCAAGTCAAAACTTTGTGGCACTTGTTTCTACTTTCTATTGCAGGGAAGAAAAACAGAGTGACAGTGTTACTAAATAAGGCTTTATGTAAATGTTCCTGACATGCATGAATATGAATCTGCCCATGCTGTATGTATCAAGGGATCATAAATAGCTCCAGATAATTTGTCTTTGTTTAACTGAGGGCAAAGTTTAAATCAGTTTGTTTTGTTGTTTTGAATAGCCATGTAATGGGCTAAGTCCTTTTCTATTTTGTTGTCAGTGAATTTAGGGATACTTGGCAGCCATAAAAAGCTCATAGAAAACATGTAAATGATGTAAGTAAATGTGACCAATTAATAACTCCCCAGCTCACAAAATTTACCCAGAGCTGGATTTCTGTAAATGACATGCATTTTTTAATCCAATAGTTTCTGTCGTTGTCTCATTGGTCGAATGGGTCGCGTAACAAATTACACCTTTGCTAAAGCCTGAATTGCTCTTCAGCTTCATTCTGGATGGGTTTCAGGACACCACGTGCCAGAAGGACCATGGATTGGAGCTGTGCATTTCCAGTTTATTTCTCAGATTAATATTCCTTGTTTTCACTTTTCGCCCCTGGATGTCATATGCATGAGTAGCATGGGGGACACATTTCAAAGCTTATAGTAAATCTTCTCTGCAAGGCTGTGTCTGGCATGGTTGGAGGGAATAAGGCTGAGTCATCATTCAGATGCTATCTGAGCAGCTGGAAGTGTGTTGCCATCAGAAATCAGTCTCAATGACTGTGCCATGGAAACCCAGGCATGGATTTTTTTGACCAGCTGAAATTTGGTAGCAATCCAAATGGGTTGTTTTTAGTTACAGAGAGCCTGGGTTTTGTACTCCTCCATGTACCAGTGTCACTAAATAGCATCATTACATAACTCAGTGGTGTAAGCTACAGCAAAAATGAAATCAGGCTTCATTTGATTTGTCTGGTTTGTGGGTGCTGTGGCAATCTGACCTCTCTTCATAGATACTTGGCTCATGGGAAAGTTCTGAAGAAGCTGGAAATTCTGTGCAGGCATAAAATCAAAAATATGTTCTGCCTAAATGCTCTTACTCCAGTAATTTCCTCTTTAGAGACAAGAGAAGGGGGTAGACTTGAATTCCTTACACGTTTTCTGAAGATCCTTTTCACTCTGCCGGATTTTAGGTGTGTTTAGTCCTTGGCTACATCCTGCTGATGCTCTGGCAGAGTTGCAGTCTCTCTAACTGACGTCAGAGTGGATCGTCAAGGCTGATATTTGAGTGAGGGAGACTGCTGTGTACTGAGGTTACCTAGCCCTTAAGCAGCCATGTGCACTGAGATAATCATTTTACAAACTAATAAACCATATCCCTCTTGCTCTTGGTTTGTTTTAGTTTTTTTTTTTCTTTTCCTTTTATCACCTTCTTCCGTCGTATTCCGCTTCTTCTTCTTCCCTCTTCTTCTCATTTTCCCTGCAGTTCATTTCCTGCCCTATTTCTTTATCTATTCTTCTCCCACTGCACTGTTCCTTCCCTAGCTGTTATGAAGATGTGTGATATTGCAGTAGATTGGAGCTGGATCCCCTTCCCTGCTCCTGCCTTCCACTCCTTGTGCTGCCTTCCCAGCTCCTCTGGCACTTGTCCCATGGGGGGGAGTAGAAGCAAAGGAAGTATCACGCTGTGAGCTGAATGCCACCTTGACCCTTCCTATTTCAGCACATCTTTTACTGTCAAGTGTTAGACAAATGCCTGATGGCTAGGAATGACAGCTCAACCTCTTAACTTTGCCAAGTCTGAATACCTGTAATTAAGTCTTTCTTTCTCTGACGCACTTGGTTTAAAATGGAACTTACTGCTCTCCCCCAGAACTTCCTCGCTCCTGAAAACGTGTTGCAAAATGTTGTTTCTCTTTCCCCTTTCTCCTTTCTGGGGGTTTCCAGACTCTCCTTGGCATTAGTTATGGTACCAGTGCAAACTTGGTGAAGCGCAGAACCAGCCACGGAAGCGTTTTCAGCTTCCGACTCCGTGGCAGAGACACTTGCTCCGAGACAGATTTTGCCGATGATGAGATCAGCATCGCTGGGGAAAATGAAAGCCACCGGGGCTCTCTCTTAATTCCAAGATCTGGGAGGCGTCCAAGCGTGCAAAGTCAAGTGAGCCATAGTTCTCACCCTACTACTCCCAACTACACCCAGACGGGCAAAAGGAACAGCTCAGTGGATTGCAATGGTGTGGTTTCCCTGATAGGAGGAGGCACCGGGGCACTCAACCCAGACCCTACTTCTCCTGCAGGGTTACTGCTCCCCCCAGTTATTATGGAAAAGCCTGGGACAGGCGACCTGGTGAGTACTTTA
The DNA here is from genome assembly GCA_013397055.1 of Pachycephala philippinensis. Lineage (NCBI taxonomy): Eukaryota > Metazoa > Chordata > Aves > Passeriformes > Pachycephala > Pachycephala philippinensis. Next base: position 223,029 of record VWZT01007818.1, on the reverse strand, counting down.
TAACTTTTGTATGTGATTCGCGCTCTTGTTTCCTTCTAAATGTTGGTGGAGATTGCTGTAATTTATTTACACGGTATGGAGTCTGCAGTGAGAAACCCAGAGCCACCATTCCAGGCAGGGTGGGAAGACAACGAGTTAATTCACAGAGAAATGTGTGTCTAGTGTCACATCAGAGAGGTTCATGCCTTCTGGTAAGACTTTCTCTTCAGAGCTGTCAGGAGACAAACACCTAAATCTTGGGTTTGACATGGACTTTCTTTTCTTGAAGGGACACTTTTAAACTTGATTTCTTTTGACTTTTGTATACCTGACATTGTCTGGTGGATAGAAAATTATGGTTTTTAAATGATTCAATGAAGTCTTGCCATCTTGCGGCTGTGTTTTCTCTCTCTGGTTGCTCTCTATTTGCATCTGACCTCTGGTCTTCTCTTGGGCTACTTGTGGAGGGTTGTTCCTTACAGTCCAAAGGTAGTTCCCAGAAGGGTTTAGCATCCAGTTCAAATTACACTCAGGAAATATGAGCAGATGAACAACAGATTTCAGCCCTTTTGCAGATTGCCAGCATCTTTGTTGGAGAGCAGCACCATGAGATGGTGTTTTTGGAAATAGCTGCTACTCAGGCAGAGCAATTTGGACAGGTTGCTCGTTTGAGATGGTGAGAATTTATCTTTTTTCACATAGATAATCTAAATTGAAGCTCATCACTCTCAACAGTCTTTAAAGTGATGGAGGTGTCACTACTACAGTCAATGTGGGCAGGATTTATTTCATTTTAGGGATCATAAATGGATCAGAATAATCTCTCTCCTTGGAAGTGCCTCTTTCTGTTCACTTTAACCACAAGTCTCAAGTTAGGTGAGATAAAGCCCACTCAGAGTAACGAGGTGCCAAAACCAGGTTACACTGGTGAGGAAAAAAAACCAAATGTGATTATAACATATATTAGGCAAGGTGTCTCCTGAAGAGAAAGGTGAGTGAGATGGATCCCAGCCGTGGTGTCAGATTATCAGTAAATTGAGAAGCAGTTTTTTTCTCTAGAGCCAAGCAGCTTCATTCCTTTCAGGGTTTGGACTGAATTTTTTTTCCTCACCTATCTGGGCACTCCCTGTAGTTCTGCAAATAGACTCTCACACTACCCAGGAAAGAAGGGGCCGTGCTACATGTGGGAAACTGGTTGGTGTGAGAATTATCTGTTTTGCTGACAGTTTTGAGACTGTTGCTGCTTTTTCGGATGTTCACACCTTCCTTCATGTAGGACTTTGGTAATCCCACTTTTACTCTCTCTGGACAAGGATGACCAGGCCTGAGACAATTCTCTGAACAACTGAGCAACAGAAACACTGTTTGTAGATAGGGAAGTTTTATTGCATTCAGCTTCGTGGAGAAAAAAAAAGAGAAAAAAAAAAAAAAAAAGCTGTGTATTAAAGGAACTAAGGAAGAAAATCTGTGCATCTGTTTAAAAATAAAATTATGAACCGAAGACCTCCGTAGATGAGTAGAGAATGTCCCCCTTTTCTCTGTAAGGAAAGCAGCTCTGCAGTCTGCTGAGGCTGTCCCAGCTGTCAGAAAAAGCTTAGCAAAGCACAAGAGCACTCAACCTTTCACAGAAAATATTGGTATTTTACAGGACTGGGTCCTGAGGTGACAGGCAGGCTCTGAGCTCTGCTGGCATTTATTTTCATTTGTCGGCTTCCTGCCTTTTGAAAAAATGGATGTTGAAAATTGAATGGCCCGGGTGGGTGAGCTCACTTGGCAGTTCCCTGGTCATCTAGGAAATAACACCCAGGCACTACAGTAACAGATGCTCATCCAGTGATGCAATGTGAAGGATGTTGTGTCTTCTGCAAAACAGGTTTGGTATCTAATCTATCCAGAAAATGTGAGCTGGAGTTAAAAGCTAATTGGCAAGGGGCCCATTGCTGTACAGATGTATTCACTACAGGAGTCATAAGCACTGGGCACAAACGTGCAGCCTCAGCTGTGGCTCAGGCAGAAGGAAATAGCAAATCTGACCCCTCAGCGTGCTTGGAGATAAATCAGCATGTTTCTGGGCATTGTATTTGATGATTTTCACCTTTTTCATGTTAAAATTTGAAGTTGAGTTTGTTCTTAGTTAGCGGCTTTGTCCTCTTTTTACAGTCTCTTGATACGTTTGGGGAAGGTAAAAGAAAGATGTTGCAGGGTGAAGTTGCAGTTACCTCATTAACCTCACTGACCCTGCTGCTGTTATTTATTTTGAACAAGTGTGAGCCCAGGGTGAAAAAGGACCCACTTGGGCTATCTGTTGTATCTCTCATGAGCAAGAAATGAAGGGGCCAGTCCATGAAAATGCATTGCTGTAACATGGGTTAAGCCCTGATTTGCAGCCTCCTGAGGCGTAGCTGTGACTTTGCTCATGCAAATGCAACATCTGGGTTGATGGAGCTGAAAAAAACCCAATTTACAGCATTAGGTTTTGAAGATGCACTTGTTTAGGTCACTTTGTGAGGCTGAGTAGTATCAGATGAGCGTAACACAGACCCGTCTGCCTGCTGCTCAGGGGCCAGATTGCTGAATTCTGATTTGGTGAAAGCTTGGAGGGGCACTTCTGATTAAAAAGACAGAGCAAACACCAAACAAGATCTGATCATGTCTGCTTTTGCATTTAGTCCTTCAGTTACACTTAGTGACTTAGCCCATAGTTGTCACAAATTATTTCAAAGTGGGCCCTCCTCAGGTTTCTCAGGGAAAGCACAAACAGTCACTATCTGCTTTATCATCATTTTATCCTGATCAGCTTTAGCAAAATTCAACCTGAACATTTACCCCAGGCAAAGTGGTTGGGTTGGGACCACAATGAACAACTTCCATGCCTTTGTGTCATTGCAACAGCTACCCCCTGTCCCAGCCAAGGGCCATTTCCCCACGGGAATTTGCAGGTGGCAGCTGAGCTGACATGAAAACATTTGTGCAGTTGAGCTGCTGTCTCCCAAGAGAGATGTGGCTGCAGCAGGTTATCCCACTATTCAGGCTGGTGACTCAGATGAGTGACATCCTGGCTGCAGAAAAGCGTGTAAGAAAAAACAGCCAGTTTCAAATGCTCTTCAGATGGCCTTGGCTGCTTGGCATGGATGGATGAGTGGGTTTCCATGAGAAAACCAAGTGTGTTTGCACTATCCGTCTCCTCTCCCTAATTCCTAAATACAGCTGAGGAAAAAGGGTGAACTTCAGTTTACCTGAATGGATGGAGCTAGAGCCCATCAGTCTCATAAGCTGGGGTGGTCTGGATGGTCATTAGGCTTGCTGACCGTGGTCAGCATGGTCCATGCAGAGTGGCACCTGCCCACGAGCTCTTCTGCATCAAAACAGCCCTGAAAGTCCCCAGGGGCTTCAGTGCACAGCCTGAGCAAGAGGAGGACGTTGTACGTTCTGCACACTTTGCTACGGGTGTCCCCGTGCCACAGGAGAGTTCCCACAAGGAGCAGTGGCAGCAGTGTGGGGAGCTGCACAGAGGGCTCACTGCAGTGAGGGTTCAGGCCCAGGAGCCTGCAGAGGTGACAGGAAGAGCAAAGTAGTGCAGTATGAAAGTGTGGCTGCAAACACCCTTCACAAAGGCAGGTCTGGGTCTGGCAGTCATCACCCGGAGGGGGAGAGTAACAGGTGACCAAGTGTGAGGGGTGCAGGGAGCTTGTCCCAGAAAGCCCATGACGAGTCCTAGTCACTCTTCTGGAAATCTCCGTTGTGTCCTGAAGAGGACTCAGTCAGGGCTGTCCTGTTCTCCTATCAGCTTTCTTCAAGTGGTGGAGCTGCTGATTTTATCAAACTTAGCCCAGTGTAAATAAGGCATAAGCGGGACCTGGTGACTATGCTAAAAGTGCTAATTGTTATTGTCTTGACCTGAAACTGAGAGATTTAAAAAATGATATGTTTTTTACACTCCTGCTGGTTGCCGGGTGGGATATTGGCTTTTGCTTTATTTAAAGAAGGTCTGTACATTATGTAAGTAACTTCAGGGCACATTACAACCTAAAGGTTCTGCACCTTCCTGCAGTATTTATTTGTAGCTTTGCATTGCTCTGTTGTGCCTTGGTGTTTGTTAGTTAAGAGGTTAGAATAACACCTCCCTTCACAAGGTATTTATATGCTTGAGCAGAATTGGATTTTGTTAATGAGCTGTTACCTGGAGCTCAATTTATCCAGGGGTTCTGATGAGGCTGAGTGAGATCTCACCTGTGGTTGTTAAGAATTTCTAGAGGGTTAAGAAACACACAAAACACCATCCCTTCTTGCCTCCTAAATCCAACTGGAGCTGTTCCTGTAGCAGTGGAGGGAAATCACAAGATTTTTTCTTTAACCTGACTTTGCAATTATTGCAGAGGTTGGAAGTGGAAGAGAAATGGAGGCAGGACTAAGGAGGTTGGAAACCTGGTGGTTTCCAAGTGGGCACTGGCTGTTAGCTGGTGATCCCCACTGCTTTGCTCTCCCTGGGGCACCTCCTCACCAGCGCTTCCCATCAGTCCAGGAGCAGCGCGAGGTAGCCTGTGACATGGCTTTGGGATGGGCAACAAGGCTGGAGCAACCTGGGGACATCCTCTTGCAAATACAACCTTTCCTGAACTTCCACTTGGTCACACTTGTGTTTTCTAAGAAACTTGAAATGCTGAGCATTGCTAGATTGGCAGGAGGGAAAACACCTGGGGAGCGAGCCCTTGAGACAGGCCAACCTGTTTATCAAGGGACTGAAATAAAGATTTAGAAGTTTATCTTTAGATAACATTATTTTTTGTGATATTCTTTTAAAAAGAAAAAAGAAAAAAAAAGACCTTGGTTTTTGTTGCAGCTAGGCATAAAAGGCTTTTGCTGACCACATTGTTTTGAGGTTTTCTTGTTGATCCTAAAACCACCCTGAGGTAAAATTTCTCTCTTTCACTTCTTGCTTTGCCACAGGACTGGTGAAAAGGGAAAGTGTTAGCAGTTTCCATGTTCAGAAATAAAGGTCAACAGAATAAGTCATCCAAAAATCCGCCAGTGAGTTGTGTGGATGAAAGCTCCCCAGCCCTCTGATGCTGTCACACAGAGAGTTGTCACCACAGCTCTGGTTTCTGCTCATTTCAAACTTTACTTTTGTACATTCTGAGCGTGAATCACCCAGATTTGGTACAAATATTTCAAACTGCTTTAGTTTATGGTGCATCTCTTCAAATAGTCAAGCACCCCCAAAATTAAATGGCTTCTTTTTGATGGTGTGCTCTATTACGGTCACCTCAAATTTTGTTAAATATTTGTGCTTGGTGCCTTACTGGGTCCATTGTTCATGGTCTGGCCTGCACACCTCTTTTTCTGCTTGAAAAAATTTGAAGTGTTTGAGGAAAACTAAACCTTTCCCAGTTCCCAAAAATGGTTTTTAAAAATGCTGCTAAGTATAAGCCCATCTTCAATAATAGTTTTGACATAGTTCAAAACTGTAGGCAGAGAGAAGAAAATAACTCTGTTATACATCCTCATTCACATGTAAATTACTGAGTAGTATACTTGTCTCTATAGAATTCAGCTAATCCAAAGGAGGAACATTTCCAGTCAATCAGGGAGCAACACAAATAATCTTGTCCTGCTGGAGGTGCCTATGTTTAACTCCATTGTGATTTCTCATCCAGATCCTAGGGAGACTCCTTGCATAACTGTGGGGACTGCTGTTATTTTATGCTTAATTTCTACAGAAATATGAGTACAAAGAGCAACTGTGCCTGTGAGTGTTCTCTCAGAGATGATAATAGCCTTTATGCTACCTGCTTGTCCAGTTCCTGGAACTGCTCTCTGTCTCACAGTGCAAAAGCTGCCAGTTCCTTGTGTGACTATCAGCCATCTCTATGCTAAAATAAATAATAATAATATAAACCCAAACCCACACATATCTATTCTTTACACAGGGCAAAAACTCATAAACTTCGTTAAGCAGCTTTAATAATTTTAAATTATTCACCTGGACGGAAACTTTCTTTCCTGGAAAAATTCTTCCTAGTAAATGGCAAAGTGACTACGTGATGGATTTACTGCTCTGTTGGCAATTCTTTGCCCAGTGGCATTGCCTGTGTCCTGGCTCTAGGGATGAACCTCTGCTGTGTGCCTGGTGCCCGGGGGCTGGCAGGGAGCAGGGGCTTGGAGCTCTGCCCTTCAGGGGGACACACACTGCTGGGGGAGTGGGTGGCTGTCACATAGGGGTACCCTTTGCCAGCAGCAAATTGCACCTCATCACCTCTCCAGAGGTGAAGGAAGGAATGAGCCATTCATTTCTCCTTCTGAAATACTCTTTGCAGGTGAAGGATGGCTGCAAAATGATCCCCTTGACTCCAGAAGGACTCCTGAAGTCTTGGGGATCACTTCTGGTGACACAGGTGGCAGGATTGAGGATGCAGGGACTGGAACAAAAAATAGTGTGACTTAAAAAGTTTGTTGGGTTGGGAATATCATGTTAAACGTAGGGGAAAAGTAATTTCCTTGCTGTTTTCTTAAAGAAAGACATGCCAAACCTGTTTAACTTGGACGTTTCAGTACCCTGGTTTAGTTACATAACAAAAAAAAAGAAAGAATGAACCTCTGAATGTTTTTCCTTTGACTTTCTACCTTTTTGCACTTGTGAGTAAAAGGTGGCTTTCAGATTAAGGACTCTTGGGAATGAGGCTGTCTGATGACATGTTACTGGTACATCCTATGCTTTAGGCCAGATAGGATGGGAAGATATTAGAGCTAAAAAAGAGTGAAATAATCTAGAAGAATTTGAAATTTGAGGTTTTCTTATGGTCCATTTTACAGACAGAGGCAAGCTTGTGGTTTGTTTGTTTTCTTCTATTTTTCTTTGCTTTTTTTTTTTTTTTTTTTATTTTTTTTTTTTTTTTTAATTTATTCTATTTAAAAATTTGTCTCCCTCCTGTTTTTCATCTCCCTGTCTAGCTATTTCTTTTTGGCACCGTGTATTTGTTATGTATTCCGAACTGCTGTAAATGATTATGCAATTTTGTAGACGCTTTCCTCATTAATAAAACATTTGTTGTTTCATTGGTTTTTATTGGATGTTTTTGAGGTGAAGGAAATCAAGCAAGCTAATGCATCTGAAACACTATTCCTGGTATTCCCTGGCTCTTAAGCCAAAGAGAGAGTGTTTTCTTGTTGTGCACAAGTAGGACTCTCTTTGAAGAGTTTCTGATTATACCTTTCCTTCTGAGATGACTTTGTCAGTAACTCAATGGACAACGAGCCAATTGAGTTGAGATTTCTTTTAAAAAGGACATTTTAAGGGGGGGAAAAAAAAAAAAAAGCTGTTTTGAAGCATTACTGCTTTTCTGGCCCAGCTAATGTTTTAAGTGCTTGCTTTCAAAGTCCCTACTCTTCTCTGGTCTTGCAGTGATTGGTATTTTTAACTGCAGTTCTTGAAGTGACCTGGGACCAGCATCCTGGTTATAATTTTCATTGTCAACCAGTGGCCAAACATCTTTGCCCTTTGCTGGGGATATCCCCTGCCCTGAAGAGGTCACACTCCAGAAAGACAGCTCATAGAGCTTCAGCACCGTTTTTTCTTGCTGTTCTCATGGAATTGCCTTTCTTGAAGAGCATTTTTCGTAGAGAAATGGTGGAGAGGAGGGATCCTGGGTCCCTGGGCACAAACAGCAGAGCTGTGGAGCTGCTGCTTATGGCACATCTCATTTTATTGGCATCCTGGGTGCTGATCAGGGAGGTCAGGGCCATTTCAGACCCAAGTGATGAGAAGATCCAGAAGATTCAATCTAATTCCTGTTGCTCATTTGTCTATGGAGAAACTAAAGCAACTGCTCTGATATCTGCATAAACCAGGGGTTCCCTCTTTGCAGGGATTTCTTCTCCTTTCCCATTTCCTCGAGCTGTAACACAAGAGCCATCAGGATCCCTCTATCTACACCTGTCTTGTTGCACAGTGTCTCAGACCTCACAGCCTGGATGCTTGGAGGACCAGGGCAGGGGGTGTTAAACATTTATTTTGGGAAACTGAGGGTCTCAACCAGGAGGTCTGTGACAGAGAATGATGTTGAACCTGGCTTTCCCGGATTCTTGCACCTCAACCACCACTTTTCTTTCCATCTGGGTGGGATCTGGAGGAGTAAACCGAGTGGGATTTGTTCTCTATATGAGGTGGGAGCTTGTAATAATAAAAGCCTTAACATCTTGCTCCTGTGAGCTGGCAATATAAAGTGTTTAATGCAGTGTGTGTCTTCAGCTATAGTGTATTTCTGTCTGACTTCAGAAACCCAAGCCTACAAAAAACATAAAACTAATTTAAAGTGAGACATTAAACAAAGGCAGTTTGGGAGTTCTGTTTTTCTGGTATTTGATTTCTTTGGAATTTTTTTTTAAGCTTTTCCTTGAGAAACGTGAGAACAAGGGCTAGGTTATTCATTTTTTCCTGAGAAAAAGAAGCTAAGTCTCTCCCCTAATTATGGAGCTTCAGAATCCATAACACCAAAGATCACCACAATGACAATATGTTCCTGAGATTTGGCAGTGTTTCAGAACAAGGAAAAACATGTGTTGGGGAGTCAGTTTGCTTGGTATGATATCAGAGGTCTGTAATGGAGCTGTTACCCACGCCGTTTTCCTCTTCTAGCTGTATAATTAAATAGTTAACACATTTCAGAAATAATGGATTAATTAATGTAATTAAGCTGGCCTTCTTTCACAAGCAGAGAGCATGGGAAAGCAGCACTGCTATTCCTCTGGCACTGCAAGCCTTCCTTTATTTTCACCCACAGTTTATGTGAAGGTAAAGGGCAGAACAAATTTTCCAAAATTGCTCAAAGTGCCCTTTTCAAAAGCTGTGCCCCATCAGCATGTCTCTAACTCAGAAGTCAGTGAGCTTTGGACTCTTCAGATGAGAAAATTAATTCTTAGGCAGTTTTGAAATTTCTACCGAGTGTCTGCCTTGGTTTTACTGTGCTGATCCAGTGTGTTCCTTTAAACAGACCTCTCCCTCGGACGAGGCAAGCAAGAAGCAGCTTTTAATGCCCCACCAGCCCTCAGTGGACCACTCAGACGAGCCCTTTCAGAGGCAGAGGGCAGTGAGTGCTGTCAGCATCATCACCAGTGCCCTGGAAGGTAAGAGACGTCCCCAGTTCCCCAGCTCAAAGCCATGTCCATGTTAAAAGGCAGGAAAGAAAGCGACACAAAATGCCCTGATATGGTTTTGAGAGCAGGCACTAAAGACAGTCATTGCGACCCCTTTAACAGAGGCAATATAATCCTTATCTTACCCATGGACTTGTAAAAATCCAGAGAAAATGCCATATGATCAGAATTGGAGCCATAAGATTTAAGATTTTGTGCTCCTGTGGTACTAGATTTACATAGGGCTCGCTAGGGTGCAGAGCACTAGGCTGGTTTTGGGTGACTGTACATGTGCTGGTATCTCATCTCCCTGAGGCTGATGGAAAACCTGGCACGTGCAGCCCCCAGCCACATGCAGAACATCCAAATTGTGCGGGAGGAAAGTCTTAAAACCTCTTAAGTCTCTCACAACAGGGACACCGCAGTGTGGTGCATGTTTGAGTCCCACCGTGAAATTTAAGGATGCTCAAAGGACCCCTTTAACCATGCAGATATTTCTCAACAAATTTTTCCATTGCTCTTCTCATGAGGTGCAGGAGGATTTTCCTCCTCTGAGTTTCCATAGACAGGAGCTTTGCATGTTCCTCTCGCAAATTTATCGACAGCAAGACAACTCAGAGCAAGACCCCACATTCCGAGTCTTTTGACTTTTAGCATGAAAGGGCTTCCTACACTTTCTCATGTCTCCTACACAGCAAACAGAGATGAGAGAGGAGGTAGCACCTAAGAACACAGAGAAATGTCAGTCAAGAACACGGTGTGTAGCAAGGGAAATCGTGGGTTCTCCTGCAGCCTAATTCTCTGTGTGCCTGATGGATAGGAAGGCAAGGCACGACAGAGGGATTGACCTAAGAGATGCCTCACAGAGAGGAGCTGGACATGGCTCAGTGTGAAACCACAAAGCCCTTCCTCTTCCTCAGCTTTTTACCCTCCCCGTGGTTATATTCAGCAGTATTGTGGCCAGAAGATATATTTGTGTTTAAATAAATAAAGAATTGTATTCTTAATAGAGAGATAATCGTTTTGGTGCATTCCAGTTTTTAATGTAGTCTGCAAAGGTTTCATTTGTTTTCTGTGGGGTTTTTAGCAATTAGCTTTGTGATTGATTTGCTTTCTTGTAATGTGTTAAGAATGTCTAAAAGGCCTGGACTTCTGCACTTCTTGTTTATTTAATGGTATTTTCTATTCCTTTATACCACAGAAACAGAGACCATCCAGGCTAGGGGAACTCAGAGGACGTGGCACTCAGGGATGTGGTGTAGTGGTGGACTTGGCACTGCTGGGATAACAGTTGGACTCAATGATCTTAGAGGTCTTTTCCAACCTAAAGGATTCTGTGATTCTATACAAAAAAAAAAAAACCCTGTTTCAAGCCTTATCAAAGGTTTCCTAACTCCCAGGCTTTGGTTGAATTTCACTGAAATTCAATACTAGTTAACAAAGAATGTCAAACCGGGATAAAATATATCACAGGATTTAACCATATTCATGGCTGTAAGATTTGTGCCAAACTTTGAAACAGCCAGACCAGAAATCCCTTCCCCTTTATTTACTTGGTTTCTGCTCTTAGCTCTTGGGTAGTTAACAACCACCTGTTTTTTCCAGGCATTACAAAGCCTTGCAGACAAGAAAGGACCTATTTCTTTTTAAATTTAAAAATAAGAGGAAAAACATTTCCAGCATAATGCTGATTTTATTTTTCTGACCATTTTTTAACAGTAGCAGAAAAAAAAGAGGCTACTTTTATGTTTTCTTTTGCAGACTTTTTTTTAAAAAAATTAGATATCTTGTGTTTTCCAAAGATCATCTGTAGTGGGAAAGGATGTGGATTCTTAATTGATTTATACCATTTTCATGCCGCATCACTGCCAAAAGAGGACAGTCACACCCTCCTCTTTCCCTTGCTGTGTTCCTGCATTTTGTATGATTGGTTTTCAGCTGGATCAACAAGCAGAACCAGCTCACCCAGAAGGTCCAGGAGCACAAAAGCTGGCGAAAGGGCAGAGAAATAACATGTGGCTGAGACTGAGAAGGGTGAAACTGACCCTTTTAGCAGCAACCTGGACTTAAAGGGGCTTATGTTATGAAGAATATAGATCTAGATCTATGTGTTCTAGATATACTTGGAAAATTAGATACTTAAGGAATTGACTGCCCTAAACCCTTTATTGCTTTCAGAGTCAAGTTTCAAAAAAAAAAAAAAAAAAGAAATAGGATTTTGCATTGAAATCTATGGTTCTCACATAATTTTAGGGTTTACCTGTAAACCCTCTCTTTGGAGGCTGGAAAGAGTCGTTTCTTGGGAGCAATTTGATTTCCCAAAGATCTCAGAACAGCACAGATGTTTGGGCAAAACCTTTGCATGTAGGACACCATCTGATATTTTGAAAGCTTGCTGGAAGAGACTTAATACCACAGTTCTGTTGTCCTCTGAAGAAAGTGGATAAAGAATCAGCAAATCTGAGGAAAAATCCTCCAAGATCAGCAAGTCCAACCTCTGACTGAATACCCCCGTGCCCACCAAACCACATTGCAAGGTGCCACGTCCACTTGGTTTTTGAACACTTCCAGGGATGATGACTCCATCTGTGCTTAATCGCTTTTTCAGTGCAGAGATTTTTTCCTAATATCCAATCTGAAGCTCGCCTGGCACAGCTTGGGGCCATTTCCCCTTGTCCCAAATGCTTCCTGCCTTGGGAGAGGAGGCTGTTTATGAACTGATTGAAATAACAGCCTTGGCTGAAGTTTTCCTGTTATCAGTGCAGGTTCTAATTATATAGACTAAAACCATAATACAGCATTCCATGCCCATAAAGGAATCAGAAAAGGAAAGCATTAAGCAATTCTGCTGATCATTGTCATTTAGCCATTAACTGGCTTTTTTGGCTTTACTTTTTTCACCGTTTAACACAAATTATACTTATGAAGCTATTTCAGTTCTTTTGTGCATAGGTAAAGTGAGCATGTAAAAGTTGTATTACAGGCAATATTTTAAGAGCACCTTTAAAAAGCACCTTGGAGTTTTAGTAGCATTTTCAAACTGGCTTATGGGCTCCCTGATTTTATATGTGGGCCTTTCAGAAAAATCAGATATTTAATGCCTTTTTGGATTGCACGTCAAGGACAGAAAATCTGTTGATAACCAGTGATACTCTGGTTCTCAAGCACTTAAATCAGCTCTAAATCTTGGATTTAAGCACTTTCATCTCTTATCTGCTTTAAAAGGTATTACTTCAGATTTCACATTCGAAAATGTGAAAAATGGAAACAAAAAAAAATTCCAATCTAAGTTAAATGAAGATAGTGTATTCTTATCCATTTGAACTTGGCAAAATGGAAAACAGCATAAGAATCCAAGCCTATATATAATATTGGACATCACATATTTAGTGTGATTCTCACTTTTTTCCTGTGACACTTTTAAAAGGTTATTACTTCCAGAACAGGTCACTGTCTGCTAAGTGCAGGTCAACTGGCTAAAACCCCAATGTGTGTAATTTGCCAACCTGTTAGGGCAGAAATATTTTTATCTTTGAAAAAAGTTTGGGGTAATTTGCGGGCCTTCCTCTGTGTTATGAGTCATTTTAAGTGTTCTCGTGTCATATAACTCAGTGTGAATTGACTGTGACTTTACTGCTTGTGACTTAGAGCTTGAGGAATCACACCAGAAATGTCCTCCCTGCTGGAACCACTTTGCTGTTAAATTCCTCATTTGGGATTGCTGCCCACTTTGGCTTTTAATCAAGAAATTTGTCAAGTTTGTGGTAATGGACCCATTTACTGACCTCACCATCACCCTCTGCATTGTGCTGAACACGCTCTTCATGGCCTTGGAGCATTACAAGATGACGAAGGAGTTTGACCACATGCTGTACATAGGCAATTTGGTAAGTCAGAGTGAACTTGAAGAGCCACCTGGGGGGTGCATTTCCTGCTTTTTAAAGTTTCAGCTGTGGTTTGGGAATGTCCCATTTTTGATACACTGCCAGCATTGCTTTGCTTTGTCAAGCAGGTCCACACGGCCACCTCTTTCTGAAGAGAACCAAATGAAGAACAAGCATCTATTTTTATCAAGCTAACATATTCTAATGCTGTTAGTAACCATTAAAGCCATGGTTTTGGGCAGGTCCTGATAGATATCTGTTTAAGGAAATGAGATAAGAGAAAGGTTAATGAGCTTTATTCGGGATTTCTGGTAAAGCAGTGAAAAAGCAGCAGTTCTTGGTGACTAATAGTGACTTTTACGTTAAAAAAGAAACCTACAGAAAAAGAGCAGGGCAAGATCTTGGAGGGAAATAGAGTTGTGTTTGATCATGGGTTGATATCTGTGCTGGAAGGTGCCTGTAGTGCATTTTCTGCATGTGCTGGGTCCTATGAAACCCCCAGGGCAGAGGGGACATGGAGCAAAGCATGGCTGATGCTTTGAGGGGAAACTCGATGTGCAAGCCAGAGCAGATGGGTGTAGAGCTGCAAAGCAAGCACAGACCACACTTCTCCAATGAAAAGCAGAGTGACAGTCTACAGTCAAGCTGCAGGGACAGCAGAAAAGCCTTTCCAAGGGCAGCGTGATACAATTTGTGACCCAGGGGGCCACTAAAATTCTGCAGTAACCACAAAAGGAAAGCTTTTTCTTTAATCGTGTTTCTCTGAGTTATGTTTAAAAGTTACCACATGTTACTGCTTTAAAACTTAATGTTCAAAATCCTTTTAATTTTAGAAGGGTCTGAATTAGAAAAGGCACAGGCCATCTACCTATGGCATGGTGAATTACCCCTAAAACCTAGTGGTAGCAGCAGAGATATCCTATAGGAACGTAAGTGATCTGGAGAATCTGGAAGGTGGATGCTGCTAAGTTTGCATTTGAGGAGCTCACAGCAGAAATTAAAAAAGCCCTTTATTTCTGTGAAAACAAAGGCTGCAGTATCTCAAAGCTGGATTTATGTCACCTAACTTTGGGTATTTACAGCGTAGGAGTCTCTCTGTGCCAGTTGTCTTTGTCTCCCTTTAAAGTCAATGGAAAGTAATGGACAATTTTAAGCCCCATTAATGTGATGTTGTAAAGACATTTACTTTTGGATAAGGTGAACTGTGGCCTGCAGAGCTGTGACTGTAGTAACCATCAACCACAGTGGGAGCCCACAGAGACACTGCAGAAGTGAGACCTGCCTTTAGTGAGAAGCATCCCACGCTGGCAGGTTTGGGTAGGTAGTTGCAATAACCAGGCATTTTGTATCAGTCCTAGAATATGGGGTATGCCACATATGGATTTTTTTCTTTATCCTGGTCCCTGTTATTTTTAGCTCTGGGCTTCCTTGGGCAGGTTGAGGTTATTCCCCTAGACTGTGGGACCTGTCTCCAGCTTTTCAGCTGATGTGTCTTGGCAAATCTCCCTCTGTTGTTGTGCTGAGCAGAAATCTTTTTGGCTCTCTCTTGCTCCAAACCCATGCTCTTGCCCTCTGCAGAAGGCAGTAGATAAGGACAGCTTGGAAATCATCTCACAGGACTGCATCCAGCTTCACTTTGCAGCCAGCATTCCTTCTTGTTGCTCAACAATTTGTGGCCTTCTAAGATGACTTAAAAAAATTCCTTTGCACCCGAGTACCCATCAAAGCAGGTGGCAAAGCTGCCACTTCCCTCTCTGGCATTTGGGATGGTCAAGGTGTCTGCTCCTCACTCTGCTTTTGGCAGATCAGCTTCCCCCTTTGCAGACCACAGGCAGTGAAACTTTAGCCCTTGGCATCCCTCCTGCCAGCACGGCTCCTGCAGACCTGCCAGGGCTGAGCAGGGCTGTGCCAGGTGCCATCAGGAAATTAGACAATCAGGGGAGACAGGAATTTTGCAGACAGAGAAATTTTGCAGAGAGACACTTGGTTTTTTTTTTTCTCGGAGAGAGAAATTTTACAAAGCAAATTTTGCAAAAGTTTGCTAAAAAAAAAAAGAGAAAAATCTCACTGTGAGTTTCTTAGCACTGCCTAGAGCTATTTCTCCTCTTTGTGCTGAAGTGTAAAGTAAGCAAAACAGCCTGCCTGTATTTTTTGTAGCAGGCTGATGGCTCAGGGCTCCCCTTCTCCTGAGATCCCCGCTTGGGTCTGTGAGAGCCCAGACTGTCCCAGCTCACCCTCGCCAGCTTTACTAAACCCCTGCATAACTGGATTAATTGTGAGTAGAGCAGGTCAGAGAAAGGTAACTCCATTTTGTG
Organism: Pachycephala philippinensis; assembly: GCA_013397055.1. Taxonomy (NCBI): domain Eukaryota; kingdom Metazoa; phylum Chordata; class Aves; order Passeriformes; genus Pachycephala; species Pachycephala philippinensis. Next base: position 207,722 of record VWZT01007818.1, on the reverse strand, counting down.
GAAGATTTTGCAAAGTCATTTGTAATGAAAATTGACATTTTTTGCAATTCCCTGTGAAAGGGAAGGGAGTCCCAGCCCCAGGGCAGGCTGCCAGGTGACTGCATCCCCTAAGCTGCAGACTGCCAGCCCCCCCTCTGCCCCCACACTGGCTGGCTGGCTGTCTTCCCGTTACATCTAACCCTCTTTGAGTGATTATGCTAGCATTAAACAGGGGAAATATTAAAGAGGGCAGGTCTTTGGCATTTATTTTTTACTCAGAGCAAATGTTTCTGAGAGAAATGAAAGAATGAAAATGGAATATAGATTTGCTTTCTCTGGATCTGCCAGTCATTGGGGCTCTCCCGCTGTGGTTGTCCATCTACTTCATTCAGCATCTGCTCCTTTCAGGCCCCTTTAGTTCATCACTTAGAGGAATCAACATTTTCAAATGTGATCAGAAGGCCAGCCGAGCACAGAGTTCATCTGCCCACACAGTGCCACCACTTAAAAAATGAGTGGAGAGAGCAAGATTCCCTCAGTTTCTGTTTTCCTTTAGAAGCTGAGGTACCATTATGCAACATTAAAGCCTAAATGGCTGAAACGACAGGTAAAAGGTTTTTTTTTTTAAGACAAAGTGCTCACATCAGCAGTGTCATATTTAGCACCAGTGGGATGTTAAGCTACTTGTTTTCTTTCCAGCCTTTATCACATGAAACACCCAGCCCCTTGTGCAGGCACAGAGGGCCAGGTGCCGTGTGGAATTTGTGGCTGGTACACACACACACGACTCCTGATGCCTTCAGGAAGGCTCAGGCATTTTGCTGTCTTGCTGTGACATTTCCTTCTCAGAAGGCTATTGATTAAAATGATGCAGGCAAAGAAAGTGATCCTCCTGAGTCATTTTCTCAGCAAGAGGGTTGCATAATGTGTGCGGCGTGGTCTTGTAGTTTTTAAGGCAGTGCCCTGGATACGATTTCACAGACATCCAGTTCTGTCTTGTTCTCTGTCCCAGGAAAAATGCAAGCATTACGGTGGGAATCTTTGGTATCTCTAACCCCTGTGACTCAGAAGTTCTTTGCTAATGAGAAATATGAGACAGGTTGTTTGTTGTATTCTTGGTATGAGGTGGTGATGGAAAGTTGTTACATCCCGAGGTATTGCTGCAATCCAAGGTATCATTTTCCTGAGGAGAAACAGAAGGCACTTTCTGTAAGGAATTATGTAAAATGGCCACTTGGAATAATTAATTCCTGAAGCATTACAGAGTAAAGCCAAACACTGCTCAAATTCAAACTATGATCATTTATTTGTATTCCTTAATATCGTAATTTTATCATCTTAACCTTTCCTTTCCACGTCTTATTGGGTGTCTTATGTCTGTTGCTCAGAGTTGATCAGTTTTGCTGGGCTAATCTTGCAAATATTCAACTTCTTGGAAGGAAAACACTTCTCCTTTGCTGTATGTTAGTGGTACATGACCTCTGGATTCCCCCCTCTGTTTTGACCAACAAAATGCATTAATGTTGATTGTTTCACAGAAAACTGTGTACTTTAATTTTAGAGAAATTATCAATTCCTGCAAATATATCTATTTCTATTTCAGAAATTTCAGAATTTTCCAGAAACACAAAACTCTGGGCAGCTTGTACTAGGATGTGAAATGAAAATAAAACAGTATATTACAAACTCGGTGCCCACATTTTGTCATTTTAAGTTGACTGTAGCATGGCACTATGCATTTAAAATGTAACTTAAGCAGGGCATACAAAAGGACAAAATCTGATTCTGTGGGATAGTTCACAGGAATCTATTAAAACTGAATTTGCTGTCAGCAGCCTTCCTTTCCCTGCTCCCTCTGCCTCATAGGTAATATTTATATGTTGTTTTAAAGAAAAATGTTCCAATTAGAACCTCCACCATACGACATTTGAACTGGGTCGTAAATAACCAATGTGTTCCCAAGATGCAATGAGAAGAAAATTGCTGTGACTATTTGTAAAAATAAAAAAAAAGACCAAGACTCAAATTAGAGTTTCTAATCGTCTTTGCTGCCAGCAATAACCTCAGAATAACTGGAGGCGTGCATTGCCCTTCTATTGATAATATGAACAAAATAAAAAGGGATAATACAACAGATACACGGCAACACAAATAGCCCTTAACATGCACTCTCCATTCACTTAGCTTTCTCCACTGAGATGAATAGATTTAACCTTTATAAAAGGCACCTTTACACTTCTTTTTTTTACTTTTTTTTTTTTCCCCACTCTGATTATTCAGATGATGGCAGGAGATGGAAATGTATGTTCCAATTGAGATCCTGAAGTTAGATGTCATTATAGGTTTACAGCAGTATCAGACATTATTGTGAAAAGACTAGACAAAATTGTAATAGTGATAAAGAGTCAGCCACAAAGAAAAAGCAAGTATTTGTTTGTAAAATGTGTCTGTCTTTCTCCTGGGTTCACCTGTGTGAGTGGAAACTCCACAAGCAAGGAGTTGCACTTAAAAGGTTATTTTGACTTCATATTTTCTTTCTGCAGGTCTTCACTGGGATTTTTACAGCAGAAATGATCTTCAAAGTAATTGCCCTTGACCCCTACTACTATTTCCAGCAGGGCTGGAATATTTTTGACAGCATAATTGTTATTCTAAGCCTGATGGAACTGGGTTTGTCCAGCATGGGAAACCTGTCTGTTTTACGCTCCTTTCGACTGGTAATGGTCTTATTCTGTTCTTAACCATCTTTTTTTATTACGTATAAACTCTGACATGAATGCAACATATTTTCTTAAAAACACATCTGCTTATAATTGCTGCAAACTGGTGAACAGTACGTGACACTAATTACAGGCTGTGGGATAAGTGGAATTGTTCCAGATTTACATCAGGGTAAATGAGAACATAATTTGATTCCTTCTAGCTGTGCCAGGTACTTGTAGCACACTTAAAATATTTGAATTCCAATTTGTAATAAAGATCTGCCATTTTATACCTGTACACCTGTTAGCACAGACAGTAGAAAATTGATAGCCCAAGAAATGCAAGAGCTGATAACTTGTTGTTTTAGGAGCTGTTATTCCTAAATTATGTTATAAACATGCCACTGTTCTTTCAGATGTTGTCAAAAGAAAATGTCTTTGAATTATTCACAGAGAGTTTTTTTTTTTTTTTCTAGAACTGATCAGCATAACATAGCATCTGTCTTTCACGGGAACTCCTTAGCTGTCAGCCCCTTTGTTAAGCAGGGGATAGTGGTGTTCTATTAATGAGAGACTGGCAACATTCTGGAACAGAAGAGTACTTTCCTTGCCAGCTTGACATTTGTGTTGCACTTCATGTACCAGGATGTCCATGCTAATCATTCTGGCCATGATATGGCTTCACAGTTTTAAAGATCAGGAAAATAAGCCCTTATGGTTACATTTACCAGAAGAAAAGGATTTCTTTTTTTTTTTTTCCCCAAATTCTCTGCATTGCTCAAAAGTGTAAATTTTCCATCACTGTCCTAAGTGTCTCCCTTCAGTTTTTGGAGCAATCCTGCTTCAATAGGGCTTAAATTAAACCTTCAGCTGAAAACACAGCACAAGGGCTAGGCACCATTTACATCCTTAAAATAAGTCTTAAGTGGGCCGTGGGTTGTGCACAGACTGCGTGATCCTCGGCACAGAGGTGATTTTCACCCTGGGAGCTAACAGCTAATGACATCTGACTGAGGCTTGCTCTGAAGCACAGAGGAATTCCTTCTCTCTTTGTGGGACCAAACCTGAAACCCCTCCCTCCAGATGCCTGCCAGGCTGTTTGTTTTGAGGAGCAAAAGCAACACAAAAGAAAATACGAAGAAATAGATTTCATCCTTCCATCCTTTCCCCGCCAGTGGGGGAATGTGTCATTAAAACCATGTCTGTCCAACCAGGCAGAGCATAGCTCTGGAAAACTTAATTCTCATCCGAGAAGCCCAACTGATGTTTTATTAATAGAAGTAATGAGGTTAACAGGAAGTATGGCTAAAATCACCTTGTACCACACACACTGTGGCATTTAACATCTTTCACGTTTTACTCACTTTAATAATTCATTGGCTGAAATGTCTGTTGCTTCTGTGAGCTGACACTGTTGTTTATGTTCTGTTCACAGCTGCGAGTCTTCAAGTTGGCGAAGTCCTGGCCGACGTTAAACACGCTCATTAAAATCATTGGTAACTCAGTGGGTGCCCTGGGTAACCTCACCCTTGTGCTGGCCATCATCGTCTTTATTTTTGCCGTGGTGGGAATGCAGCTTTTTGGGAAAAGCTACATGGACAATGTGAAGAAGATAAGCACAACTGGCAATTTGCCACGGTGGCACATGAATGATTTCTTCCACTCGTTCCTCATCATCTTCCGAATTTTGTGTGGAGAGTGGATCGAGACCATGTGGGACTGTATGGAAGTAGCTGGGCAGCCACTGTGCCTTCTCGTCTTCTTGTTGGTCATGGTGATAGGAAACCTGGTGGTGAGTTCTCAAGATGGTTTTCTTTTTCTTCCTTTCCTGGTGGGTGTGTGCAAATGTACCATTTTTTAATTCAGAAATGGCAAATCTCACATTGCTCCATGATTTGAATTTGATGTACCAAGTTGTCAGCAAGAGAAATTTGCTCCTATCCCAAATACAAAACTGCACTAGTGGTTGGGAGTGAGGGCTTGCCGGGTTTTTTCAGAAGAGCAGATGTTTTACTAGAAGAAAGGCACGTGGGTTGATCGTAGTGATTTTATTTCTTAGGCCATTGATAGGGCTGAAGGCGTTCTGATCTCTTTTCTATACAGGTGTGAATAACACCTCAACTGTCCCTGTTTTGGGACGTATTTTTATTTCCCTTCACTTCTGGCCCGGAACACACGAACCTTACCATAGCACAGTGTCTTTGAGCGGAGTTTGGAATGTCTTTAGCCTGCATGTTTTAGGAAGCTGCAGGTTTTGTTTACAGTAATGTCACTGGCTCACTTGCTGTTTCTTTAATAGACTATCCCATAAGCATGGCTTACATAAGCTCTGAACCTATTAAGACTGAATTATATTTCCCTGTTGACATCTTAAGGAGCGCTTTGCTGGCTTTCAGTCATTGAGGGAATGCTTTGCCTGTTCAGCTTACAGAGCATCTTTGACATTGTGGCTCTAATGGCCTTACTGTTTATGTAGTGAGTTGTTTAATAGTAGATGCTGCTATAAAAAAATTGTTGGGTTTTGCTGCCGATTGCTTTTAGTGGTTGTTTTCCTTTTAAGTACCCAATGTGTTGGTTTTCAGCTGCTGGGGTAGAAAAGTTCTTGAAAGAGCTTGCAGAAAAGCAAAGTGTGTTGTTTTGTTTACATTAACTTAAATTTTAACAGTTATTTTCACACTGAAAATGTTGATTGCAAGAGCAAATTATATTTTTTAGGGTTTTTTTTAAATAAAAGTCAAAGATTAAACTGTGATTACTCAGAAAGTGGGAAATTATTTACTTTTTTTTCTATGACTTACCATTTCTATAAATTTTCCTTGGAATTAAATTTGATTAGAGGATTTAGGGCAAAATGTTACTTCCTTTATTGAGAAAAAAATAATTATTTATTATATCTTTTGGGAGAGTTTAGTCTGAGATCTAGAAAGTTAATCTCCTCCTGCCATTAAGTAATGTGTTCTGTGTATGACGATGAAAGCTGGAAATAATATGTGTTAAATTCTGGGGAAAATGTTAACATTTGAAATATTCATGGATTATTAAAAGATGTGAATTAGCAACATCTGATACCCTTAGATATTAACATTCATCAGTGTGCATAAGTTCTGTTAAATGTGAAATCTGGCTCAGCAGAGACTGCATTAACATTATCTACATATATTTAACCTTCAGTGCTCAAAAGAAAGGCTGTCCCAGATGTAAAACCAGATATTGAAAAATTCTGTCAGCATGGATAAGCTGAAATTATTGGTCAGCTGAAAGCAAAAGTGCTGGCTTTACTCTTTTCAGCCAACAGTTCTGTACGGCTGTGGCAAAGACTGATAAATAGGAATGATTCTTGTGTTTGGGTCACTCATAGAAAAATGAAAAAAAAGGCAATTATTTATAATTGTGATAAAGGTGGTGAAAAGAACAGATTCTGAATAGTGAGATTCATCCAGTGCCAGCATGGAGATTTCATGATGTTGATTATCAGGTAGACAGCAGGTCATCTTACTCCTCTGGCACCAGCAAAATTGTTGCTTTCTTCAGTAAGAGTGGATTGAACTCACCAACTTACTTACTTGCATAACATCATCAGACCCAAAAAGTTCTGGTAGCTAAAAAGCACCACGAGCCTTTTCAAATAAGAATACTCATGTGTGAAAACTTGTACGTGTAACTCCATTGCCATCTGTGCCAGCAAAGTTTCTCTTTTAACTTGCTGAGATCTTTGTTCCTCCTCTGAGTTTCAAGATTCAGTTCTGATAAAGAATATTATCCTGAGGTTGCATCTCATTTGAACTCTACAGGCTTCCATAGTCTCTGAGGCATGGAGGAAATCTTACAGCATTTTTTCTGGTGTAGCAGATCTGCACATGCATCTAAATTAAATACTTTTATCTGTCACATCTGCCAGTACGTATGGTGGTGTCTGTGGTCACTTTCCCAACCGCAAGGCTGAGGATTATGGAGCAAACCTGCTCTTGAACTCCTGTAAAGTCTGCAAACTGGTGTTGGAAGTGTTACAACCACTGCAATTCTGTGGTTTGTTCAGTGATTCGGTTTGCACGTTTTATCCAGCCTCACTAACATAAATTCAGAGGAATGCTGGAAGAAAAGCCGGGAAAGTTGGGAAGTGCCCTGGGCAACATAGAGCTATAGAGCAGTCCAGTTGTTGAAAGGAATTTTAGTATATCTTTAGTCTTTGGGTTGTATTCATATATCCTGAAAATGTCTTGGACAATTTGTGTGCAATGCCACACGAAACTATATTTAAGGTTGGTCAGCTGATGCGTGAGTCATCTTCAAGGAACTAAACTTTACAATATAGTTGGAAAACTATGTGCTGTGTAACTGTCTTTTGCACAATAAAACTGTGCTACCATTGTCAGATGGCATTTTAGAGACATTGAGGCTGCTTCAGAAGGTAAAGCCAAACCAGACAGATCATACGAGTTTCTTCTTCATTTGTAAGAGAGAGCTTCTGAAACGGCTAAGTGAATAATTATGGTTTTTGTTAAGTTTTTAAAGGGTTTAATGTATATTTTATGTATATTTATGTAACTGAGGTGAACAAGGAAAATCACCAAGACAGGAATTACTAAGATGATGTAGGAGAATGAGGGTCACGAGGCAGGTCCTGGTGCCCCCTGCTCTGGGGGTCAGCTGGTGCCAGAGTCGATGTGACACCAGCCACTTCTCAGGGGACAATTTTGTGTGCTGGGCACTAACAACGTGCATGAATAAAAGTGACACTTCCATCACGCTCAGAACAACCTCCCAACCTTGCTGGGTGTGAGTGATGCACGCTGGCCAAGCCACCCTTTTATCCTCTGGTGGCCACCGGGATGAAGCCTGATTCCTGCCAGCTTCTCCTGAAGTGCCACCCAGTGAAGGACAGCTGGATATACCTCAGAAATGCACTCGCTGTCTTTGCTGCTGCTCCAGCTGGGCTCTGTGTGACCCAAAAGGCATCTCTTAGTGTTAAATCCACAGAGCTGCAGTGCATTAACTCACATTAAGGGCTGAGTTCTGGACTGCTGTTGTCTCACCTCTGTTCCATCACACATCCCAGTATGTCCATGGCACATCCACCCCTGTTCCCCAGTCCAGCACAAGCTGGTAAATCACTGCTGCATTTCCATGGGGGATCCTGTATTACTGCAGTGACAAGCATGTCAAGATGTGGGGTCTATAACCAGGAAAGTGACATCTTAAGAAATTTCCTTAAAAGCAAAATATAAGGATGGAATTCCTCCTTTAAGATCAGTCCTAGCCTTTTTTTTTTTTTTTTCCCCTGCTGTCCATTCACTCAGGAAAATACTGATGACATTCTCTGAGAGCACAAAGGTAGAATGCACCACCAATTTCTAGGGGATCAGACTGTCCTGTAGGCAAGATTGCATAACCATTATTGAATTAATGCATGATGCATGGAATTATGAAATACAAAGTGTAAGGTCATGCACTCAGCCCTGTTTAAATATTTATGTTATGATCAAGTAGCTTACCAAGAGAAAATGTTAGAGAGCATATGTATCAGTCACAGTGAACATCTACATCTGAAATAATTACATGGAGGTGCCTTTAGAGTTAGAGGTGGTTAATGAAGTCTGTGAAGTCATAATATATCTTACCACCCAAAAAACCTAAATATATCGGACTAAATAGCCCCTAAAACTACCTATTTCTGTCCCTACAGTCCTAGGAGGCAAACTCAGCTGTAGAAATCCCCATGTGGCTTGATATGGTGACCCAAGAGGACCTTCTGGTCCTGTGTTTCCCTATGGTAATTTCAGTGCCTGGCAGCAGAGCTGCTCAGCAGGGTTTGGATGAGATTTGAAGTGATCTCCTCTGGTAAACTCCGTGGAAACTTTTCTCTGAAAAAGTCAAATGCGCCTGAAACCTGTCTTTCTATGCTGCTTCCACATCTCAGGAAGCCTTCATGGATATTTTTTCTGTTATAATTTGTCCCATGAGAGAGGCAGAAACATAGAAATGTCACATTCTTTGATTGAAGAGGTTTGTGCCTCCCTACATGCCTTTCCTACAAGTCCATGTAGGACAGATCCTTGAAGAGATATTCTGGGAAAGTCCTGCTAAACCTCCATCAGGTTAAAATCAGTGGATTCTCAAACTGTTCAGACACCAGGAGAACCTCATTATGAGTCATTCACCATCATTTCCCTCTTGAACAGCCAAAGTCTGTTGATCAAATGTGTTATCAGATCTGTTCTGACAGACAGAGAATTCTGCAGCAAGGCAAGAAAGAAAGAAATCAAGTTACAGGATTTTGAGCAACCTGGTCTAGTGGAAGGTTCTCTGCCCATGGCAGGGGGACTGAAATTAGGTGATCTTTAAGGTTCCTTCCAACCCAAACCAGGACATGATTCTATGAATGGGAGCAAGGCACAACTTCTTAGTGCTTCCACTTCACCCTGTTCTTTTACAAGAGTCTCCCTCCTGACCATGAGAATGTTGCCCTGAGCACCACCAATGCAACCTGGATGGGAATAATGGCCTGGAAGGAGGAGAAAGGCAAGAAGGATGAAGGGTCATTTAGCACGGATCCTGGCCTGACAGATGTGACAGAGAGAGATTTGGGATTGGGAGGATTGTTTGGGTGGGGAGACAAATGACTACAGCTTTATGTGAAGCTTAATCTATGAGAAGAAATTCACAGCAATCTCCTGCCCTGAATCACTTTCCTAAATAACAGACCCAAAGCAACATAAGGAGTCACTGGGTCCCAAGTGTCTATCTAATACTTTGGTTTTTTGCTTTGTTTGCTAAAGTTACCTTTAGTTCAATGTCTAGAGTCAAGAAAACAGAACAAAAAGTACAAAAGCAGCAGCTTTTTTCGTGTGTAGTGTGTGAATGTACAGTGTATAAATGTGTGAGACAGGGCTGATATTTGGATTGCATGGTCTTCAACACAGGGGCTTTGCTTCTGTATAATACTATGTTCCAGAATTAATTACTGACTGTCACTAATTGAACACCATGATCTCTAATTGAGGAACATAAGAGTCAGTCTGTGAGGCCACCTGTGAAGGAGAACTGGTAGCCCACCCTGTGGGAATCCATCAGCTGGCCGGCTGTATGGGAGCTTCACAGGCAGGGGACTATCCCAGTTGGAATATTGTGGTCAGTGCAGAGTATGAAGAAGTTTAATAGTATGGATCGAGATGATCTCTTGCATTTGCCCTCAGTGCCAGAAAATGTCCCTGAGCACATTTAATTTATTAGTGTAGAAGTATCCCTAAAGTCCTGTCTCACTCAATGCTGATAACTTCTCCATCACTGCAAATTTCTCAGCAGATCACGGCTGGGCTTGAAAGAGGCTTATGGTAATGTCAGATCTTCTCTTTGTTTAAATGAAATGGGTACAGAGAACTACCATTGTCCCTTGTGGTAAAGTCAGAAGTAATAGCAAAATAGCATCTCACAGGCCTAGGTGAAAGTGGATTACAATTTTACCTTTCAAGAGCTCAGACAAGCAAAGCGTTTTAGGATGGTCAAAGGTGGTCTTCAGATGGAGATTTGTATTTCTGCCTGACGTGATAGGGCTGTCACTGAGGGAAGATACATCAAAACCCCAACACTTTTAAAAGACAGGAAGCATTAAATCAGGGAGTTTCAAGACCATAAAACTTTTTAAAGGGTGATGAAAGGTTGTTTTACCCCAAAAAGTACAAGGTTTCTTTAATTCAGATTGCCTATGTCAATAAATGAATGAAAATAGAACTCTGATGACATATGATAGCACTTCTCCAGCTATTTCCTTGTTTTCTTTTCAAATTATGTACAAATCTAGAATACCAAAGCCCCATTTTTGTGGTTTTTGCTGTCTATCCCTAGAGAAATGCTTAACTCAAGGGTTGCAGCAATACTTGCTGCCCTGAATCAAGCAATTATTTTTGCATTTAATGACAAGCATGACTTACTCATGGGGGCACAGAAGACATCCACTGTGTGAATAAAGGTTAATCTCCTTGGAGGGAAATGTAGTATTTGTATTGCATCTAATAATTAATATAAATGAAGTGGAATTTTAAAATATTGTGTACCTTCTAATTGCAAATCTAACTAGGTTAGATCTGCTTGCTGGAAATTAAAGCAGGTTTGGGAAGAAGGTATGACAGCCTAAATTACAATGTTTTGGGGTTTAGATCTTTAATTTTCAAACTGCAGTAGAGGTCTGCAGTGTCCTCAAGCTTTATTTGTTGTACTTCTACCTCTAAGTGCATACTTTCCTTGGGGTCCGTCGGATCCACTTCTTGCACAGTGGAAGGAAGAGAGGATAAAATGCTCATGAAACTACATGCAACCTGTGGAAAAACAGGTTTTTGCAAGGAGCAGGGAAGCCATAGGAGATTTGAAGAGAGTTCAGGTTGTCCCAAGCCTTATGTGAACACTCGCTTCCCTGCTCAGTCTCTGCACCCCAATGTTCGTGTCCTGGGTGCTGCTGTTCACCTTATCTGCTCTTTCAGCAGCGCCAAACATTCTGGAGACATGCATTTGTGTTTTGGTTACATCAGCGGAGAGGGCCAGCAGATAAACAAGCAAGAATAGGCATGTCAGGAACAGTCATCATCAGGACAGACAAAATCTGCAAAGCAGAGAGCGGAGGGCGCGTGGGGCACCGGGGAGGAGGAGGATTGATCAGAAAGCTGCCGGAGCCATAATGAGAGCTGGGAAATACTGGCAACAAGGGCTGGAGAGTTTGAGGGTCCAGAAGAAGCCAGGGAGCCCAAGGGGTCATTAGCGAGAAGTGGAAGTGTCATTTGAGCCCGTCTCATCAGCTCGGACACTTACATAAGGGAGGCGAGTTTCCTTTCCCGAGCCAATGCGGCTTTGCAAAGAGCAGCCCAGAATCCATGAATAAGCACAACTGGGGACACGAAGAAAGTGGTGTTGGAACAGCTGTCAGCATGTCACCGTCCTTCTTGCTTCTACTCATTTGTGCTCGCGGCTGGCAGCAGGAACATTTGGTGTGATGCTGGAGAGCTCAGACCTCAGAGGGAGGCAGCTAAACCCCAGCACATCTCCCAGCTTCTCCCTTCGTAATTTCCGTGCCAGCTACCTGAACAGTCCATGTGTCCCAAAGCAATTTTGGCTATTTGTATTCCCCATTATCCATCCTTTCTTGAGAAGTGCCTGTGAAGCAGAGCACTCAGGTAGTCGATGCTTTTGGGCAAACATCTGGCTCTATCTGCTTAACTATTAAACATCCTCAGGGGTAAAGAAAGGTCCACCAGAAACAGATGGCATCATCTGATGCTTCAAAAAAATATATCCTGACACCAATCTTCAATCAGTCCAGTTGCCTCTGATGGCTCCTAGTAGAGATGGAAAGCCTCCACCCTCCTATGGGTTACTTTAAATACAAAGCTTTTGTCTGACACTCCAGGCTTTAAAAGCTGTATGATTTATCAGTGCCCACATAAATAACTATGATTTATTTTATTGGGTAGATATATCCCGCCCCCATGTGTAACACCAGATGCTGGTGCTAAAATGTCTGGGGAAATTAACCTCACTCTATTTATGATGAACCATCAAAGATTGCTGGGTTTCAAAAATGCCATTCTGTGGTAGATTGAGTGGAGTCTGTTCAAATCTGAGAGGTTTAGGGCTGCTTCACCCAAGATATGTGAGGGGAATGCACCCAAAAATGGATGGGAGGACTGACTACTTTCAAAACCTACTCCTAAAAAGTGATCTGCTTCTTTCTGTCACTTCAGATTTATGAGAGTCTGTATCCTGCTACAGGCTCAGTTGTTTCTTCTGAAGAGTTGAGTCTTGGCAGTTGGTGACTAAATCTGAGCTTGCATCTTGTGTTGGGGGACAAGTGCGTTCAGTTCCTGTTTTCAAGGTATTATATGGTGTTCATGTTGAATACATACTAAAATCTGCCAATTTTTTCCCTGCAATATTCATCCACAGAAAGGTAGATTTTTTGAAAATACAAATAGCTCAAATCCCAGTAAAAGTTGGCATACAGAAGAGGAGTGAGCTTCTCCTTCTGATGCAGCCCAAAGGAAGCTGAAAACAAAAAGTGGACTAAGACTTGATTTTTTTAAATTTATTTTTGACATAAGGAATTCCCAAAGCAATAATCCAAAGCAGATTCATTAGTGGACCATGACAGATTTTGGCATTTGGTACAGATTTTCATCGGTAGAATTATAAATATTGCTTCTTGATCTATAAATGAGTCACTGGGATATATCAGAGAGAAATAAAATCTGTTAATAATGCTAGTGCTCTTCCATAGGCATATATATAAGGGAATACAAAACTATCTTCCGTTAACCTTCATGGGTGTGAAGTGCCTTGGAAATATGAAGGAAGAAGAATGATAATACATTAATTCAATTGACCCAACCTATTGGAAACCATCCTCATGCCTTTTGTTCTAACTGTGTTTCCAAATCAAAGATATTTCTCAAAAAAATATCGTCTTACTCCATTATATGAACTACTGACAAGATGAAATATTTTTAATCAGATACACCATATGTATGCTTTATGTTCTCATACATGTTTGTGAAGATTCTAGTGCATTCTTTGTTGAAATTTGGTTGTATTCCAGGGGGTTGAAGAGGAGCTAAGTTATTATTTGGAAAACTGCAGCCCTGTTGATGTAGTAGGCATCAGTAGGGCAAAACTGCCCATTTTTTGTACTACACATGTCCTTGGTTAATAGTGTAAGTAGGGGTTTGTCAGTGGTTAAGTTCTTGCTAATAGCTGGGTAGTTATTAAAAATCTAGAAGGCACTGAGTCAAATTTAATTGGGCAAGAGTGTGCAAAGGTGGGTACAACTAAATATGTCTCTTTTTATTAATGTCACCGTGAGAGTTGTCTGGATGTCATTGAAAGGGTAATGGCAACAGAATTATTCCTAGCATTTGCTGAGGGAAAGGCAAGGTTTTAATGTTGAAATAGACCAGGTGGTACAAATTTAATACATTATTCACTACTCCTAAACAGCTTATACTTTTGTTAAAAAAGTGTTACAAATATTATTTTTCTTCCCCAAAACTAAGCAGTGAGCTGTTCTTTCTAACAGTTGCCTCTAGAAATATCTTGTTAAAAAGAATATATGAAACAACCAGTGATTCATGACAGACTTAACCTTCTTAGTAGGTGTACGATATTTAAGAGACGCTGGAACTTAGCTTTTCCATGTACAGTGCACATTCATATCTGGATTTCTCCACCCAGCACATATGTGGTAACACGGTCTGTGGCTTCCCAAGGAAAAATGCTGAATAATGCATTTGGAAAATAAATGTAGAACACAGGACCAGATACCAATTTCCTGTCTTTTTGGGTCTCATTGAACAGTAAGAAATTCCTGCAGTCAAAGGGGTCCTGCCTTTGGTCTCCTGCTACCATTCCACATTTCTTCCTCTTTCTGAAAGTCCACGTGTCTGGGTCTTACTCTGGTAAACGTCTCTAAATTCAATAAACCCACTGACCCACACTTGCTGAGGAGAATCTCCAACAGAAACAGATCTACTCCACTAATTTTGTATTACTGCAAACAATGCAAAGGAAAGAAGAATCAAACTTGATGATTTTTCATCCCTCTTATAATTTTTATTTCTTTGCTGCTATTTAAGTCCCTTTGCTCTATTTCTTTGACTCCAGATCCATGTGTTAATTTTTCTTTTTCCTGTTTTGTTTGAGTCATCCTTAGCCAGAATCTTGTTTAAATTAGTTCTAATTGAATATGAACCAAATCTGCCCTTCCTTTAATTTTCTTCTACCTAAAATGTATTTTCTTCCACTTTGGTCGGTTCTGGCCTTCATTATCATAGAATCAAATGGTTTATGTTGGAAGGGACCTTAACGATCATCTAATTCCAACCCCCCTGCCATGGGCAAGGACATCTTCACTATACCAGGTTGATCCATGGCCTTTCCAAACTGGCCTTGAATTCTTCCAGCGATGGAACAGTCACAATTTCACTGGGAAACCTCTTCCAGTGTCTCACCACCCTCACAGTGTAAAATTTCTTTCTTATATCTCATCTAAATCTCTAATTTTTCAGTTTAAAGCCTTTATCCCTTGTCCTATCACTCCATGCCCGTGTCCAAAGTCCCTCTCCAGCTCTCTGGTAGCCCCTTTAGCCACTGGAAGGTGCTCTAAGGTCTTCTCAGAGCCTTCTCTTCTCCAGACTGAAGTCCCTTAACTCTCTCAGCCTGTCTCCAAGGGCGAGGTGGTTATAATTACCTTTTTCACATTGCCCCATAGCTCTGCTGTAATATTCCTAGTCTCACACTTAGAGCAAACTCCTCTTTCCACATTGCTTTGGATTTCTACTTTTCATGATATCTTCTCTGAGCTCCGTCTCATTGTGTATCTTGACTTCACCCTTCCCAATACGTGAGGAAATTCCAAGACTCTGTCCTGAAGTTGTTTGAAATTCTTGTAATTAATTCGATGCAAAAGGGGTTTTATGTTTTGACCAAGCTTTGCCATCTGTAGGTCACAGTCATATTTTCTTGTGAAAAGGGTACATGGAAGGTTTTCAAGGAGCTCTACTTACAGTTTATGCCCCTTTTCCTCTGTTTGTAGCCTCGTCCCCACCACTAATTACCTTCTTTTTCTGGCCCCCCTCACACAGACTCATTCATTGAAACTGCACAACTAAGAGCACTCTCATGCTCCTTGTGTTACAAACTCTTTTGTACAGATGTTTCTTCCACGGGGACTTCCATCTCCCTTCTTCCCTCCTGTAGTCTTGATGCCTAAAGAGGCCAACCTAGAAACAGACACCAGACAGGGGTAAGGGTATAAAGGTGGATATTTATTAGAAAGGCCTTCAGAGGCACACCCTGGGCAGGCCAAAGGCTGCACCCAAGATGGACCCCGAGTCACGAGTTCTTCACACTTTTATAGCTTTGGGCCATTTGCATCTCAACCCAATTTCACCAATTAAACTTTAGCTAATGATGGAATTTCCCCTCAGCTTGCCCCCCTTCTCAAGATGCTGGGTTACACATTTTGGGCCTAGGCCGGGCTGGGTGTCCTTGGAGAGCAGCCTGGAGAGGCTTTGTTCTGTCTGTCTCAGCATGAGAGAGCAGCAGCTCCCAGGCTACAGGACACTGCAGAGTTACACACTGGGAATGCAGGATTTGAAAAATATAAAAGCTAAAACGTAAGGCATCACTCTTGTCTCCCACATTTGGATGTTGTTCCATCCTGTTTCTGGGAGGTTCAGCAAGTGCAAAGTGCCTGATAAAGGATCTCTGCTGGAAAACACAGGCAGGTGGCTTCCTCTAGAAACTGAGGCATGAAAACAAACACCAGGAGTGTCCCTCCCATCTTGGTTAGCACATTCTCTGGCCACCCCATCCCAGCTGGTGCCTGGCCATTCGGGGAACAGCCCTGGCTGGGGAGAGCAGCCACAAAGCCATCCTGCCTTGGGGAAGAGAAGTCAGCTGCTCTCACTCAGGGATGGGGAACAGGCCTTGGTTTGTCTTTGTTTACTACTGAGATGCAATTTTTAGATCATAAAACGGCCTAGCTGCCTGGCTTTCAGTTTCTCCCTTCTCTCTAGCAGACTGGCAGTGAGAATAAACCCATAAAAATATCCCTATGAACAACTGACACCATTGAATTTCTCCTTTGCTTACCCATCTTGCACTAAAAGTTTTCAGTAACCCCAGTTGCTGGGATTTCTGCCAGACACACAGAATACAATTAATAAATAAAACAATTTTCAAATTTCCACATCAGCAAAATACCTTTGTATTTCCTGATATAAGAAGGAAGTCAGAGATGAGATCATCTTGCGTGGAAAGAAGAGTTTGCTTTGATCATGTGGTGGAGCACAGATTTGGATTGAAGGATGCTGGTAGCCAGTCCTCCTTGGAGTGCTTTTCTTATGTTTTTAGTAAAGTTCCTCTGAAAAGCACAGCTCAGAGTCAGCTTTATCCTGTAGGATAAGCATATCCACCTCCCTCTCTCCCATGGATATCTCCCTGGGAATTTAGGCAGCATTAAGAAATGTGCAGAATTAGCCACAGCTGAGCCAGAGACCAAAGGGGCTGACCACTGAGGACACCGTGAGACTCAGGAGCAGGTGATGGCAGACAAAATGGGTCATTTTTAGGACAGCAGTGAGGTGTGTGTGCCAGCACCTCCTGCCTTGCAGGGCATGGCGCTCATTTTGGAGACGTAACTGGCACCATTGCTGCTAAACCCCTCCATTTCTTTAATGAAACGTGGGGGTTTGTCCCGCTTCTGAGTCATGGGGCTTCTCCAATAGAGGTCTGTGAAAGCCACAAGCCCAGCCATGTGCTGTGAAGGCAGGAGGTTTCACATTGTGCAAAATTGCTGGTAGAAATCTATTCTGGAGCTTTTCTGAAAGAAGCCCTCCTGGCTGGCAGGGAGCTCTGTCATTTTGTTCTGCCCTCCCAGGAATCTGCACTTGCAAAATGCACAAAATCAGAACCTCCTTACACCTCCCAAATTCACTACAGAGGCATCCTTTTCACACTTCACTTAATAGGAAAGTGTGGTTTTGTGACGGAACCCAAATTATAATATTAAACCTGGGAAATGGATTAGAATGTAAGATTTTAAAGCAAACCCTGTTCTCCCTGAAAAAAAAAAAAAAGGCAAAGATTATATTAATTATTTCTTGACTCTCTGATTTAATTTTCGAGTCTCTGGGCCTATCCTCATGCTGATTTTTCCTTGGTGTAATATATTGGCCACAGGGAGCCATTAGTTACTGTGTCCATTATAACTGGTTTTCTTTCACTTTTATTCTGTTTCCATGGGGGTTCTTTATCCTTTTGATTCTCTGTGGCTTACCTTTCCCCAGATGTTTTCTGCCACGTGTGAATGAGAATTACCTCTCTCTCTTGGTCTCCAATGGCTTCTAGATGACGGAGGGCAAAACTTAGCACAGTCCTTGGTCATGGCCGGGTGTTCCCCTCTCAGTGGAGGTGTAGGATCTGAATTGTAAAAGGACAACTCCAGGGATCCCACTGAGCCTGGACTGGGCAGTGTCCTTCACGTGAGCCCTTCTAGGGTTAGACCCTGGTGTGGTCTTCAGGTAAAAACTGCAGAGCTTAAACTTCCAAGATTAGAGGGTTTTTTCCCTCGCATCCAGTCGTTGTGTAATAATTGGTAGAGCAGCTGTTATTTGCATGCAGCCAGCGCAAATATTCCAGGAATAACGCAGGTGTTTCTCACTGATCCTCACTCCTTGCAGGGAGCAGCAGTAGCAAAGACTCTCCAGGGTGTTCAGTCAGTCCCAGACTGTGCAGTCTGTCTTGCTTTCTGTCCTGACATCCTCCTCACCAGGACAGCCAAACACTGTTGTTGACTTAGCATAAGGATAATTGTCTCTTGATTTGCAATCAATAAACTTTCCATAGTTTCCCTAATGATTTTGGGGTTTGTTGAGCCTTTAACATCAAAAACACAGCTGATTTTGCTGGGAGAAGTTTTCAACTGGACCCGTCGGATAGCACATTTTGTCTGTCTAGACAGTGGTTTGAGAAGTCCGCAGCAGTTCTGATGCAGCCCTCGCTACTCTGGTGAATTAGTGTTGTTTTGATATCTGATGAAAAACCTGCACGAACATGTTTGCTTTTATTCCGTGGCTCCAGTAGTGGAAAGAATTTATCTACCTCCACTCACCATCTCTCCCTCCTCTCATATAACATTTGGAGACTTAGAATTTCAGAGCAGAAAACACTTGGTTTCCAAAAACTCATCTTCTGATACTTCTAAGGGACATACTTAGAAAAAAATAACACTGAAAGTCATCAGCTACAAAAGAAATCTAAATTCAGTTCAACAGTTCTTGACCAGACTCAGAGTGGTACAGTTTGTCTGCACATTTATATGCACGTAGGTGGGTAACAAATGAAAAAGACTTGGCAACATGATGCAACCACCAGGTTGTGGTAAGAAGTGTCACGAGTTGCCTCAGATCTATGTTTCGAGCACTGTGTTTCGAGTTACAAGGACACAGGCACCTTGCTTTTCCAGCTTGTGGGGTGCTGCAGAACCTGGGGATGAGGAGAGGCAGAGGCTAGAGGTTGGTCAGTGTGAGATGGGAGCTGGGGACAAGCCAGCCTCCCCTCCCAGTCCAGCCTCCCCTCCCAGTCCAGCCTCCCTTCCCAGTCCAGCCTCCCCCTCTGCAGAGACATTTCCATCATGTGCCCCTGTGTGTCTGGCTGGCAGCAAGAGCAATCCTGAGGTGTGCCCTTGATGCTGTTTTGACTTTGCCTGCCTCCCCTTCCCAACAGGATGCACCCATGCCAGATCTGACATGCCCCAGTGCTAGTGCAGCTTTACAGCTCCCCTGAAAGAGGGCAGGGATGAACGGCAGCTTAAAATGACCTAAAAAAATCGTTTGTGTGGCACAAAAGTGAAGTATAAGTAACAGCCTTATCTACCCATCTATTACTCAAAGAAATTTACTCCTGTGTAAAGTGGCAAGAGCAGGACCGAGGGATCTGCCCCGTTAATTACAGATACTCCTTTAAACTCTGACGTGAGAAATTGGGTGACCATTCCCCACCCCACCAAACATGGGGGAGCACAGCTGTCATCCAGCACCACTTCTCTGTCCTGCACTGCTCAGAGACAAACAGCTGCACCAGAGACACCAAAACTGCAGGGAAACATAAAGTCAATATCTGAAGAGGAGAATAGTCAGTAAAACTCCCACCTTTATTGTAAATACCATGAAAACATTCAGGGTAGGGGGAACACCCACAACTCACCCCATTCCTGGAGTCTGCCTGAAGTTAAAGTGGTATCAGCCTCCCTATTTATTCTTCATATGCCAGAGATAAAATCAAGCCTTTTTCTCACATTTTTCTGGGTAAATAGACATCATTCACATGAAATCACTGAAATTACAGCCACTTCTTGCATATGAAATAATTATTCTTACCATATTACTCACATTTTTTCTTTCCTGAGGAAAACATCCACTCTCATTACCGTCATGAAGTAGTTCAGAGATTTTACTTAGGAAATAGTCTGCATTTGCTGCGTAGTTTTTATTAAATTTCATTTTCTTGTATTTGAACAGACAAACCAGTTATTTCACCTAAGAGATTAATACAGAGTTGATGAGAAAAAATTCCTGTTGAAGGAATTGGTACTGCAGTGTCACTACAGTGTCCCACAAGCCTCTCATCTGCAACTTCTGTCCTGCTTGTGGGTTCAAACACATTCTTCTTGGGAAGTTGGGTGGCTGCAAGGCAGGAAATTCATTTCCTCATTCCCATGTGTTTTCCTTGCTGATCTTGGACAAGAAACATGAAGGAGATCGATGCCTCTCCAACTTGTGCTCTCCCTCAGTTGCCCCAGGCCACAGGGACCTCTTGCCAATCTTGTGGTATCATGATCATTTTGACAGCGAGAAACTAAGATATCAGAAGAATGGGATTATGAGATTGACTGCAGGATAAAGAGAAACTGGGCTGGGAGGATATAAGCTTCTTATCCAAGCACAAATAGCTGAAATAATAGGAAAGGGAATATAGAAAATAACTGATCATGTAAATTGCTTTTTGCAGGAATACTCTCTCTCAGTAGACTTTGCCCTGGGATGAAAATTACAAAGGATTGGTAAATACACTTCCAAGGAAAGAAATAATCCTCCAGAGAGACTGACTACATTACTGACCTATTACTGCAGATCTCAGCCTTAAACTTAGATCTAACACTTACTCAGTGCAATGGAAGCCCCTTTCTGAGCAGTTTTTCTTGGCAGCTTAGTGGATTTTGCTACAGTAAACAAAATATAATAATTGGTACCTATTGTGTTAGGCTTACTAGAAGGTCTCCAAAGAACAAAGTGCTTCTTTCCCATTTGTGCTAGCCAAAGAACAGTGAAGATGTCCACTGCCATCCGTGAACAGGAAGGAAGAAAATCAGATATTTTCACTGGTCAGAGAGTGCCTGAAGAGTTCTTGCTGGTCTGTGTCTACCAGGCACTGCAGGCACATGGGCCCTGTTTTATCTACAATAAAAAGTATTAAATGAGTAGCTGATGATCCTGGCAGGTATTTCACATGCAGTGACTGAGCTTTCCTATGCAGCTGAGTGACAGAAGTGACAATGAGCTGCCACAGAGTTACCATTTGGATTAATGGCTTGCTTTTTTGCATGGTGTATTTCACTGATGGGGCATATTTTCTGCTCTGGACCCTCTTGTTACAGCAAAACCTGCTTGGCTGGCTCCTAGGAGATTTCTCTTCCACAGGGAAGCACCCTCAAGTGATGTAGGTCCCTTGTTGTCCTTCCTGTCCTCTGTCTCCTGCAAAAACAGTGGTACAGAGCTGCAAATAAGTGCTCTTGAAAGCAGCTCCTGACTTGCTCTGCTCTGTTAGCCTCCCCCTGCGAGGATGATCCTGTCTGATTCCAGCCTGCTAGGATTTGTCCTGTGTGGTCTGGGCAGATGAGAAACTCTGGTTGCTGGTCATTGGGAAAGTTCATTTAAACTTTGTGCACAGACAAGGAGCAGGGGCCTGAAAATCAAACTCCCTCGTGTTGTTGGCAGTGTGTGGTCAAGGCAGATCCTGCTACAGAAGCTGTGTGTGTTGTGTGTGAGCTCACATGAGATCCTCTGCAACCAAACAAGACCAGCAGCTGAGGACCTCACTTTGGGGATGGTTTAGCCCTAACACTGAACTTGTGCAGGTGCAGCACTGTTCTTGCTGCAGACTCCCCAGAGGGTTTTCAGCCTGTGATCAGTGCAGTGCTGAGCACGGTGCCAAATCCCCTCCCCTCCTTCTGGGTGACACCAGTGAGGGTCCAGGGCAGTGAATGCAGTGCTAAATCAATTCACAGGAGCTCAGGAGCTCAGCCTGCACACTGTCTGACTTAATGACAGATGGAAGGTTAAATACATAAAGATTTATATTCCTCCGCTTTTGCCAAACCAAGGTAAATAAAAAGATGGAAGGGAAAGGAGGAAGTAGCCTCCTGCTTTTGTTCCAAAAGTATTTTAACTTCAGCAACAGCGTTTGCAGATGTACTTCCAAACAGGATTTGATGAGAAGGTGTCATCTGAATTGAAATTGCCTGGTTTTGTTCTGTGTTGACACAAAAGGAGATGCTGGAGCTGAGATATTCAGACTGCAGCCTACCACAGCAGCATTTGTGTCTCCCAGCCTCCACCAGCAGTCCCTGCCTAGGGCTTTTTGGAGAGCAGGGGTGCTTCCAGCAGCCTGCTTCCTCCCCATGGCTGGGGAGCTTGGAATCAGCTTCACAGCTCCAGGCCTCCTGTGCTCTTCACTTGCTGTGACCAGAGAATTGGTGCAGCTCTTTGCACAGTGCCTGGCTGAGACACCCTGAGCTCCCCTCTGACCTGGGGAAGGCTGCCTGGTCAAAAAGGCTGGTCACCAGTGGCCTGGAGTGTGATTGTCACCAAGAAGGGCTGCCTGGGCACCTGCTGGTGTGACAATGGACAATGCTCTTAGTCGTGTGATTTAGTTTTATGTACTCCTGCAGGGAGCTGGGCTTGATGATTCTATGGGTCCTTCCAGCTTGAGATGCTCTGTGATTCTGCGTGGCTTATTTGACCTGCGTCTACCTTTAATCCAGCTCTGAGATACAAAATCCAAGCTTGCTTAGTCTTCAGTAGCCACTGCCAGAGACAGCTCAGCTCCTCAGCATCCCCTGGGATGCCAGACTGTCTCCATTGTCTACAGACATCCTGGGAAAACTCCAGCCTAAGCACCTCAGGGATGCACCTGACATAAGGCTGGATTAATCTGATCATTTATGCCTCATACTGGCACAACTAGAGTCACAAGCTTTGGAAAAGGCATTAAAAGTGAGAAGGTCGACGAAAGCACGCTGGATTGTCATTAGGCTAAAAGCTTAACATAATTACACTAAAAGAATTTGGGGTTCTTTGAGTGCATCTGTCATTTGATTCCCAACCTCAAAGACCAAAAAAGCGACCTGCTTTCGCAGTCTGGCTGCTCGGTGTCACTGCAAAGCAGATTTCTTTTTAAGGGGATCCATATGGACATACAAACCTGCCATTGCTTTTGAAAACTGAGGTAATCTTTAGTTTGCTTTTACTTAAACTGAAAGCACTGCGCTAGCAGCCAGGAGGACTGGGTATTATTAGTAACCTTTTACAGGAAACGTGGTGTGTCATGGGTTAGGCATATATTTTTCTGGAAAATGCAGTGTACAGTGAAATGTGGGAAAAAGTAAACATAAAGTGCTTATTCAGCAGTTCATTCTGTTTGGATGCCCAGCAATGCAACTCTGAGGTTACCTGCTCATAAAGGAAGCAAGGAATGATATTTAAGATTTAGTTTTGGCTAAAAGCATGAAGTGCAAATAGCTCTTCGTGCAAAATGTCAGCTGCATTTCTGGGAAGCAAATAACATTGCCTTAATAATCCATGGTAAATAAGAACACTAAGGATGCTACCTCTTACATGTACCTGCAGGTGTATCTAGACAAACATATCTGACTGTAGTTTGATGTTGGAAATGAATACAGAAAAGTGAAACAAAGCATTTCGAACCTTTTGTGAAGAGCAGAATTAATGAAGAACATGATGAAATTCAGCTTCAGATAACGAAATTCGTGTGCCTACACGGAGATATTCATGTATGGAGAAGATGTCTGAGCCACCACTACTCTGCAGAGGTCTAAGGCTTGACTCAGTTTTGTTTGAGGACCCCTGGGGGTACTGCAAGGTGTCCATCCCAGCCTCCAGCTGGACACAGATCTCCCATAGCAGGGTGTCCTGGGCAATTGCCTGAGGATGACTTGGGCATGGAAGGGTCAGCTGGCACGAGACATATTGACAGATGCATGTAGCCCTGGCACGGTCACCTGTGCTTGGTCAATCTCTGTTGTCCACACAATGAATTTCTGATTGAAATGAGGCTTAAATACCCCATTAGACCCTCAGGGTTTGGTGTCTGAGGCTGGAGGCAGCTGCCATCCTTGATGAGCAATTCGGTTCCCTAAATTTGGCCAGGCTGTCTCCTGCTGTAACACCCTGGGATGCCCTGGTTGGATGGCAGCTGGAGCTTTGGGAGGACACAGACCTCCCGTAGGTCTGGTGCAGGTGTCTCAGATACCCCCAAACAATCAACAGACCTTAACCTCTGTTAAGGGAATGGAATTTTACCTATAGAGTCCAGAAGATTTTTATTCTGGATTTCTTTATTCGCTCCCTTCCTCCAGCTGTTTCCTATGTCCTTAGGTTGTCACTGGGAAGGAGACACATGGTGGAGCTTGTTCCAAGCTCTTTCTGCACTGGGGACCTTGGAAGTGGCTCTTACTTACACGTACACTTATTTTCAGGACACTTGTAGCAATGTGGTTATTTCTGAGACCTCATCCCCCTGTCAAACTGGGTTGAAAATGGCTAAAGGGACTCTATCAGTGCCTCCTTCCCTGCTGGGCTCCCCTCTGCTTGGCTGCACATCCAGTGCTCTGGTTTCAGACAGCATCACTTGCAACACCTGCGAGTGGGGCGTGAAGGGAAAGGTTGATTCATACCAGGCCACCGCAGTGATGAGGAGACCCACACAAGCTCTCGGTGTGGTGGGCCAGCTAAGAAACAATTAGCTTTAATCTCACTTTGCTTTAGAGCAGGGCAGTGCTCAGGGCAGCGATGGTTTATTCAGTGGTTCATAATGGACGGGGGCAGCTGCTGTGCTACCAACTGCTTTTGTTTTCAATCACGGTGATTGCAAAGGGCACTTTACAAAACAGCACTGACGGGGCACTTCAAACGCAGTGTCATCAGAGTGATTGGGACCAGGCTTTCAGAATTCCATCCCATATATTCTGAATATTTGAAATAAGAGAGAACAGGGCGGGGGGATGATGGTAAAAGATTGTGGCTCTTTGGTAAGGCCCAGTTAAATAGAAGTACTTTTTGTGCTGTTTATGTTGGTCTAGTGGGTGTTATCAACTTAAAGTACTATCAAAAAGAGAGAAGTCAGGGGGCTTACAGGTATTTCTGGTAGCATTAAGAGATCAGAGAGAAAATACCTGCGCAAAGTCCATTTTATTGCTGTAAATGGCAGGAGTGCTGCAGCACTGACCTCTCCTTCGCCGTGCCCAGAGCTGGCACCCACCCACATTCTACAGGCAGCAGTTGAGCTGATACCAGGTAATTTGGGACTAGTTTATTTTGGGGTAAATATATTTTAGCTGATATTGGTTTGAGTCATCTTTGCCCCGTTCCTGTCATCCCAGGCATCCACCTCCAGGGTGAACTTTCTGCCCTTGCAAATCCTGGACAAAAGCTGTAATTTATTTCTTCTCAGACCATGAGCAGGTGTAATGTCCAATACACAGCAACTGGTGACCAGCCTGTGAGATATATTACTGCAGGTAGCCTTTGAGAAAAGCTGGTTTTATTTCTTGCATTTATTTGGGGCAGGGGTGTAAATAGAGGTTTAAACCATCAAATATGTCACTTAAATGCCTAGTTGTGTCTAATCTTGCCACACACTGCCAGCAAAAGTAGAGAGTTCTGAAGTGGCAAGAACAAGAGGAAGGTAACTCACAATCTCCAGTTCAGTTTGGATCTTTTCTTACACCTGTGAAAATCTTCAAATAGTTTTTTTCCTGACTAGTAACAGCATTTTCAGGACCAAGCCTGCTTTGGGAGTGAGTCCTGCTCAGATTTGGCCACAGTAATCTGGTTGTGATGGCTTGTTTTAGCCTGGAGGGAGAAGTTTTTGAAGCTATATGACCTCTGAGGTGTTTATTCACAGTCACAATAGATTTCCTTCATGGCCCAGAGGATATTTAAAACAAGACTGTCTGTGAAAATGCATACAAATGTTTAGAAATGTTTCCAAATGTACGATTTGGTTGAAGTGCCTTGCCTATGTGCATCATTGTCATAGAATCATAGAGGAATTTGGGTAGGAAGGGACATTTAAAGGGCACCTAGTCCAAACCCCTGCAGTGAGCAGGGACATTTTTAACTGCATCAGGTTGCTCAGAGACCAGTCCAACCTGACTTTGGATATTTCCACAGATGGGACATCCACCACCTCTCTGGGCAACCTGTGCCAGTACCTCACCACCCTCATCTTCGAATATTTCTTCCCTATATTTGTTCTGAGACTCCCCTTTTTTAGTTTAAAGCCATTTCCCCTTGTCCTGTTACAACAATCCTACCAAAAATTTTGACCCATCTTTCCTCTAGACCCTGTTTAAGCACTGAAGGGCCACAGTGAGGTCTTCCCAGAGATTTTTGGTGGTTTTTCGTATTCTGTTTCTGAGCTTTACGTTTTATTTTCCATGTTGTGGGGTGTTGGGGGTGGGGAGGGGGAAAGGAATGTCAGACTGTGTTAATGTCCAGCTGCTGTACCTGAGGTCAGTGTGTTTGAAAATGCCTGCAAACTGCTTTTCCCAGTGAAACCACCTGTAATTAGAAGGATTTCCATGGCGGTGTTACGGTGCCACAGATGAGATCAAACTCAGACCGTCCTGTTTCCAAGACCAAATATCCACCCTCCACATTCAAAGCTCGCTGATTTCCTTTTAACTTCACTCGTTTCAGGTGCTCAACCTGTTCCTTGCCTTGCTGCTGAGCTCCTTCAGCGCCGACAACCTGTCAGCCCCGGACGAGGACGGGGAGATGAACAACCTGCAGCTCGCTTTCGCCCGCATCAACAGGGGCCTGCAGTACGCCAAAAAAGCTGCCTGGAATTTCTGCTGCAACGTCCTCCGGCACCCCAAGACCACAGCTGAGAAGAAGGCGATGATGAAACTCGTCGCCCAGAACCCAGGAGCCCTCAACAACTGTGTGAACAGCCACACCACCGCCGAGCTCGGCAAAGACATGGAGAACCACAAGGAGAATCATGCTGAGGATGGGGTGAATAAGAGCGGAGAGAAACACCCGGGAATTACAGATGATGATTTTATGACCAATCCTGACCTGTCCATTTGCGTTCCTATTGCTGTGGGAGAGTCGGATATCGAGGAGGAGGATGAGGAGCAGAGCACCTTTACAGAAATGGAGCAGGTAGGCAACTAAAATGTTTGTTAATTTCAGCTTATTAAGATGCCCTTTGTTCCCACCCTTGGTCTGGATCCATGGCTGGTGATGCAAATGTCCTATGGCCTAATCCTGCCTTCAATATGCTGCTAACTTCAGAAGAAGTTACAGATGCATATCCAAGAGCAAAATTCAGTTTCCAACAAGAGGAATTGCCTTTCTTTGTATTCTTTGTGCTTGTCCAGATTAATTCTTCTAACCAGAGCAATTAAATCCTTTCTCACACAGCAGACTGATTTTTTTTCCCTTTCAGTTGAATCATGTGAATGCTACAGAACTAATCTTAGGTTAGTGGGGGATTTTTTCTTAAATGGGCACTGTCTTGGTTTGCTTTGTTGAACAAGAATTGAGGGCCAGGTAGTTCTCTTAAAAATACAATAAGACAGAGGCTGATATGACAAGGCACCAGAGAAAGAGGGAAGATATGTTATTATTTGTATTCTGACAGAAAAAGCAGTTATTTGCCTGCTCTTTGGTGTGACATGGCAGATTTTCATTCTTTTTCCCAGAGCACTCAGTAGTAAAGGCTGAAAAATCCTGTGCAATTTGAAGTGTTATGTGAAATGAAGAAACATCTTCAGGCGAATGCTTTTCTTTCTCTCCTTCTCCCCCTCTCCCTTTTCTACCAGCTTTATCTCTTGGCTCCACACACCATATCGAGTTAATATTTTCCAGACCCTCAGCCTTGATCCAGCAACCTTCTGACGCTGGCTGAAACCAACAGAGTTCAGCAGGCACTGGATCAAAGCACCTGCTTCAGATACAGCTGTCAGGAGGGATCCTCAATCTCATGGTTGAGGAGAAGAAAGTTTGAAAGCAAAAATAGTTGTTAGAGAAGGAAGGACTGTTGTAAAAAAGCTCTAAGGAAGGGCTCTGTGTCAGGAGCTGAGCACAAATCAGCTCCTAAAAGTTAATTTCTGCTGCTGTGTTGTGGCAATCTCTTCAGCGTCAGTGCATCACCAACAAGTCTTTCTCAGTGATCATCTCACTGGGGAGTGGAACAGCAAGAGGTCAGAAAACTTAAATCACCAAGCTCCACTGTCCAAAGTAACAACAAAACAAATCTGCAATTTTTGGTAAACATTCTTAGGGTGGGGGATTTTTTGTGTCTGTTTAGGGACTATTTTATTGAAATGATCTGTGGATCAGTGTGGGGAAGTATGAATAATATCTAGTTTTTATAGTTGAAGTCCTTCTCCATTCCCAGGCTGTATTTGAACCTACAAACAGAGAACACTCAAAAAGTGAAATAGGAATGCAGTAGAATAAAATTGGAAAAAAAAGAAGTAAACTTCATAAATTGAGATAAAGAGAGTTTAATAGGAAAGAAAAGGAAGATATAATAATAATAGAACTAGAATATGCAAAACAAGTGATGCTCAAGGCAATTGCTCACCACTTGTTGACTGATGTCCAGGCAGTTCCCAAGCAGTGGCACCAGGCCATCTTTTTCCCCCAGTTTATATACTGAGCATTTATTCTCATTCTCAACCCAAAACACAGCCCTGTACCAGCTACTGGGAAGAAAATTAACTCTATCCCAGCTTAAACCAGGACTGTTCCTTAGTATCAGGTGATCTATAAATATTGCCTAGTGTATATGTGGATAATAGTGTACAAATGTGTTTAATTATGGAATTCTGGGTTTGCTGATTTCTTTTTTCTTTTTGGTCTTTAAAGATGCCCACACCTTTCTGCTATGTCTGAGGGATGGTAACAGTCTCAAACACTCTCAGATTTTTTTCCTTCTCACTGAAAGCAAAAGTTTGTTGAAAGTTTGCACTTGAGTGTCCATGAGGTCTGGAAGTGTTTGCCTGTGCATGCTCACAGGTGTGTGTTGCACCACTGTATTATTCCTCTTTTAAGATAAATAGTAACATTCACAATTACAAGGTAATTCCCAGCACAGGGCATGGAGGGCTTGGGATTTTTATGTCTTAATGTGCTTTAAAAGTGTAGAAATGCAGATTTCTGTTTAGCTGCACTGTGTGCTGGTGTGTAAATCAGTGGATGAAACAGGTAGACACCATTTTATGCTGTAAATATGGAATTAGAGCTTTAGTGAGGTCTATTAGAGTCATGAGAGAAAGAGCTGATGTAGAAAACCAGGAATTTTAGTGAAACAATATTACAGATAGAAGTTGACTTGAAAATATTAAGAAACTTCTAATAGTTTCAGTAATATTGAAACATCGTCATAGGTAATACAAACACTGGGGATTCAGGGTGAAACAAAAAAGGGGGAAACAAAACCCAGTAGGAGAAACAAACCAAAATACTGCTTTCCCACTGTATCTTCTAATGAAATTCTCAACAAACATTAGAGGAACGTTGTCACATTACCGCGAGATATTTGGATTGCAGTGAAATAATGTGGTTCACTGCTGGCATGTGCATTAAACAGAAGGCATGGAGTTGAGAAATGAATTAATTAGCTTTGTCACTAGTGTTTTCCAGGCTTGGACAAACATCTGCTGCAGGTCACTGCTGTTCCCCTGTGCAGAGCCCTGATCAATGGTTTGCAGTTTTTATCTGCACGTCTGAGGGGTCTCCTGCTAAAAAGGTCCAAACAAGCAGCGGGTTCATATATCCAGCAAGCAATTTTAACAGATTCCTAGAGGGGAAAATGTGTGTGTACAAGGGCGTTCCAACTCAAAGACTCGAAATACATTGGCATAATAAATAAACAAAAATAGGAAGAAGCTTAACAGCAGAAATGATAATTGTGTGATGAGCTTTGCATTTGCTTTTCTGCAAAACCCTAATAAATTTGCACAGCTGTAAATGTCTCCAAAAGGAGCAGAGCCATGAGAAAGCAAATGCCAACAAATTCAAATATCTGTCATTTTTACTAGTGCCCATTCCAAAGATATATGATCTGTGGACTCAGAGAAAAATTCTCTTGATCAACATGTGGGTTACTGCAGAAGAAATCATTGTATCTGAAGGCTGATATGAAATCCCAATTCCCTGGATATTGAGTTGTGGAAATTACAGTGGGCTGACCCTTTTATCAAGGACATACCTGTGGGACTCTGGGGAATAAAATTCCTCACTCACTGCCAGACTCTTTAATCCTGTAAGCCCAAACTCCATGGGTTACCTCCTCCCCTCCAGGATGTCCAGGATAACCAGATTAGAGGTTCCAAAGGAGGAACAACACGAACAAGAGCAAAATTTACATGATTGCACTGAGAGGGCACAATTAGGCTGAAGTATCGTTTTGTGTGGAGGGCATCACACAGAAACCAAACAAGAAATACCAAGGGTATGCTAAGCATTCAAATCTATTCCAACTTTCCCCTAATTACAATCCATATTTTTACATATTTAAATATTTTAGTATGTACAAAGGGAATGTGTATGTACATTTACTTCTCAGGAGAAGACAGTGTATCCTGCTTCCCTTCGAAGTTGTTGGCTGACCTGGAATTGAGCAGCCCTTTGGCAACATTGCCAGAACCTATCCTCCTCCTCCTGCACGTGGGTTTTGGTGCAAGAGCGTGGAAGAGGAGGTGACAGGAGTTGCATAAAAAGGGATAATGCAGATGAATGCCTCTGAAGTGCACAGCTAGCAAACCCACACAATCCTTACACACCCTTTATTCTCCGTCAGCTGAAGAGCCCAGACCAGATATCCTGTGCTTCCATCACTCTGACCTGTCCAGTCTGAAAGAGAGAGGTTAAAGGGATGCTGGTCTCAGGCAGAACCACAAAGTTATTGATCGCAGTGGGGTGTTTCAGGGTGAGGATCAGCTCAGCTTACAGCTCCTGTGTCAATGCCGGGCTCTTCCCAGAAAGTCACAAAACTACTCTAAAATAAGCCACTGTGGCTATGAGAAATGGGCCCCAGAGCATTGCACACGGCAGCTTGAAATTTCAGATGATGAGAAAACCTTCTGTGACTGCACATTTCCTCTGAGTAATAGAAATGTCTAAGTTTAAATTTCAGCTGCCATTTCTATTATCAAAGCTTGTGCTGGCAGCAGCCGTCTTCCTGAAAGCTACCAATTTGTGGCCCTGTCATTGAGAGGGTTTTGAAGGAACGAGCCCACCTGATGGCTCCCAAATCTCCTTTGATTACTGAGATGCAAGTGAGATGCTCTGCCAGCTCGGAGAGCCAGGGGACACGTACCTGTAGCCCACACATCCCACAGTGAAAGGACCCGAAAGAAAAGCAGAACAATGAAAGTCAGTACAGGTACAAGAAACAAGGAGTGAGGCTAAGAAAGAACCACCTTGAGCTAAATTAATTTGTCACTACTGTGTGATATGTGTGTTGCTTGCTGGTCACGGCAGCATTTTAGTTTGTATCTTTATCTAACCCCTTCTCCTTGACCTGCTCATAGTGCTGGGGAAATCTTTCCCTCTCAGTCTACAAGACATCTTAAGGATTTAATCATTTTAGCCTCATAATGAGAAAAAGAATAACTGTCTTTCAGTTTTTTTCCCTGTCTTTGACATGTAAAATATGGGTTGTCCCAGCAGGAAAATCACTCCCAAAATCTCAGCAGCAACCACAGTAATGTGCTAGCTGCATCTTCTCAAGGTTCTTTTAGGTTCT
Organism: Pachycephala philippinensis; assembly: GCA_013397055.1. Lineage (NCBI taxonomy): Eukaryota > Metazoa > Chordata > Aves > Passeriformes > Pachycephala > Pachycephala philippinensis. The sequence continues at coordinate 176,436 of VWZT01007818.1, read as the reverse complement.
CATTTTGGCTTCCTGGATGATTAAAGTGTGGAAGTTGTCATCTTGAGCCTCCATAGAGTGTCTTTTAATTGCTTTATGACTGTCTTTTCATATGTGGCATCACCTTTCAGTCCCCTGAAGGAGTAAGAAATAGATTATGGGGACAGCAAGATGATGGAACAATTAAGTGGATACAATCCAGTCCAAGTAATGCAATGCATTCTACAACAACTCACCTGCGATTTAGCTACATGGAAGGTTTCAGACATCAGAGGGGTTTGTACAATTTACATTAGATATCTAAGTTCAAAGCTTTTATCCTCAAAAATTTCTGCTTTAGTATTGCTTCCCTTTCAAGTGGCCCACAGCTGTAGCCCAGAACAGTGTATAACAGTGTGTGCCTTTTTCACAGTGACATCACTTTTTGGTTCAGAGGAATCCTGTGATAAATGGACCGAAAGGAGGTTCCAGATGAGTAATGCTGGGTGTCCTAAATCAGCCCCCAAAGTACAACTTCCTGCACTTACACTAGTAACTCTGTCTTGTACCTATTACCAGAGTCTCAATGATGTTCAGGTTTTTGGGCTTTTCAGGATCCTTTTCTTCATCCATGAGTTCCCACAGGCAGGAAATTTTAGTAGCACAACCTAAGGAAATGGCTCTACCCTTTCCTTGTGGTTTGAGTCAGTCCAGCAGGGTTGTTACATCTTTCTCCCCTTCCTTCAAGGGAGTTGCTGCATATGTTGCCTCACTCAAACCTCTTGTTTATGGCCACTCAGCTTGCCACTGAGGGGAAAGCCCATGCTGCAGTGGCTAGTGGCCCTGTGGCTTGTGGCCAGACCTCACACCCAGCCCCTGTGCAGTGACAGAACCCGGCCAGGGCGCCGCTTTCCACAGAGATCACACCTTTGTGCCTTCACTCGCAGCGCCGTGCCGAGCCAGCAGCACTCGCCTGCTCCTCTTCAGAAAATGCCATTATTGATTAGTTCCGACGCAGTGGCTAATTGGGTCATACGGAAAGTGCTGCCTGCCTGCTGCCTGGCCCGAGCGCTTCCCGGCTTCCCGCCGCATCCCCGGCTCCAGGCACGCACACCCCGGGAGCACTGCTTTTCTGTGCTCCCTGGCCAGCTCCCAGTTCTCCCCACAGCCAGTCTGTGCCATCCCGAGCAGGGCTGGCCCATTCTGCTGCCTCATGCTCACCCCTGGCTCCAGGCATCCTTAAACTGCAGAGAGTTGTTGCTGTGTCTCCTGGGACTCACCTCTCCCTGACCTGGCAGGGAATGTTGCCTGAAGGACTGTGCCTTACTGTGCCTTTCATTGCCTCTCAGGCTCTCCCAGCTTGCCACCTGCACAGCTCCACTTCTCAGTGGGATTTTCCCAGAGCCCTTCAGGGCGGAGCAGCACCTCTGCTGTCATTTTCAGGATGTTTGGATCTGGTTCTGCACAGAGGACCCAAGGGCTGGTCATTACCTGGATTTTGCGCACAGGATGGGTATTCTTTACTCCAGAGTACATCTTGCTCACTCAATGGTTCTCAGGTTTTTTTCTCAATTGACAGTTCTCCTGCCTTGTATACCCTTGTCTGGACTTCACCAGATACATTTCCCAGGGAAAACAGGTTTCCAGCTGTAGATGAGGAACTGCCTCTGTACACATCAAAGATAAAGCTGGCTGCCCCCTCAGTCTCTATTCCATTGGTGCAGTTTCTATATTGCCCTGAGCTGGATCAAAACCCTAAGCTTTTATTCTCTTATATATTTCAGAATTACTAACTCATTTCATTTGACAAGGTGAAACTGTTTCTGATGGCTTTTCTTTCGAGCTTCTACCAGTAAGAGATTCATAATTTTGAGATCAGAGAGGACCATTAGAGTATGGTGGTTTTGCTTTCTCATAGCACTGAGTCAAGGACTACAGCTAATTTCTGCACAGAGCCCGTAAGTTTATTTTACCCATGATACATCATTTGTAAGACAGGGGAAAAAAAAGAATGAAATTTCTCAGGTAACAGAAAGTTCACCATCTGCATGTAGACCCACATCTGTTTCCTTTGTATACAGTAGAAAATTTATTGTACAATTCCTGTGCATTACAAACCTGCCTCTAAATCCTCTGAAGGGATTCTGTAAAAGTCAATAGAATTATTCCAGGTTGATGTAAGTGTAGCTAAAATTATTGAAAATTGCTATAAAAATGCCAGTGCACGAAGATTTTGTTACAAAATTGTTTGTGACATTATCTTATGCTCCTAACAATTCCAACACCTATAAATCAGAGATACCATGAAGCCATGTGTTTATTTGACAAGGTACATTAATTTCAGCCTTTTACTGCAGGAAATATACTTTGCTGTCAGGAACCCTAATGCCCTTTTCAAACAGTATTTATATTCTGTCTGTTTGCAGTTCCAGTCTGTGGGACACGTTCTCTCTGAGTGCGACTGGACAAAATAATTTTGAATCCTGTTGATGACTCCCCAGTTCTCACTGGGAGGAAAGCGAGCCCACGTGTGCACATGCATGCTGCACACACTAAATCCTACAGCATTCTTCTTGTCACCTTTATATGGGCCAATATTTCCCTGATCATTAACTAAGATAGCAGGGGGGTTTCATTGTTGTTCTGTGCATGGTTTGCCTGGGTTTCTCACTTTTTGAGCCGTATGTTTTGCTTTGTATTTCTTGAAAAGTGCGTAGAACTCAATTATTAGCTAATTTTTTTTTTGCAATAAAAGAGAACATTTCTGGATTTATTGCCTTCAGAAGAATAGCAGCAAGGGCATTAGCAAAAAGAAACAGGACTGTAAATCCCAGCAGCAGATTTAAAGCACCTGTGTCCTCTCTTGGCTTCTACATGTAGAAAGATGCTTGTGTTTAATTTGTGGCAGTAGAGTGGGGCAGAAACTCCCGTGTCAGATCTCTGCTGACGTGATTGGAGCAGTCACACCACAAAAAAAAAAAAAAAAAATGGTTTTAGGGTGCTTATGCAGTTCTCAGTGGCAGGGAAATATATTTGTCCACAGCATAACGCCTAAGGTGCAGGAAACACAGGGAGCTGACGGAGGAGAGAAAGAGGGGAGGGGGGAAAAGCCAGGCTGGCATTGCAAGAGCTGATATCAGGCGTAGCAGGGTTGACAACATGCGTTTGGACAAGTGCCCGGACCCGGACTGCGTGTCACTCACAGCTTGCTGGATGCCATTTCCCAGTATCCATATCCCTCCCTGGAGCAAAAGGCTGACCAGAAATGAGCATTTCCTGCTGTTTCTCCCTTTGGTAAGGAAAATGCCGACATTTAGCATTTTGGACAAAAAGAGCAGCAGCCAGTTCCCCGACGGCTCCCGTGCCAAGTGAGGCAGTGCGTGCGTGTGTTGGAGGGGTGGAATTGCTCCCATTAATTATACTCCAAAATAACACTTAAAGTAATGATTATTTTGTTGCTATTGCCTATAATAATATGAAACTTTCTTAATGATCAAAATATTAACATCTTATTTGGGTGAAAGGTTCTGGGTTATTTCAGGCGCTCTCAATGACTGCACTCCAAGGCAAATTTCCAAAATTTAAACTTCCATCAGAAAAGCCCATTAGTTTGAGTTTTTCATATTATGCTGTGGAGAGATCCCAATTACCAAAAGAAACATAAAGTAGATTGTGATTAAACTTCAAAATGCAATTTAGCAGAAGGTATTAGCTTGAACTCTGAACAATGAACACTTATGAAACGCTTTCACTGCCTATTTAAGCCTATTGAATTGATAACAGGATAAATTAACTTTGGCAGTCCATCTTTTTGCCAAGTTCTCCCTCTTAGACTAGTTTTAAGAGTCATCCCTTGGAATAATGAATTTATGTTTTATTATGGGCAGTGTGTTGCTCAGTGTGGTAAAAGATCTAGGGCCAGGAAGGCAGAAGCCATTAGAAAAAACATGCCTTCCTCCTCTGCAGCCAGAGTTCAAAGGCTTAAAATATTCTGGATTAATCCAAGAAGGAGCACTGCTGAACTTCTGCTTCTGAGGGATGACATTTTGCAAATCACCCAGTACTCATACAAAGACCAGCAGTTAGTGGCTGTGATGAGGTTTGTCTGGAAAAGTTTTAGTTCACCTTTATTCAAAATGGAAGAAAATACCAGGTCAGGCTGGTTCCAGGGGAGTTTTGGCTGTTAACAGCCTCTGTTGAGCAGCTGTGGTTTCTGGCCAGGCCTGGCCTTAGACATCCTGAATTGTAATGGCCAGATTCTGTTAATTTTATCCAGCTACATACATTATTTTTCTAGAACAAGTACTGGAGTTTTCTTACAAATACCCTGTGACTTTTGGGAGAAAAATGTGCTTCTTAGGTCAAACAGGAGGACAAGATCTGTGTTTAACTTACATGGATGTAACTTCAGACTGCCATGGCCTTAACTGTGACAGGTGACAGCACAGATGGAAAATCACCTGGGACCTACAGACATCCAGGCTGGGGGCATCATGTACTCAGGAGCTGGGCAACAAACTCTGCTCTTTCTGAATTCAGAGACTATTGTGTTTAATCTGTTTTGCCCACGTGGCTCTTATGCACGTGTTACTGCTTTGGATTTTTATAAACGTGGTTCCTATAAAGGCTGAGTCATTGAGAAAGTAAAAAAAAAGGTGCATATGGATTCACACAGCAAATGTGAGCAGCATCTTCTAATTCTGATGTTTTGCTGCTCCCTTTGCACCATTTTGTTTCTGGCTTTTACATAGATGAATGACAAGGGAAACGACAGGGAAGGATGGATAAAGGCTGCAAAATGGAACAAAAATCTGTGTACTAAACTGTGATGTCTGGCTGTTCCTGCTGAAGTGAAATGATGGACCAGGTGGCATAGGATGGAGAGTGGGCATCACCAGTCTCAAATAATCAGGTTTAGGCTTTCCTGGCTTTGTCTCTTCTATGAGGAATTTTTAGGTCTTAAATTATACACGTGTCAGCCCTAGGACTTGACACGCTTTACATCAGTATTGCAAATGTTGTAGTCTACTAATAAAATGCTCTTGTAAAGAAACATAGTGTAGGACAAGTCCTTTTTTGTCTCAGCTATAATCCTGCGCTGTGGTGTGGTATTGCTCCAGGTTTTCCTGTGATTTCCCATTAAAAGTAGTTGCCCAGAGTAGTGGCAACTCTGCATTCAGAAGCAATTCTTCAAAGCAGGTTAGAAAGATTCTTAAATGTGCACATTTAAAATTGACAGCTGCACTTCAGCCCTCTTTTATTCCTAGCAAAATACGTGATGCTAATCTTCCCCTTCCCATATTAAGGAAGTAAGGGAATTTTCCTGATTTTTTTGGTGATCTTTCTTCACACGGAAAGATAAATCCATTGATTTTGTTGATGCTACAAGGATTTACATTTATTTGTGAGAGAGGAGAACCAGGATCATAAATGATCTGTTCTAGTAATAAGAACCCACGACTCATCTCTCTGGTTTGTAGTTATTTATTTCTCTCCCATTTCAGCTCAGATTTTTCAAGGCTTTTCAGAAAGACTGGATTCAGCATATCTGAGAGTTGTCAGCCCGACAGCTCTGCAGACTGCAGTCTCCTGTTTACTTTACACACGAAGCAAGTGCCACCACGGCAGTAATGCAAGCTCGCTGTGTTTCAGCAGCTCTGCAATCTGCTTGCTTCTCCACTTATGTAGAGGTAGTATATAAACAGCTCAATTTTCACCATCATTTACTTCTTGGCTTCTTTGCAGAGGAAGGGTGCCAGTTACTAGATGCAAACTGTTGCTGAGAAAGGGTGCCAATTGCTACCAGGCACGGCAATTTTGTGAAATCCATAGCTGTCTGCAAGGAGGAACACAAACATCAACAATCACTTTACAGAGTAAACAGCCCTCTTGTAACAATGCCTGTCACACTGCTGAACTGGGTTTACTATACATGAAAAACTCTGCAGACTCCCCTTATGGTATCCAAAATTTGGGTATAGGAAGGTTAAAATGTGTTGTCAGCTGTTAAAGGAGCTGGATTTTTTTAGGAGACTGCATGTCACAGTGCCACTCATTTATGAATGGCTAAAGCAGAGATTCTTCTGTTGTCAGCATCCTGCTGCTTCCTCTGATGGGCAACATCCGTGGTAAAGGAGGATCCCAGTGGGATGGCCCAGTGTGTGCAGGCATGTATGTGGGGGACCAGGACAAGCCTCCACTCCTGGGTCTGTACCTGGAAATGTCCTGACCAGCTCGTTCTTAGAAAGTGACTGCAGAACTCAGACACCCCCAAATTCCCACTGGTGTCTCAAAAGTGTTCTTCAAAGAGGCAGCTGGATACAGGGGTGTGGTGGGGAGTGGAGAACACGCAGGGCAGTGACTCTTCCCATTGCATTGTGACCAAATAAAAGGCGGTTTGCATTTGCAACATCTCGCCAGAGAAAGGGAAAAGCCTTACCCTTCTCATAAAATAATAAAAGAATTAACTTCATCCTGCCACATCATTTTTGCTCTCTGGCTCTGCAGTGACAATGGCAAGGGAGAAGGGCCCCAGAGCCCATTCCCATTTCTTTCGTCCCCACCTGCCTGGGACAGGGAGCTTCCTGCTATCAAAGGATTTGTACGTCTTCTTTCTCACAACAGCCATGGCCAGGGAATCAGGGAACAAATGTCACAAGTTAGGGTCATGGTCTAGGGAGTGAGGGAAGCATCAGGAGAACCCATTTGAACCGATCACAATCCAAAAGACAAGTCCTGGCATCCTCTTCTAAATTTGTTTGCACAGAATGGAAAAAATGATATTTCCATGGGGAAGGAATAAAGTGAATCCGTGCTGATGACAGGTATTTGCCTTGTTTTGCCAACAGCAAGCCCTCTTCCCAGAGGAGAGGCATTTGCACTAATCCCCATTTGAGCCTGGAACAATTAGCCGATCTTTGCTTTTCAGAGACAGAACGCAGTGTGGAGCCTTTGCATTTGTTTGTGTCAGCAAACAAGTATGTGGGTCCGTGCAGCAGCACACTTGAGATGTCACCCAGATCGTGCTCTGTTTCCAATCTGGTAGCTGTTTTCCTGGTGCTGCAACTGGCCTGCAGCATGCGAGGGGACAGCACAGTGTCCACCCTCCTCCCTGTGCTAATCACTGGCGTGGTGTTGGCAGATCAACTCTTTTTAGGGCCTGTGTCAGAGCAGAGGTGAGCAAACTTTTGGTTTATGCTGAGGTCAGTCCTGGGTTCCCAACCCTCCCTTTGCATGCACAAAGTTTTAGTTCTGCTGAATGTTTTTATTTTACAAATGAAGAAAGCAACCGAATTGATAAATATTAACATAATGTGTATTGCCTTGGCAACGTGGCACTTGATACAAAAATTAAAAATAAATTATGTAAACCACCCACGATGGGAAGCTTTACAGGAGATAGACCTGCTGCTGTTGCTGCCAGAAGAACAAATCATCTGGAATCAGGACAAAAGCAAACAGCCCGAAGTTAAACAACATAAACCAAAGGCACCTTTCCCCAGACAGGTCTCTGCTGATTTTCAGGTGCTGTGTGCTGGAAGTGAGACTATTGCATCCTATGAGAATGGTTTATCAGGGCTGTCATTGGTAGTTTGCAAAAACTCATTTGATTCCCTTACACTCCTTTTGGGATCAGTCTTCACAACCAGATTCTTTTGAATGGTCTATTTATCTTACTCATTTTCTCTCACCTCATAAATGTAGCAGACAATTCTGAAAACACATGTTGATGAACCAAATTGTTGTCTGAGCACATGTGCATGATGCCCACATTGAATAATTTTCCAGGATATATTTAATCAGTTTTAATTGACATTAACTCATTGGATACTTGGTACAAGTGTGATTTCTGGGAAGAAGCCAGGCCCTGGGGTTTAGTCTCTAGGAAAGCGTTGCTAAGTCCTGGTACCACACAGAGGGATTAGTAAATAGAGAATTGGTGTAAGTTTGGCATTTGACTCTAGCTTAACACAGTAATTTGCTTAACAACTTGAATATTCGTCAGATCAGCTGAGTTACAGAGTCTGTCCTCTTTCAGTGTACAGTTTCTAATGAATCCAAGTGCACAACCTTTCTGCATAAATGAACTTGAGGTGTCACCTCTGATTGTGTTGCACTTTCAACATGAAACAATTGTTTCTGTTGTTCCAGTGCTATAACCAATATCATGCCATTAAGATTACTTGGTACTAAGTTGTATGCACATTGCATTAGAAATAAAAGGACATTTTATGGCTGAGTGCCTTAGTTGTGCGTACTCTGCCTTCCACGTTGGCTTCTCTCCTGAATATTACACTATTTCCAAAGATAAAGACTGCTGAAGAGCCTTAAAAAGTGTTACCTTTTGTCAGAGACCAACTTGTAACTCAATGGTTATTGGCCTATGAAGATCAGTGCTTACCTGTGACTAGAAATTGTATGTAGTACCTTCCTATGCAGAGGTTATAGCTTTGGACATGAATAATTTGATTTATTAAAGTTAGAATATATTTTAGACCACATGCCCTCCGAAGCAGGAAACAAGTAATTTGATTTTAAAATAATTTCCCAGAAACACACTACGACATTTGAAAAGCCTGGTACAAACCTGACAGTCCAAAAGTATTTATACAGAGAGCAATTTGCTTAACCAACTGCTTCCTTTGTGTCTTTTGGTCTTTCAGATAGTTACACTTGAAATAAAGTGTTTTTCTGCTCCAGGTACCTCTTGAGGGACTTCCTGTGGTGATGTGGCTTTAGAACTGAGGCAGGTAGTCTGGGGCTCCCTGGGGAAGGGAAATTCACTTAATACCTGAATAACGCTGAATGTCAGTCAAGCCTAAGGGAAAGGGGAAAAAAAAAAGCTGGACAAGTGAAAGATAAATAGGTTTAAATAATTACTATTGAAATCCGGTTATGCTTGTAATTTTTTTCTCAGCATGGAAGTCCCTCTGTAAGCAATTCAGCACAACCCTTTGAATCTGGCTGGAGTTTTATTAATATTTCAGTAGCTGCGTTAGTAATGGCATGAACAGTGGTAGTGCTGTGATGAGCTGCGGAGTTTCCCAGTATCTCCCCGCCTTAGGTGGATCAATAAAGCCACACAAACAGAGAACCTGGGCCTCCAGAGGGAGGGACCAACCCTGCAAACATCCTTTCCTCTGCCATTAGTCCTGGGAGAACTTCTGGAGAGCTCAGCAGCAATAACCACCAGCCCAGGAAGAAGCAGCTGGATTTAATGGCACCACACACACTAGCAAGCACTAGATCTAGTCAAGTGTGTTTACTGAAAAAAAGAATTCCTGCTCTGCTTCCAGAGTTCATCCCCTTTCAGGGAAGTGCTTCAGGGTGTGCTCTCCTTTCAGCCTGCGGTTGAGCCCTGTTGGCTTCAGTGGGTACAAAGTAGCCTTGAGTGTTTTGCTGAATAGGAGCCTCTTACATCTGTATGTTTACCTGTAGTTTTTCCATATCTACTTTCAGATACCTTTTATCTTTTCCAGTGAACTTTGTGTTTTCTTCCCCTTCAATGTGAATCTTTTCTTCTCTGGGTGTGGGGATTTTTCACACTGTTTCAAGCAGACTCATAGGACAATACTGGATTTTGCCCTCGTGCCTTTCTCCAGCTTTTACATTGAGTGTCACCAACTGACTGTGAATTTTCGGAGTACACCCCTTGGTTATTTGGCAGCCACCTCTCTCTGCGCCTCAGGTCACTGGAGGAAGTTTATGTCTCAAAACCAGACTCAAAATGGAGATTGCAAGGGAATTTCCTCCCACCTCAGCAACAACAGCTCAGAAAAAAGTTGGTCTATTTTTATGTCCATTTCCTACAGCCAGATATCTTGGCATATCCAAGTTGCTAAAGCTCAAAATTTGCAACATAAGCTTGTGTTATCTCGTTTCTTGCCATCTTCCTTAAGATGTTGTCCCCTGACAAGAATAGTCCAGGCTGTTTTCTCTTCTAGCTGGAGAGTTCTCCTTAAGAAATAAGCATGCTATCAAAGAAAAAGAAAACAAACCCATCTAGGATTATTTTCAGCAGGAAAAGCACCTGCAGCTGAGGGCGCAGCGATGCCAAAGCCCAGGAGTCCGGAGTCAGAACTCTGAGATTTATGAAGAGTTAAGTGAGTTGCACGTGGATAAGCAGTTGAAGGCTGAGCCACCACCTCCAGTAGGGCAAAAAGAGGTAACACAAACAACTTTCCTACCTGATACTGCATGAAATTCATTGCACCAGCTCGGTAGTGCATGCCACTGGTTTATGTGGGGTTTATGGCTTGTAAAAATACATGTTTGTCCATGGGTAGGAAAGCAATAGTGCGTAGTAGGTATTACAGTCTTAGTAAAGAAGAGGATTTTGTTGTTACAAAAATAATTGGAAAGCTTGGAAAATGTGCGTTATAAATTAAGACGGAATTGTAACAGGCTTTTGGGGAAAAAAACCCCAACCACAAAATCATCTATAATGTTACTGTCTCATTTTAGGAGAAAATATGTGTGTGATTTCCCACTGAAAAGCAGCTCTAGGAATGGCATCTGCTGACTTGGCAGACCTGAATGTTGGGTTCACTGGAGGGCCTCTGCTCTGTGTCACAGATTAACATTTCTTTTCCTTTTAAAACACATGCCTGAGAAAGGTGTGACAATTTAAGTAGCTGATGTGAAGGTACAAACTAAAAAGCAAGCCTTGGTATTATTCAGTTGATTTGGCCAAAGTGCAACTCGTTGTTTCTTGATGTGTACACACTGACATTTTTTTTCAATTTGTAGGATTATGTTGTCCTTATAAATATAAATACCAAAAATATATGTGTTTGTACTGTACACTGAGTGACTCCAGGCTGTCTAATTCCCTGTGTCCTCCTTGCTGACTTGTTGGGGGTTCTTCCCCTTCAGATTTGCTATTTTATTGACATAACATTGCCTTTATTATTAGGGAGTGATGAATTCCTTTCTTTGAAATCAGGAAATTGAGGTTTGGGATGTCCTGGGAGTTTGGAGAACTCCACAGCTGCTTGAGATTGGAACCAGGGGTGGTTATTTGGGGCAAAATGAATGAAAAGGAAAGGATGGTGCAGTACTAACACACATCACACCTCTCCCAGTCCTGCTGTAGAACTGCTGGCAAGTTTGTGCCTAGCAGGAGCAATCCCATGGAGAAATTTGACAGGACAACAGGAAACAGACCCCTTGCTCCCCTTCTCCAACCCTGCTGATTCATATTGTCATATGGGGTGGAATTCACTGAACTAAATGTCGACACCCGCATCTGAACTTGTCATCTGAGGCCTCTGTATAGACAATGTAGGCAGGTAAATGTGTCTCATCTCCAGCTGAAATCAGCATTTACATTAGGTCAGATCTCATAAAAGTGCCTATTTCTCTCCATTAACTATAAAGGGAGCACTTAGGCTGCACACTTAGGTGAGATAAATTCCACTCACAGGAACCAGAAATCCTCTAGCCGTGAAGTGTTCCTTTAAAGGGCAATCCTTGCCAGAGTACTTCTTGGCATATTCATCTTCAGAAAGAAAACATCCTGAATTTAGAGAAAGGAGACTCAAATATTTGATATCATGGTCTCAAGAAAAGAAAATGTATGTACATTTTGCAAAGAAACACATAACTTTTAAACAATGTAAAGAAGCATTATAACTAGGAGGAATTAGAAGACCATGTCAGGCGTTTTTCTCTCAGGGGATTAGGTATTCTTCATGTTTAAATGTCTTTTTGAGACCAATGAACCCTGTGATCTTAACAGAGAGGCCAGAAAACTGTGTCCTTCTTTAGTGCTATAACAAAATGTCATGATAAGTCAGGAACATTCTAGCCTTGATATATACAGCAACATCGTGATAAAGAAATAATCCCCATTTCCTCCCTCAGCTTTCAAAGGGTCCTGAGACACAAATGTCACCTCTCTATAGCAGAGTATAATTGATTCTATTTGCAGCTGCTTAGAAAGAGGTGGAGGAATATGGCAATAATCCAGGGATGACTTGAAATCAAACGGAAGTTCACACGAGGCTACGAATGCCAGCATAAAAGAGCAAAGCCCAAAGGATGCTATTTTTGAAGGCCAGATCTCGTGTGGGCATTACACACTCACGGTCCCCCTATGCAGAAGTAATCTTTGTGCTGGCACACAAGGACGTGCTCGTCATATTTTTGATGAATGTCCCAAGAAGTTGCAACTGGCCAAATAAAGCCAGCAACTGCAAGGGAGTCACAGATTTGGTATGCCCAAGGGGCAGGGCTTCCAGTGATTGTCAGTGACAGGAAACGCTGGACGTGTTCTGAGTAAAACACTCTTGGAGTCAGTAAAGGGTATATTATGTGATTAAAAACTCATTCTATATAAATCGTCAGAAAGGCACCATAGAAATAAAATCATTGGTGTCACAGGTGGAGAAGACTTCAGAGTACAGACTGGTTGCTTTCTCTGCCAAAATGCTGACCTGTAAAATATTTTGTATAACTTTGTGGAATCTGCCTTTAAATGGATCAGGCAACTTAGATTTCTTCATTTACCAAAAGGAATAATTCACTTGCTAAAAAGAAATATCTCATGGCTGGCTATATTTCCTTAAATATCAGCCTTTCTTTGCCTTTTTTTTTTCCTTTCAAAGTGCCATTTCATTACTGTCTTTTACCAATTTTATCCATCAGTCTCTTTATATGAATTAATATCACTTACTTTAATAGACTGTTGCTTGCTTCCTATTGTCTGGGGCTTACCCCCTGAAGTCAAGCATCACTGTTCTTTCATTTCATTATTTCTTGTAAATTAATATCTCTGTGCCCTTTATCTGGCTTTTTTTTACCTCTTTCTTTGCAACTCCCTCAATGGTTCCTTTTCGGAGTTCTTTTGCCAAGAAGCAAGTGCAATATTCCAAATACAATTTCTACAGAACTGCAAAAGAAGAAATAATATCTCATTATCTAGACCTGATGCTTTCATATGGTTTTCTACATCATTATATCCCACTGCAAAATCACCGCTAATATTTTTATTATTACTCCAGGTTTCCAAAATGTCCATTGAAATTTTCCTGTAACTCTCCCATTTCTACTTTTTTGAATCATGTCCCATTTTGCTATATTCTCTCCGTGTTTCCCTTCTCTTTTCCATTCTGCTTCCTCGATTTCAATACTCTCTCCAATTTAATATTATCAGCTAACATGAGGATTATATCGGTCAGGACCTCTTCTATATCTTTAGTGAAGATAATGCTGACCCTAATCCCTGCAGATTTCCTCCTCTGAAGAGAAAGTTTCTGCTATATTTGGGTCCTTAGAATGGCTTTTCTCCACACAGCAATGGGTGAACCCGAGCCAATTACAATTTATTTTAAAAGTAGGCTTTTCTATAATAGACATCCAACTGTTTTCTTAAGGTTTATATATCATATGTCAATTTGATAGATTAAGGCTGTGATTTTCAGAGGCGAGGCAGAGAAGAAGGGAGGTAAGAGGGCTAAGCCTTGAGCAAACATCAACTTTCAATGAGATTTCAGTGTCTCACTGCTAAAGGCTTTTTGAAAAACACTTTCAGATCAATTTGCTGCTATTATGGGCACAAGCAGTGGGTGTGGAAGCCCTGTCCGGGTACTTAAAACAGCCACTCCACCAACAAACACTATCCAAACTGCCTTCTGCAACATGAATTTGTGCACGAGGGGAAGATCTCCCAAAGGGATTTCTGATAGATCCCATTTTCTCTGCCTGGAACACTTTCCCCACTCACCTATTCCAAGAAAGAAAGGAGATTCTGTATTTGTCCTTTTTGCCTTCTTTTGACCTATTTTCACCCTGTTTGTGCAGAGCTCTCTTAGCACACAGGGAAACCACCCCACTGCCTTTATGTCTATGACATTTCACTCCGAGTAAGCACTCTCCTTTTCTCCTCTGCGTCTTTATTTAATTTACTTTAATCACAGGCTACAGCAAGTGTTTAGTGATCTGTGATTCCCATGATTATTCCCTTTTCCTCCTCTCTCAGCTCAGTGTTGTGTTTACTTATTGCTGCTCTCCTGGGCCGTTTCCAGTTTTCCATGAGCATTCACTATTGATTGCTAATGATGTGTTAACTGGGTGTATTGGATCCCTTTATGCTCTGCAACGTGCCTTGCCTGGATCTGCTGCTTTGTATATGTATACAGGTTTTCTAGATATTTCTCTACTTACATTTATATTAATTCTAACAGGCTCTCCCCCTTCTTATTATTGACCCCCTTGTTGGACTGTTTTAAGAAGAGTTTATTTTCTCAGACAACTGAATTTTGATTGACTACATTCCCCTCATAAATTGCTCATGTCCCTAACTCTTTTCTTCCCTGAGTTCATGAAAACCTTCTTAATCCCTTTAACCTTTCTGGCAAAGAGTAATCTTTGTTTATTTCCTAGAATCATCCCTGATCTTTCCCTTCTCTCTCATATGTGTGGTTCCTTTTTTTACTCCCTGTTCAGACCCTCAAACCTTAATCTACTGTTTTCTGAATCCATGTTCATTGTCTCTTCTTCTTTGAAGGCTTTTCAGAAAAAAAACCTGTCTGTTTGCCTTGCACGTTCCCCACCTCCCTTTGACACTGATATTTCCTCAAAACTCCTCCTGATAAATAACTAAATAGTCTATGATAATTTCACTGTATTTTGTTCTGTGAATTTCCTAACCTGTCTCTGCTAAATCCAGCTCTCTAGCTGAAAATGTTATTGAGCTGACATTGCTCTCACAATTTTCTTTGATTTCTGGCTATTGGTAAGAATTATATCCAACAAGCTTCTCTTCCCATTGGAACCCCTATTTTCTACATCCTACAGCTGCATATGATTTAGGACTATTTCAGTGATCTCTGTTTTGACATCTTCATAACAGAACAGATAATGACTAAATGCGTTCCCTAATGAACAGCATCATAAAGTTCTGACTGTGCTAAAACTTGGTATGACATTTTTTTCCACCGTCATACACTGTTGTGAGTCTGTAGGAAATGGGCTGTATATGACAGCTGTATTCTGAATATGGATTTTCAGAAGCTTTATCCAATCTTGGACCTGTCCTGTTCTTTCCATTCTGACTCTCTTTTTAAAAGGTCTCTTCTCAATTGTTTGCAGATCTTTTGAGTAGAGCATTAAAAGCCGTAGCCAAGACTATGACCTTCTGGATGCTGCAGCTAATTGCAAACAAGTAGCTTCCACTCCTGCATGCAAGCGCTGCTGGAATGCTCAGTCTTGCCCATTTTACCCCAGGTTCAGCGTTCCTCTGAATTCAGCTATAAATTTTACATTGACTGTGTATACTGGAAAACAGAGGGCCCATTTTCACATTAATAATAAATATATAAAGCTGTTCCTAGTCTCTAACTCCATCACCATAATGCTTATGAAAATAATACTTTATCTGTTCATGCCATCTCTCACATAACTATCTCACAGGCTGTTTAAAAGCGTGGGTAAGTATTATTGTCGTCATTTTTTAAAAAGAAGGCAATAGTATTGCAAGATAAAGCACAAAAACTTTTAAGTGGGTGCTCAGAGAACAGAGTAAACCAGTTCACAAATAACACACCTCTCCTGCTTGGAGCTATTTGTCATTGTCACAACCCACAGAAAACACCAGCTTTGGTGTTGCCCACTTACACCAAATAATGCTCTAATAGAATCAGAAACAAACTGTGAGCAGGACTGGGCAAATATCAGGTCTTTCACTTTAGTGGCCAAACTATAGTTTGTAAAACTTTCAAGTAAATCAAGTAAAATTTAATTTTGGATTAACACAAAATAGAAATGCTTTATTTTAACTCGCAAAATAAAATAGGGAGGAAACATTTCCTATCTCCTTCTAAAGAAAGTGTCTTGATTCTGCTAAAAGAAAGTTTAACCTGAAATGAAATTTCTATTTCATATTTGGATGACTTATTTAATCATGTATCATATGTCTTTTAATAGTGAGTTCAGCCTTCAAAACAGATTCTGAAAATAATATATTCCCCAGAATTTTTTTTACCCAGATCTGTTTGAGAGTTCCTGCTCTAAATAGATGAGACAACCAGTGCTTCAGGGAATGGCAATATTCTTGCCCCATTTTGCAGAGGAGGATATGAGAAACGCTGAATTTAAACAATGCTCCTAAGATGATGGTGTCAGATATTTCAGGCTAGTGGTAGAGCCCTTGAGACACTTCCAAAAGCCATGTGTCCCTCCTCTTACGTCACCTGGAGATCAGAAAGGTGTGACAGAAAGGCAAGGGGCCATGTCATGTGGTGAGAACAAGTCAGGCATGGGCTGAGACAGCAGGAAGAGCCCTCCCACGTATTTGCACCTGTAGCTTGCTGTGACTGGACACTGGTGACAGAGATTTCTGCTCCTCCCGGAGGAGAGGCTGTGTCAGCAGGAGCAGAGCATGGTCCTGACCGAGCAGGTGCAGATTTCACCCACCAGCTGTGGGTGAAGAACCTCAGGAATGAGGCCCCAGAGAGAGGAACCCAAGGCATGTCATCCAATTCATCCCTCAGTGTTTCAGGAAATAGGTCCCACTTCTGGTACCCCCCACCCAAAGGTCTGAGCCTTCAGGATGTCAGACAGATGAAGTCCATCATTCCAAGGTTCCACCCACCATGAACCAGAGCAACCTGTTCTAGTGGAAGGTGTCCCTGCCCATGGCAGGGGGGTTGGAACTGGATGATCTTGAAGGTCCCTTCCCACCCAAACCATTCTAGGATTCTAGGATAAATATTCAATGGCTGTTCACTCTCTTTCTGTGATTTGCTTCCCTTTTGTTACAAAAAGTAAGTTTTATGTGTTAACTTGGTTTTGTTGTTGTTGATGGGTCAAGCCTTGGTCTCAGGAAAGGCAGAGCTGTCACCAAGGAGTGGCACCGTGGGAAGTGCATGGCAATGTCTCTGTTGTGGTGGCTTCAGCTGGGGTGTTGGTTAGTGCAACGAGAACTCAGCTACTTCCTTCAGGGTGACTGATCAATTTGTTTTCCTCATCTTTGCTCTTGTTGACAACAAGCTTGATGAAATCAGTCTTTCTGAAGGCAGCACAGTGGATTTGACAAATCCTGCAGAACTGCTGGAGCAGATCCCCGAGTTTGCTGAGGAGCTGATGGAGCCTGATGATTGCTTCCCTGAAGGTAAGAGCCTGCATATTTCACTGCAATGCTGAGGCAAGAAACCTTCTTTTCTCTTATCACCCCACCTTTTCACCAGCAGCTCTGGCTGCTTGCAGTAGTGTTTCACTGGACGCACTTCATTTCTCAGGTGCAATAATGCTCCAAACACACACTCAAAATCCCTTGTTGTCTTTAGTCTTTGGATTTCCAAGCTAAAATAAGCCAAGAGCATGCTCTAAAATGCTCTGCAGCTTCTAATGTGTTAGACTTTTAAAATAATAATTTGTGCCATGAAGAGTTGTTTGTTTGTTTGTTTGTTTGTTTGTTTGTTTGTTTGTTTGTTTGTTTGTTTGTTTTAAATGCTGATTTTTGTCATTGGGCCAATGAAGATTTTTGCCTTCCAATATTTGTGCGTGATCAAATTTGGTAGAGAACTGACCAGATCAGGATTTTTTTGGTGGCTTAAATGTATCCAGGCAGTTCATAGAATCTGTCTGGAGAGTTCACGAGTCCCAGGGACTCTCTTCCACTTATTTTAAAGGGTGTCAAGATTAGCACATCCAGTAATCTGGTCAGGGAAATGCTATGTAAAGGGCATTTAACATAATTATTTTAGATAGCAACAGACCACATTTACATATCTCTCTTAATACTGAAATTCACCATCATTTTATTAATATTTTAACACCAGCCTGCTCCAAAACACAGGTTTAAAATCCAGCTGCATCAGAAGATCTATGTTAAAATAAATACATAAAGTAAATAGCATCCCAAATTATTCCTTCTCAGAGTGAGTTCTATTCCAAATATTATCTCAGTCAAATTCTTCATTTTCCTTTAAATCTGGGTTGGGAAAAATAGGGTTAGCTGAATATAAGAATAGTCCTTTGAAAATTCAAGGATTATTATAAACAAAAACAGAGCAGCTCAGATGGGATCAGACAGAGATGATTTGCTGGGTATATGAATGCCCCTGAAGTCAGCAAAAATGTGCATCTCTATATCTGTGAGAAAGATGATTGAATGAGGTAAGGGAGCCCTGCAGGGCTTACAAATGTCCCTAGGATTTAAACATTTTTTTGGCAGCTCTGCTTAAAAGCAGTAGCCAAAAATTAATGCAGTTGATGGAAGAAAGCATGGTGTAACTATTCAGGCCCATGCAATAACATTTAGAAATTAGATCTGGTGTTTTCATTCTTTCACAATATATTTCTTAATGGGGCTAGCGAGCAGCAATCTCTGTTGTGCCCTGCAAAGTGATTATGTTACAGATGCTTAAACAAGCTGGTGCTGTGAGATCAGTGCTGTTCAGACGTCAGTTTACAAATTCTGAAACTGTGGTTGGCCATGACCAACATCCAGTTTTTAAAAGAAATGAGGCAGACATCACACAACACATTCCCAGAGCAGCAGCACTCTGTAATTTGCTCTGGCTTAAAATAACCAGACCTGCCTGAAATTCCACGGTGCAGGACCACAATGGAACCACTCCAGTCTGTCAGATCTTCTTCAGTGCTGTCAGTGGGATGCAGGGTAGCAAACAGGGCTCTTCTAGGTGGATCACTGGAAGTATTTAACCAGCTTTGAAGCCTGCTGATCATCCTGGCAGCAGAGAAATGTAGAAACGAAGGCACTGTGAGCTGAACCCCAAGCTTGCCTTGGGTTACATCCACCCAGGTTCTGGCTCCTGCACCCTTCCTCCTGAGCACCTGTGTTCCTGCATTTTGTTTTTATTCCTAATCTCTCCCAGTTCCTCACCAGTGCCTGTTCAAGTCAGGGTGTTTTTCTCTTCTCCCAGGATGCAGCCAGCTGAGCCTCGAGCTCTAAATGGGAATTGAAGGAGAACCTTCTCCCAGCCCTCAGCCCAGTGCGTGGTGTCCAGGGACACCTGCAGGTGCAGGTGACATCCTCCCCAGCACATCCACTCTCCTTTCTCCTTTCCATGTGTCCATGCACGTTTTTCAGAGTTTACTGTTT
The DNA here is from genome assembly GCA_013397055.1 of Pachycephala philippinensis. Lineage (NCBI taxonomy): Eukaryota > Metazoa > Chordata > Aves > Passeriformes > Pachycephala > Pachycephala philippinensis. The sequence continues at coordinate 157,409 of VWZT01007818.1, read as the reverse complement.
AGGCTAAATGCAATCACATTGCTCATGGATTTGGCAAACGTACAAACCCAACGTGATTATTCGCTCATAAAATCTCAAGTCAAATTGCCATAAACTGAAAGTCCAAATTATTCTTACAGCAACGACATTAACATTAGGTTTAATTTATGCAGGGAAACAAAATGTTTTCCTGTAATCAACTGCTATTAAATATTTCCAATATTTTTGCCCAAACTTACCATTGCAATTAAACCTCATGCAGCTGTCACTTCAGTCTAGTTAAAAACCAAGTAAGCCAACAAACAACAGTCTAATTAGCTGAGATGACAAGTCTTTAAACTACTAAAATGAAAATATTGAAGAGCATGCCCTGGGCAGGTTTATCTAGTGCTGCCTTTACTGGCTCTTTATAAAGAGATACAGCGATATTTGGTATATTTTGAAGAACGAAAGTTAATATTTGTGAAAGAAGGATATTATGTGAAGAGGAAGAGCGAGAGGGGAAGGGTTAATTTCTTACCTTGCTAGCTCACCAGCTATCTAAATTCAAACTATGACATTTCTAAACACATCCAGCATAGGTTATGTCCTGAACAAATATGTTCCAGATTCAGGCCCCTTTTTTTCAGATAACAAAGGCAACAAAGATAATGCATGTTCTTGAAATAGTTGCTGAAAGTTTGCTGAGGTCACAGTTTTCCGGGAGTTGGGTGACCCAGATAAGCCATAGGTCGTTTTTCTTGGGGAGACTTGTTAATGTGTTATCATCTCAAAATAGCTTTGATTAGGGTCAACAGGGAACATTCTTGGGTCAGGAAATGTGAAGCCAAGGTAGGGTAACAGCGCTGGCAGCTAGCAAGTATTGCTGGGAAAAACCTGATAGAAATGGAGAGACCAATTCTGGTTGCCAGTTGATGGGAAAAGAACATTTATCCAATGCCAGCTATTTGGGTACTTTTTCCTCCGGATGCCTTGCAACACTCCAGTCCTGTTACCTCCATTGGTATGCGTTCTCTGAAGCAAAATTTAGTCCCTGTTTGGACATTCTCTTCTGTGTCTCACAGAAGGTCATCCAAAGAGAGCCCTCAGGCCACAGCAGGCTCCTCTCTCCCAGACCCTAATAGGGGAAAGATTCCACCAAGTCCTTAGGCGTAATTCCCCGGACACAGCCCGCTGGCAGAGCTTTCAAGGGAATATCATCAGAGGGTCATGCGAGAATGATCAACCTTGCTCAACGCGCGGTTGGTCGCAACTCGTGACACCAAGGACGTCCAGAAACATCTTCCCATGTGAGCCATTATCGCTCCTAAAACGCCCAAACATCAGCTGGAAAATGCCACGTTCTCAAGTGAAGTTACTCTGATTAGTGGTGGGACCTGTGTCCTGCCCTCCCCAACAGCAGACAGTGGCTGTTTAGAAGCAAAAAAGTGAAGAGAAGAAAAAAAATAGACCATTAAACGGAATAAATCTAAACAGAGTTACAGGGACTGCCACTAGATGGTTTTTAAAGGTTGAGTAAAACCAAGACAAGCCCAACAAAATGTGCTTGTTGGCATCCTAGGGAAAAATCATGGAACAAACCCAAGTTTTAAAGTATTGCTTCCCTCTGGCTGTCATACCTGAGATACTCTGTGCTTTTGCACCAGGACCAGCATGCTGGCATTATGTTGTATACAATTTTCAGACATCATAAGACTCTTACAGCCCTATTACGCATTCAGAATTAAATTAGTACAGGTTGGACAGGACCTCTAGATTTAAAACTCATCCACCCCCTCACTCAAAGCACGGATGACTTCAGTGGTAGGCCAGGCTGCCCACTGCCTTTGCTCCAAGACGTCACACTGCTATTTGTAGTGACCTCCCAGACGATGTGTTTTGAGGAGAGTAGCAGCAGAAAAACAAGAAATATACCCTTGTTAAGTCCTTGCAAGGGTAAAAACCCCTGGCAGGCTGAGGCTTTGTCAGGTGCCCTCTCGGCAGCACCCAGTTGTAGCACACAAGTAAAATCTCAGAGCTCCAGGTGTGTCTCAGGTACCCAAATGCTGGAGACAGTGCTCATAAATCTCTCTCTCACACTATAAAACCCAGCTGTGCAGTCACAGAATCATGGAATGGTTTGGGTTGTAAGGGACCTTAAAGTTCATCCAGTTTCAGCCCTTCTGAGTTAGTAGTGAGGCCAGAAGATGAGGAAAGGGTTAAATAAAAAGTGTCTGCTGAGATCGTGTTCCCTCCAGCACAGGGAGAGAGCTGGGGTCTTTCAAAGAAGGTACAGTGGGATTTGCTCTCTTATTTGTGCATGCCCAGGTAGCCAAACTGGTCATTAGAAACCCAGCATGTATATATATGTATAAAATATATATTAAACCCACGTTATGAATGCCTGCCTACTTGAGTTTATGCTGAGGAAGCCGTATTTTGTGTCAAACCAAGCAATGCTGTAACCAGCCTTCAAAGCTAAGAAAAATGCTGTTTTGTTCTAAAAATGAATGTCCCAATAATTGAGAACCCTTGTGTAAAGGCAGTCACAAAATTTCTGTGCTTTGAACACAAGGTACCACATTTGCTGGACAACAGAATGGAAGAAATTAATTGGTGTTCCTGGTTTATTGAAGAGAACCAGCAGCCCAATCCTTCCAAAGCACAACTAATAATTTTATGAAAATTTAAATATATATTTTGGTGTGAACAAGCAGTGGATTTGTAAATTCTTTGCCCATAAGCCTAAAATCAGTAGGCTTGTCTGTCAGACATTGAGGAGGAAGGTTTTTTGGTATAACTCCCACATTTACAAAGAGATTTTTCTTTTTCCCAATGCACCAAGGTAATGCAATCAGGTCTAAGAGCTCCACGATTAGAGCACCAGGCTAGAAAATGTGAATATGGAACCAAAGGAATATTTATACAGAATGCATTGTATATTTAATTCCTTCTCCATTTTTTTTTTTTTAAGATATATTTTAATCTTCAGTTTGTGGTTGTGCTATAGGACACCCTACTGACTGAAAGGACCATTTCCTTTGTTATGAAATTCAATCAAAAAGTAAATAATATCATGGTGTATTAATGCATTCAGAAAGCTTTCTTGCTAAATAGGTCTCTGTTTTATGAGAAATGGTATGAAATGTCCAAATGCCAATTGAAAACAGACGTTGTTCTTGGACAAGTTGACCACAGATGCAGCTCAGAATATCTTCACAGATTTACCAGTAAATAATTCAACTCTTTGGGGAGACTTTTTCTGCTGTTCTCTGTTTCTGATGAGCAGTAATCTACCAACCAAAAGACCGTGGTGGAAATGAGTCTGTTTACTCTCAAAAACGATGCAGCCCAACATGAATTACAGTGGCAAAACTGAGCCCTGGCAAAATCACAAGGTGGAGAAAGTCTTCTGCACAACCCGTTCCCTCCTAGCACTGATTTCAGTGGGACAGCACAAATCTGTTAGACCAGGCAAGATGAGTAACTCTGTCATAAGGAATGCCAGAGGTTTTATTCCTGCCTTGACACTCGCTGTGCTAAAAGGTGTTAACGAATGGTCTCCTTCGTGTGGATAAAAGCACCTTCTAAAAGAAGAAGCTGGGCTTTGCTGACCACCTGCCTTATTATAGAAACAGCTGGAGTTAGGATTGCTCAGACCCTCACCAGCTCATGCCTTAGACTCATCAAAATGGTTTTGATATTTTGATTTCAGAGAAATGGGAAAATAAAAAACCCAACAACCCATTAGACTGCAGATCAAGGTCAGGTAAACTTTTTTGTTGGTTTAGGAGAAGTTTCTGACTCAGCATGTAAGCTTAGGTCAAGGTGACCAGAGAGGTAGGCTACCAAAATCAGAGAGAGTCCAGAAAAGCACAGGCATGAAAAAACAGTCAGGGAGGAAAATCACAAAATTTAAAATAGAAACAGATTTCTACTAATTCATTAAAAGACCTGTTCGGGGTCAGTTTTCCTTTTTTTCTTTCCTTTTTCTTTTTGACTGGTGAATAGTTAAAAGCAGCACTTCATCTGAATTGCAGACAACATGATTATTCACGGGAATGCTACTTGACATTAGCAATTGTAGCAGAATCTGGTCTAAACATTTCTGAATTGGGCCCAATCAAAAGCATGGGATTTAATAGCACTGTGATTTTGGGCTGACTCATCTGAGAAGCTATTTTGGATTTTTCAAGGTATTACTGTCAGTAACTAGCACTCTTTTTTCAGATTGAAATTGCATGAAAGCAATCAAAGAGCATAAAAAAAACCAAACAAAAAACCAAAAACTAGTGGTGCTACCTGGCTTTCTGTCTTTAAAAATGCCTCTCTGTACTTGTAGACTATCAGGTGGAAGCCAACTGAATCAGTAATAACCTGGTTTAACCATGTTGTAAGCATTTCCCATCACAAATGGGACTTTGGAACACACATTGCCCTTCTCATTAGTTTCTAATATGAAGGTGATCCCTAATTTTAGCTGTGCCTGGGCTCAGGTAATCATGTAGGCTCCCTGTGTAGTGGAACTCCTCCAGGGAATGATTCATCCAATTATCTTACAGTGGGGAAAACCACTTCCTGGGAGATCCTAACCTTTTCCAGCAGTATTTACAGAACATTTATACTCTTAGGAGCATGGCAGAATGTATCATGCCTGTTACTGGCTGGGCCTAGGCATTCATCTGAGAGACTAAAAAGCCAAGTAACCATCTAGGAAGAAACTTGTGAGAAAAGAGTGAAAAGTTTCTGTATAAATGTTTTAAGTAAGAAGAAAACCTGATTTTTTTTTCCAAATTTAAATTGGTTTTGGGAAGGAGATAAATGCAAGGACAGTTAATTCTACTGCAAGCAGTGGCTACTTCCAGTACAAAGGGGGACTTCTGCTTTACACGAGAAATCCACACGAATAGAGCGAACAACCTGCTCATTAAGCTGTTCATTTGATAAGTGAGCGATTTGAGCCCAAGTCTTTGGTCTTCCTGATTCAAAGCTGAGGTGACAATGAGGTGGGCAGTCTCCCCGAATTATAAGCACAGAGTGTGAGCCAGACACCTGAAAGGTGGTGATGACCACATGGGCTCTGGGGTGAGAAGCAGTGCAAGAGTTTTCTGGCAGCACTGCTGAGAGATGCAGCTGACAGTGGCCTCTGTCATGCTGTGCTGGTGGGATTCTCCTGATGGGCCTTTCTCAGCAGAGAGCCTGCTCTGTGAAGTCTGTTCTGTGTACCTACTTCCTAAAATACACCCAAACCCACATGCACTGCCAGCTGTGAGCATTGTACTGGTTTTAGCAAAAAGTAGTGACTAATATGATGTCCTTTTATCGCTTGCCTTGATTCTTCAGTGTTTGTGATTGAAGTGCTTAGAAAGATAATTCTTGCCTTTGCTGAAGTGGTACCTGACCTACAAAGAGACAGAGAGCTGGTTCTTACATTTCTATCTTCTCCCAGTATTATGCCTTTCTAAAAAAAGTTTTAATAATTTAGTGTATTTCAACTGAGCCCAGAATTTCTCTGAGTTCCAGAACACAGTGGTAAACTGGGAGCTGCTATGGGTCTGTGTGATGCAGGCTTTTAGAGGACAGGTAGTTACTTGCATCACAGCACCATTACCTTTGCATAAATGGTTTATTGTCCTTTTAGTCCCATACCAAAACCCAGCACAGCCAAGAGGCTACACCTAACCAAAATCTCAGAAATGTGAGGGGAAAAGTTCTGGGAGTAGTTCCTCTGTGAAAGATCCTACAGTTCTGCTGCTCCACAGCAGGGATCTGGGGTAATAAAAACTCACAGAAAATGCCAGGAACACCACAGCAGACTTAGCAGCTCTCTTCCTCCTGGCAGAGGCTGCTGCCAGCACAGCCCCACTTCCAGCTGCTTGGGAATCCCAGCATCCCAGGAGCTGCACTTGATCTCCTTCCATGTCACAGGCAGCTCAGGCGCCTCAGTTATGCCACCTTGAATTAGCAGCATCTGCTCTCTCCGTAACCTTGGCACTCGCCCTCTTTCCTTTCCAGGCTGCCTTGCCTAAATATTATTTCTACTTGCAAAAACATTGCATTGCACCACCGTGGTGAGACGCCCTCCCTTGTCACTTGTGAGCAGTGGCTGTGTGTTTCAAGACATCTTGGTGACCTTGGCCCTCTTCCAGCTGTAGAAGCAGTTGGCCTGTGGCTTTTTCTCTTGTGATGGGACTGACAAACTTCCATAGTTAAGCCTCTTCCTGTACAACACATGGAATAAATACAGGGTAAGAGGCCTGCTTTTTGAAAACAAAATAGTTTCTGAGGGTCATTCTCATCAGCAAATGTGGCATTTGAGTCAGATTATCTGACAGAAGACTGACTGGCCAGGACAATTCCTGGCTCCCAGGGTCCTCTCACACCATTTTAAGTTCTTGCCCAGCACAAGGCAATGCACATGGTGTTTTTGAAGTGGGAGAGATGGATCTGTCCGTTACCAATGACAAAATCTTTTTGCTATAACAAATGAGTGTTGCTAAGGAAACTAAAAATGGCCATGGTCTTGCCTATCAGAAATCCTTGTGTGGGCCCCATTACCAGCACAGCACTTAACTATCACACGCTATTTATCACTGAGGTCAGAAAGTGCTATGAAGCATCAGTGGGGAACCTGCTACGGAGCAGATATCTAAATTTCTGTGACATCAAAGGGGATTTAACTGCCTCGGTATAATTCCAAGATTGTTCTAATTCCTTGTTTAAGCTAATGGGAGTCCAAGAGATCAAAATCTGCTCCTGCTTTTGCTGCCTGAGTCTCTTCAGCTCACTGGTCCCATCTGCACTGTAGCACCTCCTCTCATCATCTCTCTTTCATCAGATTGCCACTTTTAATCAGTAATTCCAGTGGTATTGTACTAGCAAGAAAATAACCTTCCTCCATTCAAAAGGATGTGGAAGCTATCACTAATAACCTCCTAGAGTTATTAGTCCTGATCAGAAGTGCTGCCTGAGCTCAGCTAACACTTTTTGAATGACCTAGGGCACTGGTGACTCATGGCCAATATATTCTGCATCACAAAAATCATTGGGAGAACTCCCTGGGACACATTTTAAGTGATTTTGAATGTTTTTTAATAGAAGAGTGAGAGAGGGAAATGGAAGGCAGAGCAGAAGGGGTTTGTGAGAAACAAAAAGGAGGAAAGACACGATGCAGAAGCTTATTGCTATAAGAAATCTTGTTTAGCAGCTTCTTATTGCAGCTTTAAGAATTAAATGGGCTTTTTTTAACAATTCCTTTGTTTTTGTTTTATTTCTTTACAGTCTGTGTGCGATTCTTCCCATGCTGTTCAGTGGACATCACAAAATTTCCAGGCAAAATTTGGTGGAGGCTGCGAAAGACCTGCTACAGAATCGTGGAGCACAACTGGTTTGAAACGTTCATCATCTTCATGATCCTGCTGAGCAGCGGAGCCCTGGTAAATGTGACAGCATTTCCTAACTGGTTAAAAGTGAACATGGGTCTCAGTGTTCCCCAGTTTCGCTGTCTCTAAGATCTTATGAGTCCTTACTGGTCATTTCTCAAAGCAAAGCATGTCTGGGGCTAAAACAGGTCATCAGCTTTTCTGATTTCACCTGCCTTTACCATATGGTGGGGAATCTTCTTCTGCTGTATCGTAAAATTCTGACTTGCACGTGTTTTGAAATTAAAATCTGCAAGGAAGTCTGTGTGAGGAAGTTTGCCAGCTTTGCTGCTTCAGCATCCTATAGCTGCTCCTCCATGAGAGCTCCCATCTGGAGACTTGCATTTTGCTCCAGGGGTGGCTTTGTTTTTTTTTTTCT
>VWZT01007818.1:120266-149642 GCA_013397055.1 Pachycephala philippinensis | reverse complement strand
TAGCACATTCAATAACCAGCAAATCAAAATTATAAAAGACAGAGAGGGCACTGAATCAGTGCTACCCATGGAGCTGCTGGGTGCCTGTATTTCTGTTTTGAGTACACCTTAGGTTTACACTCAGTACCTTCCCTGCACAGGTCCTGTTTCTGTCCAGGTGAACATGTGTGTATGGGCACTGCTTGGTCATTGCCCAGGACTCTGATAGGGGATCCTCTCCTCCTGAGAGCCCACTGCATACTGAGTTCTGCATTATCAGCCCTGCGTTCTTCACAGAGATGTATTTATATTTCTCTTTTACATGTCAGCAATGTCCCTGGAATTGGTGGGATTTCTCCCAGGTCTTTATCCTGGCCTAGTGCAGAGATGTGTGTCGAGAGTTCTCCAGGCTTCGGTCTGGTGGTCACTGCTCTTCTCCTTTGTAAGGGAGTAAGACATACACTTATTAAATTTGCAGGTAGTGCCATGTGTGGACAGGTTATCCGTGCATTTCCAGAGGTCAGGATTGACTTCAGCCGAATGGATGAATCTGCCTTAAGTAGTAAGGCAAACATCATCTTAGAAAGGTGCCTGCTTCACCTCACCAGGAATAACCAGGAAGGTGTGACGAAGGATGGCTGTAAGAGAGCAGATTTGCTAAAAGGAGCTGGAGAGGGAGCAGGCAATAAGCAGAACAAACTCCATCACAGCCCCGCACAAAAGCCCAACACCCCACTGGGCTGTATAAATTATCCTCGTCTTCCACTCCAGTTGGCATCAAGGAGGCCTCAGCTGGAGCACTGGCTTCAGCTCTGGGCACTGCACTTTGGGAAGGACATGGGCTAATTGAAGAAACTCCAGAGAAGAGCAACACAAATTATCAGTGGCCTAAAAAAAAGAGGAAAACACAGAAGTACTGGGTTTATGTAGCTCAAAGAAAGTCTCTGAAGGGAGACAGGAAGGTGGAAATACATAAATGTTGATGAAGAAAAGGAAAGAAAGGGACTGTTCTCCTGGTCCACCAGGGATGGGCTGAAACATCACCCAGGGGATTTTATTTTATTACGAAAAATAAGAGGCTGAATAACTTGGGTAAATAGTAGGCTTCTGAAAATTGTCACAGCTTTGCTGAAATGAATGGACTCTGACAGTTTTTGCACCAGCTTGAGCATCAGAATGTTAATTTTTGAACACATTTTAGAGGGGGAATGTCACTTGCTATAATATGCTTTAGATGAATACGCTTCCTTACATATGTAATTAAAACTGCCTCAGATAACTGAAGACTGCAATATAAAGCTCATTTAATTTAAATTCCATGCATTCATTTAGTTTTTGCGATTTTCAATTTAGCCAATGCAGTTCTGTGTAAGGGCAAATTATCCTGCATTCTCTCACATCAGCAACGCACTTCAGTATTTGGACTGGAGATGTTGGAGGCAACACACAACTTTTTTTCCTTTTATTCTGGGTTCCTGTCTTCCAAAAACTGAGCTCATCTGGCTGCATCCCTGGGACACACTAAGTTCTTAAGAAGAAGAGCTGTATATACCTTTAAGCCAATATGTGGTTAAACCATGAAAATATATCTTTAGCTTATTGCAGAAGATCCAAAAACCTTTCTTAAGATTTTAAGCCATAAGCACCCAAACTGCAAACCTATATTTTAATAGTAATTTTGGATAACACTGCAGGTATCCTGCTTAACTCTTTTTTAACACACAAAGCAAAGCAGAAAAAAAAAAAACCCTTCTCGATGTTTTTATACGGCAAAGATTTCATCCATTGTCACCATGAAAAAATGCAAAGCGCCAGAATTTTGGCATTTGGGTAATATCCACAGCTTGTCCAGAAGTACAGAAGTGTCCAGGTAGCACATTTTTCATCCCCTAATAAGCTGATTTCTGACTCACAGTGTGCTTTTAGTAGACAAAACACAATGTACTTTTGGACAAGTTAGTAGAAAGTAGGGAGAGCAAAGGAGGGACAGGAAGAAATCACTTTAAATGGTTTGTTGTTATTTTTGCAGTAATTGCAAAGTACAGCAAGTCATCTGACAAAGTGAGTGAGCCCCTCTGAGAAGTGATAAACTCCAATCTGTGCATTGTTTTCAGGCTTTCTCCAACAGCTCTTTCACACCCTTGAAATATCATTTTTGAAGGCAAGATAGGAGACAGAGTTGCAGCGAAAACGTCACCCCAAAGTGTGGGGACAAATGGACAAGCTTTGGCACAGGCTGCCAAAGCTTTCTTGTCAGTTTAATTACTGTTCCCTGGCAGGCAAAAGAGCAGTGTGACTGCCTGAGTGACAAGTACCACACTTCTTGTATCTCCAGGCACTGGGTGTTTGCTAACTTTTTGAAGCTCCTCAGAAAGTAGCTATAGATCTGGAAATATGTAAATGCAGATAATTCAGACGATTAGCTCAGACCCTCTCAAATTATGTTTCTTGCTGCCAAGTGCTCTGGGTCACACGATGGGATGAGAGTAATATGTCACAGCTTGGGTTATCCAGGTTACAGGGACTTGGGAGCAGCTTGTGTAACAGCAGTGGCAAAAGTAGCTGGGGAAGCAGAGCATAATTTGACTTAGAAGCCCCAAAATGGTCTGTTTATGGGCAAATCTGACACTAGGATCCTGCCTTTTATTTGACTTACGTTATAAACTGAAGGCTAAACTATGAGACATCTTTATTTTCTTTCTTTTAGGAGGCATATTGGCTTAGATCTTAAATATTTTAAAGGGGTTATTCAGTTGCTCATACTTGATATAGATACTGAAACTCTTTTCATAATGCTCTGCATGAGATTAGTTGGAGAGACAGATGAGATGGGGAGATAGATACCTTGACCTTTAAAACATTATTGTTCTGCTAAGTGAATAATAATGAGCATTTCTTGAGGCAGAGAGCTGTAGCCACCTGAAATGTGGTGGCTGAACAGAAGCCAGGGAACTCCAGCACTCCATAACACAGGCAGGTTAATAACCCAATTTGTCATCATTAGCAATAAGATATATTTGGCTAAATGCAAGGGTCATATTCTGCCTCCTAAATATAGACATCCTGTGCCCTGGGACATCTGAGGTGCCTGGGTAGCAGTGGCACAGCCGACAGGAGCTGAAGCAGGACAAATCTGGGCATTTTGGGGTGGCACTCTGCTCATGGATTCAGACTCCAAATTCAGGGTGCATAAGCTCTTCCTACACTCAAAGGATGTCTAGCCAGAACAGCCAGTAGAGGCTGGAGAGAGATAGCCAAGCCTGTGCCCATTATAGGGGAAAGCTGAACAGATCTCTCTTAGGTCAGGGTCAGTCCTGTTTGTGCCTGAACACTCTTTTTGATTGTAATGTTAAAATATATCTGAAATCACAGACTGTATGTGATATCTTATCAAATACAGACCCGCAGTGCAACACCCATGCTTTCCAACAGGGCTTCGGAGCAGTTATTAATCAATCCTTTGTACTTCCAGGCCTTTGAAGATATTTACCTTGAAGATCGAAAAAACATAAAAACCATGCTGGAATACGCTGACAAAGTATTCACTTACATCTTTGTTCTGGAAATGCTCCTGAAGTGGGTGGCTTATGGCTTCAAGAAGTATTTTACCAACGCCTGGTGCTGGCTGGACTTCCTTATTGTGGATGTGAGTATCACTTTGGAGCTACAACGCTTCTCGTGTTGGATTTTGCAGTGGGTGAGAAAGGGCTGTTAAGTTTGGCAGCTTTGCATCTGCGAAATGACAGCTGTCACTCTGATTCTGAGCATTAACCCCAGGCAGAGCTCAAAGGAGATTTTGATATGTAACTCTGTACCCCCAGGACCTGAAGCAAAGAGGAACGCCTTTTGTCGTGACGTAGATGTGTCACCCTGCTAATTTGAGTCACGTCCCCTTCCCCTCCGCAGGAGTTCTCTCTTTCTTTCAGCATTTTAACATCTCGTTCCACACTCCCAGCTAGCACAAGGTCCAGTTCCCTCGGCCTGCTCTGCACATGACCTGGGCACACAAGTTCTCAGCAGATTAGAGGAGCTGTCCTTGGCGGAGCTCCCCGGCGGGGCTGCCAGCAGTGTGTAACAGTATGTTCAGTACTGCCTCCCAAATATTTCCCAGCGCAGGAGTCCAGAAGAAGGTGTGAAAAGTCCTCTTGGCAAAGTGGCTTCACTACTACAAAACATCGCAAAATACTCCAAATCCTTGAAATACCGCCACGCTTAGTTCTCCTGATTTAAGGATAATCCTTAAAAGTCTGAACAAAAGGAAGCTCCTGCCCCAGGAGGGTTGCTAGTACCAGATTTGGCTCCTCCAAAGAGACTTTGAATTGATGTGGGGTCTGCCAAATTTGGGAAAAGTCAGCAACACCACGTCCTCTAGATGAAGTCTAACATTTCATCTCAGTGTATCAACGAGGAGGCAATTATCTCCCCGAGGCCATTTCTTATTAGCTTGAGGTATTAACGTGGGAGGCTGGCAGAGCTTTTCCATGATTATGTAATTTATTAAACTTCAGGGAAATTATTTTTCCCCATTTTACATCTGAACCTTGACTCGAGGGAAGAACTGCACTTTCTTTGGCCCCAGCCCAGGAGAGCACTTCAATGGGACAATTTACTTGTTTGAAGTTATGGACACGTTTAAGTGCACTGCTGGATCAGAGCCTCTGGAAGCTTCTTCAGAGCTTTAATAAATTGATTTATGAAAAGCAAATTCTTTACATAAATTGTAGGTCATAAATTCTTCTTTGCATGGATGCTCAGAAACCTTTTAAAAGGAAGTTGCTCATTTTTCTCAGATTAGCTCCAGCAGAAGAGGAAGGCCTGGTTTAATTATTTAACCACAAAATTGGAATCCACCAGTTCCTAAGTTATAGCACAGCCCTGAAAACTGTTCTTATTGTGATTTAGGTGACACAGCTTTTCTTTTCTGGTTTCTCCATCTGTAAAATGGGACTAATAGGACTCTCCTAAAGTACTGTATGGGCTTCCAGGAATTTGTTATTGGAGTTACTGTGTCAGTGAGCTTCTGAAGACTAGAAGGGCTGGATGAGGGATGAATATTGTCACAGCCAAAAGTAGAGGTCGTCCTGATAGGAACAACATGAATTCACGATGAATTCACTGAGACAGTTTGGAACTCTGTTGCATCATTAACAGTTTGAAATTAGTTCCACACTTGTAGAACAACATCTCATTAACACCAAACAGACTAAACGAAAAACTAAGCTAAATTCTGTCCTCCATGTGAAAACCCCTCTTGGAACAGGAGCCACACAGGAATGCAAAGTCCAAATGTCAATTAGCTGCGTGTTTGCCTTTTAATGGTGGAGTTTATAATGACAGATTGGAGAAGCAGCCACAGATGGCCTGGGAAAGGGGCTTCACCTTTCCCTGTCACACATTCGAGCACGCATGGCATAAAATTGGGGAACACAGCCCCCTGGGACTCCTCTCATCCCCAGAAAACAAATCCCAGAGCCTTCCTACTGACCCAGAATGTTTTATTTTCTTAACCCACATTTAAATGTTCCACCCACATTTAAATATTCTTTTTGCAAGCTCCCAGTCCAACCAAAAAGTTGTTCCACCCTTGAGTTGTTTTGGTTCTTGATTGACTCTAGGCCATCACTTGCTCTTTAGGGTTCTCAATGAACCAATCTTTTCCCCCTGCACTATTCTTTTCTTAAAAATATTTTCCCCGTGCAGATTATGAGAACCTGGTACTATATTTTTAGCAGGTTTAACAGATGCTTTTCTCCTACCCTATTACTAGCCCACCCTGCCACTCTGAATTGGCACAGTAATATCCTATAATTTTTCCAGCACACTTTTTATTTCAATTTACATTTTCTTTTTGGTCCTTTGAGAACCAAATCACTGCAACTGAGCTGCAGAAGGGAGTGAATGGGTGAATTAGCTGCTCCAAAAGAAGCAGATGAACCACTTGTCTGATTTTCTCAAATTTATTTGTTTAAAATTATTCACTTAAAAATTCCTGATCTGCAAATTATTCATTAGCAGTTTGGTATCAGTATTCAGAATTCAAGCTGCGATGGTTGATTTTTGATTGGACATGTGAAACCATCTCTCATCTGTGTTTTCTCATTGTACAAATGCAACTCTGAATCTATTTTCTGTTTTGAATAATTCATAAAACCAGCTCAAAATTTGCAAGTATTCACTATTTCTAAATGGGATTTGAACCCAGAAGGGGCATAAGCATATTGCTGCTGAGTTTTTTCTTTTTTCTGTATATTGTGCCTTGTGAAAGACCTTTGACACTGATTTGGTCCAGTGGAACAGCAGAGGCTCCATCTGACAGATGTGAATTACTAAAGAAAATTCTGTTTTGCAATGCCTAAACGTCAAAACACAGAGTAACCCACAAACTGAGAGCTGGTTTTGCTGCATGTAGAATCCCTAAAGGATGGATGATCTCTGGTAATGGGCTTCTCAGCATCTCAGAGAAGTGTTCTAGTGTTGCAGAGAGTGCTTTCACATACATTGCAGTACAATAATGTCCTATCCACAACTCTGCTGCAGATTTCTTTGGGACGAAAGAGAAAGGGTTAATCACACCACAAAATGCAGGCTCATTTCAGCTCAGGGCACCTGGGAAAGGTGCCTTAGATGTCTGCTGAGAGTTGGGTATACTGAACAAACAACATCAATGTGCACCTAAACAAGTTACCCTGCAAGAAAGAAGTTTACTGCTAAAAGTAACACCCTTCTACACTGCAAATATCAGCTCTCTGTGCTCACGAACTGCAGTGGTGGGCACTCAAGCCACAGCTCTTTTCACGTGAGCGAAAGGCAGAGACCCTAGTGTATCTGTGCAGACAGATAGAAGTGTAGACAGACATCAATATCACCATCAGGAATGGCATTTAGGCACAATCCTCTTTGCTAGGATGCACGGGCAAACATTTCCACAAAGAACAGACATTTCCCAAGCATCCATGCAATCAAAACCTCTTTGGACCAAGCAGATTAAAGAAGGAGTCTGAACCTGGCCAGGGATGGAGGCGAGTGGCCCCCAAAGTGAATGTTTGGTGGAACTGATCTCCACCAGGCGTGTCCTGCAAAAGCAGACAGAGTTGGGCTTTGAAACAAGGGGCAAGAGACTCCGCCAGCTGTGCATGCTGGTGTCGTGTTTGATGTTCCTTTCAATTGTTTCCTCTGACCTATAAATATTATCTTGAGCTTATCTAGTTTGAGCTTCAGCCAATTAATTCTGAGCTATGTCCCAGTCTCTGCTGACAGCGGATGGATTATTCCATTGCATGGTCAGTTTGGGAAAGGCATCAGTCTGGGACTTAGCATCATTCAGAGTCTGGAGGTGTTGCAGTCAACAGCTTCTTCACTCTCTGCTCGTGCACTGAAGGCAGAGGTGAGAGGCTGGAGTCCCAGAGAGGCTGTCACGAGAAAGCTTGTGGGAAAGGGGTATGAAGTCCCAACTCATTAGTAAGAACATGCAGGAAAGAAAAGTCACAGCCAAGTTTCATTGCCTGTGGCATTCACAGAGAAATCCTCTTAAACCGGCACTAATGTCATCACTCCACAAAAGTCCATTATCACAAATCCATCATCTCTATTGCAGCTTTCATGTTCAATTTAATTGACCAAAAGTTAGTCCCAATCCAGGCTTACAAAAACCCAGCCTGATTGTCATGTACTGATTTCCGAGATGAGGGGATATGGGGTTTTCTCCAGAAATTCTTTCTAAGATTATCCTGCCTTTCGAGATTTGATAAGTGGAGAAAGCTATTTTCCTAAACAATTGCTTTGTTAGTGCAGTCTCCTTCCCTCCAGCCATCTCCAGCAATGGGTGGTCCTTGAACTATGTCCTGCAGCAGGGAGGGGAGAACATCTCTGATTCTCAGTTTTTGTCCTGATGCCCCACCAGTTTCTCTGCAGCTGGGTCACCAGGGATGAAAATTGTTCTTTCCATCCCTTTTCCATCTCCCTTGCCATGGAGGCAAGAGCTCACAACAGTTTTGGGTAGTAGATCTGTCTACAGAATAGCTCAAGCAAGGCTCAGCCATGGATTTGAAAGCCAGGCATCTCAAACCAGTTATTCAACAAATCCACTAGGCAAGATTTTGTAGATGCTTTTATGGAAATAAAATAATATGTGTTTTTCACTCTCCTCAATAACTTTTGTGAGTGGTTCTAACACAGCATGTTTCTGGTGTTTGCCTGGAGCTGCTGGGTTTGTGACTAGAGATCTGTATTCCCCACTGAGCAGCTTTCCAAATTTCCTGTTTGCTGCCAAATTTCCTGTTTGCTTGTTTGAGAACTGCTCATGGATGTTCAGGCATTAAATGCACCACCACTTTCCCTGAACACTTAAACAAAAATAAGGGTATTGCATTTTCCAAGATAGTTCCTGGAAAGCATTTGCTCTAAGAGTTCTGATTCAACTACTTCACTGTCAGACAAGTAAAGAAGCAGCTAATAATCCTTGAATCTGAGATGAACATTTTAAAACAGTCTTTCTATCCCTAGTTAAAATTGAATTGAATTAAATTATGCCCTTGTGTCGGATTGTCTCTAAGTGACAATTAAAAACTTGCTGTGTGAAGTAAATATTGATGGCTTATGATTACTTTAATTGTTTTTTTCCATCTGTATTCCCTGTTGATTAACAAGGTGATTTCTGTTTGCTGTACCAGTAATTACACAATCTGCTGTAATGAGTCGTTCCCAAACAGCACTGAAATACAATTTGTATTCTTGGGACATTACCCTAAGAGCATGTGAATTTTGTCTAGTTTCTGTTCAGAAAAGCATACAGGAGCAGAATGACAAAAATACAGCCGAGGTAAATTAAAGATAATATGTCTTGTCACTTGGAGCAGCATCTTAAGAGAGAACTTATTAATGTTCTCTGTGAGTTGGCAGAATTCCATGGGTACAACAGGGTATTATAGCTTCAGAGTTCATTTTTTTGACTAGTTTTTTCCCAGTTCCTCAAAGCAAATGCACATGTGGGATTTTTGAAGCTGTCTCAGTGCACATTCTTCTGAGCCTCTCTGATGGCATAAATAGGAGTGAGATTCCCCCTCCAGAAGCTAGGGAACTTTTCTTTGAAGAGAAAAAAAAAGAAACAGAAAGAAAGAAGGAAAGAGAAAAAATGCTCTTTTAGTACGTATTGGCTAATTTAGGATAAGTGAAAAGAAAAAAATCTACATGAAGATGAGATGAGTGGTTTTAATGTGTGTTAGCAGGTCAGCCGAGGCTGTAAATCTCCCTTCTGCCACCCCACACTTTATCTCAACACAGCACATGCAAAAACATCCAAATGTCTGATCTTATCTTGGTTTGCACCTCATGTTTGTTACCACATGGATGCTAAAAGGGGAGAACCCAGGCTTTGCCAAGAGGAAGCACAAGCTGAGTTTCAGACAAGGCACAGCACGACAAAACATGCTGCACCTGCAAGAAAAGGGGTGGAAAATGTAGGTGAGGAGAAAAGCCTACAGTAAACCTAGTTCAATATCTGCCTACACCTTGCAAAGTGATTGGGAGATGAATAATTACTGCAATTGCTGAAGAATTTCAATTACTGAAGCAGATTTTCAACTTTCAAAAGTACTGTAAAAAACCCATCTCCACTCAGATTTCGCTGAGCTAGATTTACCAAACAGTTTTATTTCTTGAAGTTATTTAAAGATGGAGCACTTTTCAATGTCCTTTTTTAGAAGACTATGCTTAAAAAGAAGATAATGAATAAAATCCTGGAGTTCTTGCATGCAGCTTGCTTGGCCCTTTCCACCACTGGGAGTGGAGCTGCCAAATTCTGCATACGGGGATGTTCTCCCTCGAATGGAAGAGCTGATCTGGGAGAGACACACTGACTGTATTTAACAGTCCAGAGCCCCACAAATTCTCCAGGGACAGAGGAGGATGGGGGATTGTCCCACAGTTCCTCTCCCTGATGACCAGCACCTTTGAAACCCCAACTTGCAGACCAAAAAAGCATCTTCCACTACCCTGTGGTTGCATCCAGGATGGCCAGGAGCAGCTCAGGGGACTGGTGTCAGGAGGAGGAAAAAGGAAGAAGTGAAGGGACCGAAGCAGCCTGCAGAGGGGCAGAGATTATTCATTAGTGAGGGAGAGATCAAAGGAATTGGAATGAAACTTGAAAGCTGTGCCTTGATGGTGTAGAGACTTTGTGCAGATCTCCTACCCTGGTGTGGCTGACTTGGGGATGTTTTGTGCTAAGACAAATGAAGATGAAGTTTCCTACTTTTGGTATGTACTCCTCCCTGTACCGTTATCCTTCCTGGCAAAAGTCAGGGATCCTACAGTCCTTCAGAGACCCTCTCCATTCTGGCATATTCAATACAGTATGGGCATGTTCAATACAATACAATTCAGGATCACCCATGTTCCAGAACCCAACTACAGTGAGCTGATTTTCAAGCTAAGACTGTCATATTTCCCACAACAAATTGGTATTTTTTTCATATTGATTTGGAACATTTGATTAAATAAATGCTTTAGAGAAACAAGCAAATCCAGAATAGCACCTTGAGGAGGAAACACGAACCAATTTTTCTCTTTTGTTTTTTGTTTGCTTGCTTGTTTGGTTTGGTTTGGTTTGGTTTGGTTTGTTTGGTTTGGGGTTTTGGTGGGTTCCTTTGGGTTTTTGGTTTGGTTTGAGTTTGGGGTTTTTGTTTGTTTTTGTTGGGTTTTTCTGTTTGCTTTTGTTGTTGTTTTCATGATGTCACATCTAAGTAGGATTGATTCTAATCTTTCCCAGAAAGAAACTTGCCTTTAGCTCAGCACCTCAGCTCCCACCAGGATCCCATCCAGCTGGGATGGAAATGCAGCAGGGCCAATGGGGCTGAGCCCCAGGGAAATGCTCTGTCAGTAATCACTGTGAGCTCCCCTGGCACGGTAACACTGTCTTCACATAATAAATAGTTATCAAGTCCACTCCTGACTACAGCATTCAGCATCAGGATGGTTCTGTGAGATGAAACATGAGGTGGCTTTGGAGATCTTTCTAAGGGGACAATGTCTTTCCTCTCCAGCTGCCCTAAATCCAGGCTGTCTCCACACAGCATCTGGATGAGAAGTGGGACACCGTTGATGAAGAAGAGGTTATTTTGCTCTAAATCATGACAGAAACACCAGACTTTTCAAGGCATCTGCACCTGCACAACCACCCTGGAGGGAACCTTTGGGACTTGGCCAAGCTTTGTCTGATCAAGTTGCATCATGTGATCCCCAAAATTCACGGGAATCCCTAGCAGGCTGCCCAGGGAATTGGTCTCAGCATCAAGCCTGACAGAGTTTAAACAATGCTCTCAGGCACAAGGTGTGGCTTTTGGGGTGTTCTGTGCAGGGCCAGGAGCTGGACTCCATGATCTTTGTGCATCCCTTCCAACTCAGCAGATTCTGTGGTTCTGTGATCCCTACCCAGTGCTAAGAAACGGGATGTCAAGGTGCGGCAAAGGGGCCTGCTTGCAGTAAAAAGGTGAATCGAGACAAGCTGAAAATCCATTTGTAAGTGGTGAGGGGGAGAAAACTGCAGATCAATAAGTCAGTTTGCTGCCTCGCTGGATGAAAGCTCACAGTCGACTCGCCCTCGGAAATTAGCTGAGGTTTGATTCTTGATTCTCAGCCATCTGCCCTGGGAATTGACTGGAGCTGTTAGAAAAGCCTGAGCAGGTGTAGGGGAGGTGACAGATTAAGAGAACAGCAAGACGTAAAGAGGTTCTTCTGGAAACCGCCAGGAAGCAATTAGGATGCAGGAATGATTTATTTAAAAGCATTTAACCCAACAAGAGTGACACATGCTGTTTGCAACAAGGCTGCCCCCTGGAAAGGAAACATTGCCTTGAAAAGCTTGGACATGAGGACCAGGAGACAAGCTGAGAACATGGAATATTAACAGAGTTTAAAAGTCCTGGAGAAACCAAAAAAAAAAAAAAAAAAAAAAAAAAAAAAAGAGCGAATGAAGTAAATGAGTTTTTAAACCTGAGTAATAAGAAGTAGCACCAGGCTTTCCAGGAGACAATTTTTGTTTATAATTAATGTAGGCACTCATGTAGCCCATCATGTTATAATACATGAGAGCACTCCACGAGCAGTAATGAACTGCTGCAGTGAGGGAAGCCCTTTGATAGCTCATTTCCAGACATGTTTTCACCTCCAGGCCATGGACCAACCCCAGAGCAGCCTTAAGGAGTTTGTAGCCTTTACCTGAACATGAGGGTTTTGATTCAAGGAAGCAGGGAGCAGAGATGGGAATTTAGGTCACCTTAGTGTCTCTTTAGTGTCCTATTTTTTAAGACTTTCCTTTAACTTTATGCCTTTCTTTCATAACGTGCAATTTCTGGATTGGCAGGTGCAATCATACAGTTTGGCATCTGTATGGCAGAAAATGCAGTGTCAGAATGAAAGGACAAAGGGATGTTTTAAAAAAGTAAAATGACAATAAAAGTCTGCTCGGAAAGGGTGGGTGCTGAAAGGAATACTAAACTCATTACAAGCTTCCTTATCCCAGCCGTATTTCAGAGTGCGAAAAGAAGTTCCACGTGTTTCAATTTATTTGCAATGTCCCCTTTCCCTGTAGGTTTTCCAGCTTGTATTTGGGGTAAAGACTGAATTTTGTTCTTTTTCAAATCAAGGGGAGAAACTTTTATCTTCAGGCCTGGCTCTAAAAGACACAGGTGAAGAGGTCTTTGAGTGATCCTGTCCTTGGCAGCAAAAGACAGGAGAAGCCAGGCTGGATTGAAAAGGGGCACCCAAAGCAATCCAAGTGCTCTTTCTTCTATTTTTATTTTTTTTTTAAAGGCACAATTAGAGAGCGAGAGACAGGTGTTTCTGGGGCACACAAAAAGCTATTTGAAAGCACCAGGGGCCTGCATTAGCTGGAACCGCTTATTTAAATAAGTGGCCAGAGCTTTCAACTCAGCCGCTGTGTTTCCATTCAGATGTCTTTTTTTTTTTTTCCCCGCTGTTCCCTCCCCTCTAATTTGAACAAGCAGGTTAATTTGATGAAATCCCTGGCTGCATAAAGCATATGCTGTTGCCCATACCAGGAAGGAGGTCTCTCCTTCTCCCTGAGACAGACACTCGCAGGGCATCGCTCTCAGATGTGTGCTGCAGCAGGCATTTAGTGGAGATTCTGGTTGGGTTCAGGATTTATATGATTATCCAAGAAGGATTTTTGCTGTTGCTTAGGCAGAATTCCTTGTTTTCAGGGCTCTGCTATTAATTCATCTCAGTGGTGGCCAGGGGTTAATTAAAACAAGCAGTCTGTGCTGGGTAGTGCCTGCCTTGGGATGGTGCTGCTCAGGTCTGTCTGCTTCCAGCTCAGCCCAGTGGATGCTCCCAGGTTGTCTGAAATCATGTGCTTTTAGGAATGAAAAAAAGAGAGGAGCAGCCTTTATTCCAGCTCAAACGCTTCTTTCCAGTTTCTCCTTGCTATAGGACTCTCCACCAGCCCTGGGTGAAACACTGCTCCCAAACCCTGTGCCCTTGACTCCCTGTAACCCCCCATGGACTGGGAGTCTGTGGAGGCTGCTAATATGATATTAAAATGTGTGCATGTAGGGAGGAACCCACTGCTGTTCTAAATGCAATCAGTCCTTGGGGAAAAAAGTGTCTATGATCTTCTGATTAAAGGCCTTTTTCCCTCTGTGTGCTGCATTATCACACTCCCTATTTTATAGCTGTTTTTCTGCCACCTTAAACTTCTGTTCTGGTGGCTTTACTGGTTTTACATTGGTTTACAACACTGATTGCTTAAGTCACTGTCAGATAATGAAGACACATAAAATTACTGTAGAATTTTATCTCTGTGTGTTCACGGTGAATAATTTAAATAGTCAGACAGTGCTGCACACCTGTAACTGGTGAATGACTGTGAGACCAGCATGAGCACACTGGGAATTTACCACTACTCTGGGTGCCACCTGGACACATACACAAGTCTTATTTCTTACCTTAAGAATGACAGAAATTTTGCAAAATAGTTGAAATTACCAAAAGAAAGTGGAAATTACTGAAAAAATGTTCTGATTCCTGGACAAGACTTTGAAGTTGATTGTCAAAATTATTCAGGCATTCAGAAATTACTCTCATTAGAGTTATAGTATATATGTATTTATATAATTTATACAGCTATCAGTGAGGCTAAGCTTTCATCAGAGATCCTTCCCTGTGTTCTAGCACTCTAAATTCATTGATTCTTCTTGATTTTGCCCTGGAAACACATATGAATGTTATACAGTGGGTCACTCCAGACCCAAGCTAATGCCACCAAGACACATAGATACCAGGAGATTGGCTTTCAAAACACCAGCCACAGATTTGTTAACCCCCATGGCTGGTACTTCTACTGCCCAGTGCACCAGAATCAAAAGCTCTCATTTTTGCCTTGATCATGAGACTGAAAATGGCAACCATAAAAGCTGTGGGGTTCATTTATCTCTCCCTCCTCCCAGCTCCAGTCATCTGTCAGGCAAATTATTGTAAAATCTATACAGATAAGCTTGTGTGTAGATATATGTGGGAGTGTAGAAATATGCGGGAATATAGAAATACAGGTCTGTATTTATACACGTAATATTCTTATAGATACATAGACAAAACTGTCTCTGGGCAAAGAAAGTGAGGAACAGGGGAAAAAGTCTTCCCTAAATGCCAGGATCAGAGAGAGCTCTACACTCTTTGCTTGCCTACGATAGCAAGAAGATGAATTGTTTAGGTAGGATCTACAAGGCTTTGCCAGGAGCCTGAGCTTTTCTGGGAAACTCTACCATTGAGCTGGGTAGTAAATGCTGACTCTTTTAGGGTTTCCACTCTTTTGGGCCAGAAAAAAATTTGGGAAGTGTCTGACAGCACTGAGGCTGGGCTCTTGGCTGTGCTGAGATGATCCAGGGAATGCAAAAGGGAAGAGTTACCACGTGATTGACATCCTAGTCCATGAGATTAGTGAGACGTGTGTCACAGGCTGAAGTCTGTGGAGGCAGGATTGCACACCCTGATTTATGAGGACCTCTCTCCCCCTTAGGGACCCTCAGTGCTGGCCAGGGTGTGCACTGGACTTCAGGTTAGATAGAAAATTCCAGTGACAAGGTTGTTCTGGGCACTTCAGGGGCACCAAATGAGCATCAAGTCAAGGGGACAAGGAACAGTCTAGACCTGACACAGGGAAACTATTCCTTGATGAAGTTAAAGGGAAAACTGTGAAATCTTCTTAGTAAGACCTAGCAAGCTCTGGAAAGACCTTCAAGGGAAATTCTGGAAGCAAAACAAATGGGAGCTGTGATAAATCTGCTTGGCTCAGAGGAAGTGCACAGGAGGATGAGGGATTCCATACTTTACCTGTAACCTGCCATGTAAAAGGTGGAGTTGAGGTGAAGGCTCAAGGTCAACAGCAAACTGGGTGTTTTATGGGAAATGGTTCCAAGCAAAGTCACTCCTTAGGATTCACTCACTCTCCACCATGTTACAGTGCTGCCTGCACTTCAGGGGTAGGTTTTTTATGAAAAACCTACAAAACTGTTTGCAAACAGGTACTGAAAAGATTAGAAATGTGTGTGTGACTTATTCTGAATCTGGAGGTTATGTTGACCCTAGAGGTGTTTTCTGGGTGCCAACACATTTTTGATTCTGAGCAGAGCACAAAGCAGAACTTTGAGCAGCTCTGGGCTGCATAGCCTTGCAACAATAAAAAAAATAACAGAAATAGCTGACTTCACCTTTTGTTGTGATTATGTGGGGCAGTCAGCACCAATTTTGAAAACTGCTTGATTTTTTTCCTAAAAATAACCTTCCAGGTCACTTTTAATCAAGTCCAAATGGCCAAGTCCCTGTGTTAGTAATTCTCCTATAAATAAAATTTGACAGGGATACCTTCAAAACCAACATCCAAGCATTTAAACAAGTTGTCTCAAACTCTGCTCTGACTCCAGCCTTGTAAATCATTGCCAAATATCACACAGCTTCATGACCTAATCCTCTGCAGAGATATCTAATGCTGTGTAAATCTGTGTCAGGAGGACAACACCACCTGTGATGTGTTTCAGGGTGACATTTGTGGCACTCAAAAGAAAACAGGAACCCACTCAGAACCAAAATCTGGTCTTGCAGGATTTGAACCAAAAACCTTCTGCCTTGGGAGAAAGGGCAGTTATAGGACACAAATCCAGGATGAGGGAGGAATCATGCAGATGAACCAACCAAAGCAGCTTGAAGACCTTGATAAGATCTGACTTTCAGTCATCATGGGTCAAACTAGCAAAGAAGGATGTTGGGTATCCTGTATTTGATTAATTTTCACTGAAATATCTACTTTCATTTTACAGATCAATGTTACAAATGAATGAGCTTCCCTTGGTATGTGAGTGTGTGGGTCTTGGTTTCTATCTATGAGCATACAATCATTGAGCTGGTTTTCTTATACCTTCAGACTTTCTGGATAGGAACCTCCAAGGCTTGGTGAGGTTAAGGTTGTTTTCTGCACTAAACTTTCCACCAAAGACAGAAATATGTGCCACAGTGTTGTTCCTATCAGGATTTCTCCCTAATGCCAGTTATTTTGCAGTTTTAGATGACTTAATTGAATGGCTTTAGGATGTAACTACAGTGCACATTTCTTTACTGCTGTTAGACAAATCCTCAGCCCTTTCTCATTATTTAGGCAACATTAAATTAGTGGGAAGAGTGAATAAAAGGAGGAGGATTTGAGCTCTGTGTTAATGCAGCTTCAGAGTACAGGATGTAAACCAGGCTGGTGAGAAACAGGGAAGGCAGAAATTGGGTGCATTGGTGAGCTGAAGATAGTTTTTAAGTTAAATGCAGATTTTCATCTTCGACTGTGAGCACTGAGTAAGCAGGATTTGGGTGAAAGGAGCATGTCAAACCTATGGCACTGCTTACTCTAAAATGACTTAGGCATCATGCTCAGGTCACAGGTTCAGATCTGCTTTCCTAGAGATGGAAGCAAAGGCTTTGCTGGTGATTTTTACCTCCCCAGTGTCTACGGGGCCTAAGACATCAGCCCTTGAACCCAGTCTGCCTGTCTACTGTGATGTTCTTACAAAGCACTCACCACTAAAAGGCAGAAGTGTTTATTAATCCCTTCCTTCCTCCCCAGCTGCTGGGTCTGCACACAGGAGGTGAGTCTGTGTCACACCTTGTTAAAGAGTGACGTCTCACAGGGTGACAGCCAGCCTCTGTGCCACTTAGTCATCTGCAGAGGTGGGCTGGCTTACCCTGGCAGAAACCCCAGCTCAGGCTGCGTTTCTCTGAGACCTCCTGCCCTTAGTCACCCACATGCCACAATAAAGCCATCAGCAGGTAAATAATTTAACAAATTGAGCAAGTTTTTGCAAAGGTGTTTAGCTGTGCAGACAGCACTGGTATGTAAATAAATGCATATTCAGGAGAAAGGCTGCTCCACAGGGGACACTGGCTTGGGACATAGGGCAGGCTGGTCTTACCCTGATTTAGCCCAGACCTCATAGGTTATGCTGGGTTGGTCAGCCAGCAATGGGCTTCAGAGTAAAAATCACCCCATCCCAAAATTAAAAGGAATGTTTTCCTCCAGATCTGTCAGTGTTCATGGGGGTGCTGGAGTTTCCTTACACTAAGCACCTATTTTTATAATGTAGAGGAGCCTCTGCTTTTAGGCTTAGCTGCTATCTTGAAAATGGCAACAGCACCCACTCCTCACAGATGAGCTTTGCACACTCCCGTTGGTGAGAGTGAGATATCCAATACCGTGATAACTAGGGCTGTGAAAATGGTAAGTAAGAAGAAAACAAACCAAAAAGGAAGGAAAGAAACTGTGATAAGCGATATACAAGGGTCTCTCCTTCTAAGAAAATGGTATTTTATAGTATGTGGTGATTAATTCTGGTTGAGTTTTTTGTTGTTTTGGGGTGTTTTTAATACATGCAAATTGGCATGATACCTACGGTATTGGAGAGCTGTTTGTTTTCACTCCTTGCTCGGTAAGATTTCAGGCTGTGAACACTGATTTGAGCATGCAAAACCCTGTTGCTCCATGTGTTCATAATCTCCACCGCCACTCAGTTCTTTCAGAATTCAGCCCTGTGCCTGATCCCACCCACATTTCTGACCAGCTGGGGCACTATAAAAGCTCTGAGAACATGGAGAGCATAGGAACCCCTCCATGCTGCTTCCAGAGTCAAGAAGTTTATTTCAAAGAAATAGTCATTGAAAGGTGTGAACCTCAACACTGAGCACCTGTCAAGTTTCCATCTCCTTTAGAGACTGTGCAGAAACCAGAAAATAAGAGCAGAATGGAAGAGCCACACACATCATTCCTTTAAGGTCTGTGGTATAGTCATGTCTGCTAGCAATGCAGAAGGCTTGTTTCTAATCACTTACTTAAAGACTAGTGATTAAACGTAAATACTAAAATCCTTTTTCTCTGCTGGAAGGGGTTAGACATGCTTTCTTCCAAAAAGCTCTAGATTACAACACTTACCTGACTCATATTTTGGGTAGTGGAAGATACAGACACCTTGGGGAGTGCACAGAAAACAGCACAGAGTGGTGGGTCTGTAATGGTGATCTCCTTTCTCATCCACTTTGAGAAGGACCATCCTTTCTTCTGTGTGGGTCCAATGTAACAGCTCCCATTTAAGATTTTTCCCCCCCTGTTCCACTAACCAGCTGTTTCTTTCCAGAGAGGAAAGTCAGAAGAGAAGGAAAACGGCAGGACTGTTCTAACAGAGTGAATTTTTGCTTTGTGTCTCCATCCAGGTCTCTTTAATCAGCCTCGTTGCCAACACTCTGGGATATTCTGAGATGGGTCCCATCAAATCGCTCAGGACCCTGCGGGCGCTGCGGCCGCTGAGAGCATTGTCACGGTTTGAAGGGATGAGGGTAAGAGGACCCAGAGCATCCACCAAAGCTCAGCTGTGTGGATCAAGATGTAACAGGGAATTGTTGTACGTGGTTTTGTCAGCCAAAGGAAATGAATGATAGTGCTTTATCAAAGCAACAAAGAAATCCCTCCTTGGTCTTGATTGCATTGTTGTATCATCACATCTTTATCCTTGGGTGGATTTAATGATAAACTAATCCTGATGCCTAACTTGTCATACTGCACTAGCTTTTTGGAC
The DNA here is from genome assembly GCA_013397055.1 of Pachycephala philippinensis. Lineage (NCBI taxonomy): Eukaryota > Metazoa > Chordata > Aves > Passeriformes > Pachycephala > Pachycephala philippinensis. The sequence continues at coordinate 130,548 of VWZT01007818.1, read as the reverse complement.
AAGGAAGCATCTGGCTATCAATTACCTCTCAATTACAAGGGGTATCAGGGGAGCAACCAAGCTAAAGTTTGCTCCCTGTTTTTGACATGCATTAAGATGAGACTGACTAGAAAGTTCTTAAGGACGTTTTCACTAATAATTAAAGCAAAAATTAGAAATGCTAAAGATAGGGAAAGCAAATGAATGAATGATTTTTTTTTTCCTTTGAACAGATTGCAGTTTTAATGAGGAATGTCAGGATTAACATTAAAACCATTAGCTTGTGCTTGTTGCTCCATCTTGTGTATCCATCTCTTTCTTTTCTGCATTCCTTTGCCACTGTGGCTATATTCCCACAGAATACCTGTTTATTTGTTAAGCCTACCTGCTAACATGAATCAATTATTGTTTAGATAAGCACTTTGTTTAATTCCTCACACCATGCATGACTTGCAGGTGGTGACATCTGTGTTCTGTATGAGCTGAGATTACTGCTAACCTTGCACATTGCATAGCAAGGTAAAGCAAATCTGTGACAAAATTCTGTGTCAGGTTGTACTGACGATCCCAAATCTCTCTGCTAGGTGAAGGAAAATGCTACATATTTCACAGTGATGCATATCCAGGGTAAAGCTTTCCTGCAGACAAAATTTTGGTCTGAATCATCAGTGACTAAATGTGTATTTCATGCACTGAGCTCCCAGCAATGAACTATTCTCATTGCAATGCTCTTACAGCAAGGGGCTGAAGGCTGGAGAACCTAACAATTGAGATGAGCCAGGTAATATGATGGATGATACAGCAATTTAGGAAAACCCCATATCCATTGGGTTGGACTTGATGATCTTGGAGGTCTCTTCCAGCCTGGTGATTCTGTGATTATATTTTCCTCTTGTGTGGATCACCAGATTTGGCAATATAACTCTTTGTTCCAAAGATTTTGTGGTTAGCTAAATCATATTATTTTTGTGGATAAAGATGAGGCAAGTATTGTTGCAGACCACCCCTGTGTTAGTACTAAGACAAAAAGATTCAAAAGGCACTGTTCATGCACCCAAACCTGAATTGTTTTGTTCACCACAATCTTTCCAGCAGTCAGGCAATATTTTAAAGGTAATTGACCAAATAAAAAAAATACAAAGTGCAAAGACACAAAGTGAGGTTGCACTACTGACAATAATTAAAACTCTGACTCCTGTCATCTGATGACCTCACCCCAACTCTTTATTAAACCTTCACAAATGGAACTATTTCAGCATTCGTATTAGCAAAAGCAGTAATTTAGCTACCAGAGTGATTTGTGCACAGATTCTCTCAAATTAGTTTAGATCTGGCTTATGAAGGCTTAGCTTTTACTGGTGGATTTACAAGCCCGAGCAAAACTCAGTGTGTTCTAACTAACAGTTGTTTACTTGTGATTTCACATCAGTTTAACTAAATTGGATTCAAACCTGAATAGCAGTGGGGAGATGAGCCAAAAACATCGGAAAAGCATTAGTAGAATAGGGAAAAAATAACATGAAAAACTCCTGATTTCTGAGAATAGCAAGAGGCTGGCTTGGTGAAAATCTTAACATGGGTCAGCCCAGCAAATTTCCTCCCAACACGCTCATTCTTACAGGCCCCCAGTCCCTGAGTCAATATCCCCTTTTTTTTCCTGTACCATTGCTGCAGCTGAAATATATTTAGTCATTCTGAGCTATCAGAGGTGGTGAATTAGCTTGTAAACCATGATAAAGTATAATTGAGAATACGTGCTATTGGAAAAGCAAATCATTTTAGTTTTAGTTTGTCTAACCACACTTAACAAGACTAGGGACAGTTAGACCTTTCATTATTAGGAGTTCATATGCTCTAAAATGCACAGGAAAATTGCCAGCGCAGTGATGGATTAAATAATGATAATGTTGAGAAGCAAACACTGACAGTGAGAAAATAATAATAGTTTGCTCTGTTATAATGCCTTTTTCTCAAATAACTGAAACATCTCTGCAGGGCTAGAACAGGAGCAAGAAAGTTCTCGTTTACTGTAGTAAGAGACTTACTTCATCGATGTTGCGCCTAAATTTTGGAAGCAATTTTCCCTGAGACAAAGGCACAGAGTGCCACTTGGGTGGCCAAGTGCCATCAGTGATGGTCTGTGGCCATCAGACCTCAGTTCTTTCCCTATCTTCAAACAGTCTGGGACCTGTGCAAGTCTTACACAAGTCTCAGCAGCTCCTATGCCATGAGGGGGCTGCAAAATAAGGATGAACTGTTGCCATCCTGCCCCTCAATCCCCAAAACAAGACCCCAGAAAGACCAGGATCCCACCTGACAGTTACTGTAGACTGTTACTGCATGAGCCCAGAATAAAGTGACTTGGATCTGCCTGTCCCAAATAATAACATCTCTCACGTCTCCTCATCTGTTGTCCATCAGGGAATTGTTTCAGAGGTGGCACTTCCCTGCAAGGGGAGTTATTGCAGTATTTTAGAAGGATGAGGGGGATGATGACAGACCATTTAATGTGAAAATGATACTGGGCGAAGTCATGGTGAGACTGCTACAAGATATATGCAGGAAAGAAACAGCATAATTAATGCTAGTTAGCATGATTTCATGGGAATAGTTCTTGTAAAACCGATATGGGCCTTTGATTTGATTACAAATTATGCTGATGACGGTAACTGTGCTGATGCAGAATCCTTGGATTTCAGAGAGGAATCTGATACCACAGGACATTGTGATGAAAACATGAGCTTTGTACCAAGACAAGTAAACACATTTTAAAATGGTTGATGGATCTCAAAAAGTAATTGTAAACAGTGACCACGCTGTAAATTTGGTGGTGAGGGTCTCAGGGTGAGGGATTGTTCAGAATGAGAACTGTCTTTAATCTGTACTTTAACAGCATCTGGAATAAAATATAAAATCTCTGCTGACAACACTCAAAATGAGTGTAAGTGAAATTACAGATAAGGGAATTATGCTGGCTGATCTGGATCACAGTGAAAAATAGATCTGTTTTACAACACACATTTTAATAAAACCACATACATCGGCTGCCTCGGGAGGAGGAATGTGGGTCACTCTGGGGGATCTTTCTTGGAAAACAGCAGCTGAGAAGGATGTAGGGATCAGGGTGACTGTTCAACAGGACACAAGCTTTTGGGCAGGTCTGACAAATGAGGTGACTGAGAGAATCCCTGAATATGCAGGGAAATAACCCACTGGAATTCCATGAAAGTGCTGGAAGGAGGGTGTTAAAAATGGGAAAATCTCTGCAGAGAACTACGAGTGTGATTAAAAATCTGAAAGAACCATGACAACTACAAAGAAGCTCTGATTTTTTAATTACCCGGAGCAGTGTGCAGTGGTAACTCATGCCCAGTGAAGATGGGAATGACAGAAGACATCTAACAGCAGAGGCCTCGAGTTCAACAAATTCCACCTAAAAATGCAGCATCTGTTTCTAACACTGAGGACAAAGGGCACCAGGAACAGATTATCTAATAATACATTTTTCCCTCCGTTATTTGACATCACGACACTGTAAATTAGATGTCTTTGCAAAAGCTGTGCCTGAGCTTCACTGGGAGTTATAGTCTGGGCCTGAAATCACTGCGTGGAGTCTGATGGGCTCTCTCAGAGCAAAGGGAGGATTAACTCATCATGCAAGTCTATTTCTGGATTAAAAATCTGAATCAGCTTTGGCTGAGGAGGTTGTGAGATCAGGAGAGCTGGGGACCAAACACAGTTTATAGAGTACATTACTCTGGGTTAAAGCAGAGGATGGCTCAGTTTCTAGGCTACCCCTAAAGAAGTCATCTGGAAGGTGGCTTCACCTGTAAAGGTATTGATGGAAACCAACAGGTATGAAACCTTTATTTATACAAGGGTATATGTGTTGCTATTCCTAAGTGCAGCAGAAATTCATCCCTTTCCATGGGAAAGTTTGCTGCTGAATTTTAACAAGAATTTATGATAATAATCTGCCTTTATGTACCCAGGTCTTCCTCTCACTTGCCTCAGTGCAAAACAAGAATGCTTCCACCAGAAAAAATGGCATCACGCTGGTGTAAGAGCAGAAGCAGCGAGGGAAGAATGAACCCCCCTGTTAATACTTCATTCAGAGAGGTGTTGCAGGATTTGCTCCAGCCTCATGTCGTGTTTTGTTATCTTCAGGCCATTGAACATAACTCAGCAGAAGGAAAAAAGCAGGATGTGGGCATGGCCATCAGCTGTGCTGCTGAAACCTGGGTGTCTGTGTCCTGTCACTGGGAGCTGGGCTCAGCAGCACACGTAACACAAGTGCAGTGATTTTGTGCTGGCATGGGTTAAAACTGAACAGAAATATTGTTGTGCAGAGAAGCAAATGAAAACTACTTTGACAAGAGCCAAGGCTATATCCAAACAAGCCCTTGATTTGGAAATTATTTGGCATTTTGGTTAACACGGTAAATTTGGTCTAAAAATGATGAGGTTAGAAATTGATTGACATCCAAAACTGAAAGATAAAATTAGCAAACAAAAAAAAAAAAAAAAACAAACCCCAAGAAAAGTCATCAGGAATGGGCCTATACAGAAAAACAAAACAAAACAATTGGTCAAACAGCTTTTCCTCTGTGAAAATCAGCTTCATTCATAAATGCACAAAATATAAATCTGAGTTTTGGAAGATCTACATAATTTTGTATTGTGTACTGTAGGGGAAGCTGCTGCTATACATGCATGAAAACCATTTCACTCCTCCGGGTATTTTTCTTCCGCAGCAATGCAAAAATGATGGAGAAGTGAATGTTATGTTATTAACTTGTCAGAAAATTGGACACTAACACAAGAGAAAAGAAGAGCTGACATTTTCCGTAATCAAATTCACCAATTGAATAAAGTTTAATTTTTATGGATCAATATCACCTTGTCTCAGTTTCAGAAATGTAGATGGAGAAGGAGAAGAAGAGCTGAGTGGCCACCTATCAGATTTTAATCTCCAAAGCATGAGACAGGGATGGAGACAAATTCCTGTTGTGGGGCTGGTGTCTGCAGCTCTCTGGGAAGCAGCATTGCCTGGACTGTGCAAAAGCAGCATCTCCAAAGGCTGTGAACGTGGAGAAACCTGGTTGGCACGAGAAGGGAGAAACTACATTTTGTGATAGAGTTCTTCCCTCAGGAAATGTCTTGCATGGTGTGACTCTTGGGGTGCCCTGTGCAGGATTGGGAGTTGGACTCAATGATTCCTGTGGGACCCTTCCAGCTCAGGATATTCTGTTATTCTGTGTTTCTATAGTGTAAGATTTGACATGCAGAGATGCCTTAACCACGTTAAACCACAACAGTGCTCAAAACAGTAAATGATGTGCACCTTGCCTGGTTGATGTAGTGGTATTACAGTGCTGCATTCAAACCTGGCAGCTGCAGAGGGTCTGTGGGTGGTCTGACCCTTGTTTTTTTTGTTAGGCTTCAGAATGGTGTCCATTTCCAGTGCCATTGTTCACACACCTTAAAAGCTCCTTCTGCTTTTCGTTTTAATGTATGATTTTATGCAGGGGTTTGCAGCCCTGCCTGGGTTAATGTGCAGGAATTTTACAGCATGGCAGAGGAAAAAAAAAATGATTTTTTTTTTTTTGTTAAATTATAATGATTTCGCTGTTTTAATCATGCATACTGATCAGATAGGGGAAGCTGGCTCAGTAGAGTATGTCTCAATCTGTTATTATTTAATTAAGCAAAATTTATCACAGCTATAGTTCACAACCCACTGGCTACAGAGGCCTGAGTGGAGTCAAAGATTTCAGAAATATTTTTTTCTCCATTTTGAGTCACTGTAGTGCACCCCAGCCATTTCCAATTAATCACATTATTATGGTAGTTTGACTGAAGTGTACTATCCAGAAAGATTTGAGCGGTCAAGATGACTTCTGAATTCGGAGACTCCTCTTGAAAAAAACATCATCCCTTGCATGGGATGCCAACAGATTCGTTCTTTGATTACCAAAGGGAAAAAACAGTCACGTGTGAAGCCTTTGGAGGTGGTCTGGCTCCTGAGGTAGTGTCAGTGCTTATCCACCTGTCACCGTGTGAGGGTTCAGACTCATTAATCAAGGGTGCACAGCAGCTCGTTAACAAAGTGTCCATACAAGTGCTGACATTAATTCTGTTTTCCCTTTCCTTTTTCCCCCAAGGTTGTGGTCAATGCCCTTGTGGGAGCCATCCCTTCCATCATGAATGTTCTGCTCGTCTGCCTCATCTTCTGGCTCATCTTCAGCATCATGGGAGTGAACCTCTTTGCTGGGAAGTTTGGGAAGTGCATCAATAAGACAGAAGGAGATATGCCTTTGGACCCTAAAATTATTAACAACATGAGTGACTGTATACTTTACAACGTTTCGGGCACGTTTTACTGGACAAAAGTAAAAGTTAACTTTGACAATGTTGGTGCTGGGTACCTGGCTCTGCTGCAAGTGGTAAGTGTGACCACCAGAAACCAACGGGCAAATGTTGCTTGTTCTCACTGAAACCATCAGTTTAAAAGCTCAGGTTAACCTCTGGGCTTTTCTGCGTTTTTTAGCCTTACCCATCAGGACACTGCCCTTCCTCAAGTGTAAATAAATCATATTGTGCATATTATCTTGGCCTAGAGATATTATAGAAGTTTGTGGCTTTAATCTGAGTTTCTGCTGCATCACTCATACGGTTCTCTGGGAAGTGATTGGGCTATTGAGGTGAATTAAAGACCATTTTTTCAATATTGTAATCCAGAGCAAAGTTCAGTTCCAGAAAAGAAAGCTATGGAAGTACAGGAAGGACTGTTCATGCAGACAGAGTGCACTGGCCTTCCTGAACAGCCTGGGATTTCACCATATCCTGCTGGAAAAAAAATGAAGTTGTAGTGCCTTCAGTTCCCCAGCTGAAATTACCACATAAAGCTGTAGTCTGAATTTATGGCCCTCTGCTCACTTTCCATTTTTGAGAAGGACACTGGTGCCTTTCATTCTGGGTCCTCACCGTGTGTCCACCTGCTAAAATAATGACTCAGATTGATCTAACTATGGGTCCTGGTGGGGATCAGGTTGCTGACACTGCCCCCAGCCCAGCCTCTCTGGGAAGTTGGCCAGAGCAAAGCAGAAAAAAGACCATTGAGGTTCAAAGATTATGGCAATATTTGAGCTATAAAGGCAGAAGGAAGCCACTTCTACAACTTTTTTCACCATCAAATGTAAAATATTGATAAAGGGGTTGTATGCACCAAAATTCACTGTGTTTTGACACAGGACAACCTAATGGATAGAGCCACAGGAGAGTCCATCTTTTCCAGGCTCTGCTGCTGGAATGTTGGGTGATTTCAGACAAATTGCTTTGTGCTGCAATTCCATAGGGCCCCCATGTAAAGTTGTGGTTATGATGTTTCTTTCCATTGTTCATAATTTGCTCTGGAGCCAAATGGTGACAGGGGCTGGGTGTGCACTTGGAGTTGTGTGTTGCATTTTTTGCATGCAGAGTTAAATAAGCTCCTTGCTACATCTTTGGACAGGGAGGTTTCTTTCTTGAAATGCCTGTGATGGCGTTCCTCAATTCTGGGATAAAAAATTGTGTGCTGGGAGCTCAATTCATTTGTCACGTACAGAATCCACCCTTTGCAATGCAGCAGGGTGTTGCCCTGTGCTCCCTCCAAAGGGGCATGAGCTTCCCACAGGTCCCCATGGGATCTGCCAGCCCTTTCTCCTTCCCAGGAAGCAAGTTTGTTTTTCCCAGATCTGGTTTTCTCTGTCACAGATGCATGGAACAGCTCCATGAAGCAATTTTCCTTTCTCATAGAAATCCTTGTTCTTATGTGTGCAGTTCCTGGTACACAAACACTTGAGCTTGAGATCCTCTGATCGCTGTCCATTGAGTTTTTGCTTTCACACCCTCTGGAAATCAGAAACATTGGAATGGGCACAACCACTTTTGGTTCTTTCCATGACATAAACTTGCTGAGAGCAAGAGCTTTTATCTGTTGCATGTAATTGTGATATTCAGCTCAGCCATGTAGGGTAGATTATTTTGCTTTGAACGTCTTTAATTAGATTTTCTGTTCTATATAGTGTTTTATTTATCTTTCATTTAAACATTCAATCTAGCTGAGCTAGAATTTCCAGGTTTAAAATATTGTGCCTTACCTGAAGTTTCTTAATTCCTCTGATTACATAACAAATGCCTACTTTTTGGGGGGAAAAAACATCCATCAGGGTAGTAGATATTCCTTCACCATTTCTTTTATAAGACTCAAGCTCCAGCTTTTTGAAAATGTTAACTTTTTATTAGTTAATAATCCTAAGGAAAATCCTGAAACAGTCTTTTCTAGTCACTCCTGTTGGGATCAGTGGTGGCAGAAGAAACATAACTGGTTGTAAGGTGGATCTCAGCACACATTTGGAGGGAACAGGCTAATGCTGCCCTTTTTCTGCTGAAAATGGGTTTGATGAGCAGGTTTCTTTCAAACCTGTGATCCTGTATTGGGCAGGAGAGAAATAGATTTTCCAGTTGCAAAAGTACAAAAGAAGTGTTATGAACCAAGGCCTGGTCAGGCTGAACAAACTGATTTTAGCAGGAAACAATCTCAGCTTCTATGGCAGCTCCTTCTTGACAGAGGAAGAGCAGGAGCCAGATTCCATTAGGGGATTGATTTTGGCTTTAATCCTGCACCTGGAGCTCTTGTGTCTCACAGGCAATAAAGTGAAAAGGTGACACTCACAGAGAAGGGGCCCAAACATCTGGATCTCCTTTGCCAGGAGTGTCAATTACAGGTGCCCCTTGCCAAATATTCTCCAAAAGGGGTCACATTTCATGAGCCAACCCCCGTGGGAAGTGCAGGGGCTCAGGTGACAGCGCAGCTCTCCCAGAGGGACAGACACCTCCGTGCACCCCTGTGCACAGCAGGGCAAGGAGGAGATAAGCATTTGGGTTACAAACCTCCAGGATCCAAAATGTGGGTGTTTAAGTGCGACTTGTCTTTTGACTGCTGACATTTTCAGCTGCCACAGCACAAATCTGAGCGACTCTGGAGTTCCTTTGGAATGCCTGAATGTCTGGAAACCCAAATGGAAATGTGTAAAACAAATCTGCCTGATGGTCTGTCTTCTTCAGCAGCATTTTTGAAAGAAATTAAAGTTGCTACTTTGGAAACTTTAGGACATACTTCTACCCAGAGGCAAGCTTTCTGAAAATCTAATTGAGAACTGTGTGAAATCTGCCCCAAATATCTTTTGCTCTTTTCCTACCTTGATTGGGATCCATCGTGTTGTCCTGGAGACACCACTTTGAGTTAACAAGCCTGAGAAAACATTCGTGTGAAGTCGTGTCAAGCTCCTCCAACTAACAAACAGGCTGTCCCAAAACAGGTTACCAAAATGAAAGAGGTCACTAATCTGCTCACTCTACAAGCAAAAGGAATGCCTCATTATGGGGAAGGAAAGACGTTTATTATCACAACTTTTTGACATGCAGGAAGGATGATTCACTTTCTCGGTGATTTAACACTCCTAAAACCCAAATCTATCAGGAAAAAGTCTTGCTACAACCCAGTGCTTCAGTAATACTTTTCCTGTATTCCCAATTTGCTTAAAGTATCAGCACCTATGTTCTATAAATCTGTATTTCAGCTGATCAAAGAAATATCTCAAATTTCCAGTAGGAGTTTTGCATTTCCTTTGCAGAATCCCAGCCTTCCACCCTGTGATCACCTCCACATATTTTTTTTGTAATGTATTTTGAAATTTCAGCCATCTGTTGAAGAATACCCGGGAAACAAGTGGTCTTTCCTGCAGCATGTGGCTTGTTTGGAAAAGTTCTTCTTAGACAGAATGGACTTAGATTGAATATGTCCAACTTATCATTGGATGTGTCCTATTAACTCTTTGTCACTTTGGAACTCCAGATAAGGAGTGGGGAGATAACAGAAGCACTCCTAGACCAGCACAGCCAGCAGCAGCTGCAGAGTTAAAGCAATCCCTCATGCCAGGTTTGAAGTCCTGACTGAGCCCATAAATCAGGCACAAAATGGTCATGAGGCAGTGGTGTGTGTCTAAAGTTACTGCGTTACACGATCTCTTGCACTTCTGTAAACTGCAATGCCTGGTTTTCCTGTCACTGCAGATGCAAAATGTGCAAAAAAAATCCCTAGTTTAGCTTTCAGAAATTTCTCTCATCAACAGTAATGCCCAAAGAATCACTTCAGCAATGTGAAGACCAGTGTTTCAGCCATCAAAAGCAGACATTTTTATTGAACAATTTCCTTTTCTAGGGAAAAAAAAAAAAAAAAACCCAAACAAAAACAAACAAA
>VWZT01007818.1:83740-109500 GCA_013397055.1 Pachycephala philippinensis | reverse complement strand
CAGAATTGCTCAAGGCTTCTCAAATTAGAGAAACTTTATACAGATTCCCTGTGTATTTATGCTGTAATGTTATTCTGACTGTACATATCACCCAGAAAGAGTATGCGATTTTTATATTTATATGCATATATATATATATACACACACGTACGTATATCTATACATATATATGTATCTTGTGAGTTTATAGAGTGGCTGACACTCAGAGGACACGACTTACTGATTAAAATGTTTTCTCCTCAATGAGATTTATTGATCATTAGCAACAAGCTGCTGCCTATAATGAAACTGTTTAATTAGAAAATAGTACATTCATTACTTGCTGAACAAGCATTTATTNATGGGAATAATAATACTTACCTACCTCACAGGGGTGTTGTAAGACTTTCTGATTGCAAAGTGCTATAAGGGAATGAACCATACTATATAAGTATTATTATAATCATACTCTCTTGCCCTTTTAACCTCATGTCTATGGTGTATAACATAGGGCTGTTCCTCTGGGCATTTTGTTGCCTTTAAATCTTGTATGTAATTAGATTCTAACTTAAGGGGACTACTCGTCGTTCCTTGAAGTGAAAACATTCTTTATTCTTTACCCCCTCCCCACCCCTCACCTCCCCCGAAAAAAACAGAATTGCTCAAGGCTTCTCAAATTAGAGAAACTTTATACAGATTCCCTGTGTATTTATGCTGTAATGTTATTCTGACTGTACATATCACCCAGAAAGAGTATGCGATTTTTATATTTATATGCATATATATATATATACACACACGTACGTATATCTATACATATATATGTATCTTGTGAGTTTATAGAGTGGCTGACACTCAGAGGACACGACTTACTGATTAAAATGTTTTCTCCTCAATGAGATTTATTGATCATTAGCAACAAGCTGCTGCCTATAATGAAACTGTTTAATTAGAAAATAGTACATTCATTACTTGCTGAACAAGCATTTATTGGCTGACAACTAGCAAAATTATTTTCCTTTCAAAGCTTTAGAATGAAAAAAAAAAGAGGGAAAAATACTAAGGAAAAGGAGTATTTCTCATGTGATTTCTTTTCACATGTGATGTAAACTGTTTGAAACCCAAGGAAAACGCCAGCCTGCACTCAGAAGTGAGTTGTTGGTTATGCTGTTTTAACAATATTTTAATTATTTTCAACTTATATTAGAAAATATTCAACTGCTGTTCTTATTAAGAGTCAGGCCCAGTAATGAACGGAATGTAAAGAGACAATTAGCTGGTCACTGATTTTATTAGAGAAGATCCCTTCCCTTGGTCATTTCACCCTTGAGTTGAACATTTTAGTGTCATTGCTGTGAGACCCTATAGTACTGATGCAATTACAAATGGTTCTTTTACCCAAAACCTCTAAAAAAAACAGTAATGCAAAAAAAATCTGAAAGAGGGTCTTAACTCTAGATGTTTACAGTGCAACTTTCTAAAACTGAATTGTAAATTACTTTCAAAAACCTTTGTAACTGGAAGGTTGATTTTCTATTGGATTTTCTATTGTTCTGTGGCGCGTTTCTTTAGGGATGAAGAGGGAATGGTGTCTTTATACGTCATGCAGAGCTCCCCTCAAAAATGTCAAATAACCTCACTCATAGATCTTTGTCACTGGAGATGCTGATCTGAATCGAGCCATGATACAACCTCCCAGTGCAGTGATTTAGTTTAAGACACTAACTCAATAGTTGGCCCACACTGTCTATAAGCATGGTGAGTGCTACCACTTTTTCTGTTGATTTGTTCAATAAAGGCTACCACATGAATCACTCAAGCTACAAAAAGAGCAAGGAAAATATCAGCCAATATCATAGGACATATTAAGCTGTTTGTACCTGGAAAAATTCAAGTTTATTATGTTTCTTTATTAAATAAATAAGGATAACAAATATTTCCTCTGCCTTTTTTTTTTTTTCCCTCTTTTTTTTTGGTTATGTTATCAACATTTATGTTATTATTTCTCTGACTCTTTTTCTGCCTATTTGTTTGGGAAATGCATGGTGACTTTTGCTAGGAGGCTTGTTGATGAAAACCTCTCCAGTTCATCTTACATTGGAAGGCAACCTACAGAGCATTAAAGGCTTGATCCAAAGCTTGTTGAAATCGATGGAGAATTTCTGGCAACATCAGATGAATTTGAAGCAGATTCAAAAGTCTTTCTTCAAACAGAATCATTTATAGAATGAACCCAACACTGATATTTCAACCCATCCTGCCCAGTAGAATTAACTGGAGGAGGAAAGCTAGTTTGAACTACAATGAAAAAATTCAGTCAGACCTTTGAATTAGCTCAATAAAATCAGTTTATAATTATGTTTTATATTAACCTGGGGCAGTCTGACTTGTAGAGACTTTTTTTTTAATAAGTATTTGCTAAAATGTGTCAAATAATAATTTGACTTCTGAGTCAATGTGTATAGAATGAATCTGTCTGAAACTCAGGAAGATATTTTTGGTTAGAAGGAGCAGTTTACTGAAATGAGAATTCTCCATGGAGACATGTCAGGTTAGTTAAGGAAATTCCTGGTTAGAATTCGTGGTCAAAATTCCCACGCGAAGGAAGTTCAGTGTCACGATCTTTACACCTCGATTTTTACCAGAATTGCCTTACTTTTGTAGACATGTTCCCATCACAGTGCTAGGGGCTGCTTTGGGTTACAGGACTCTCCTTATTTTCATGCAGATCTTGAGAAAGTTTCTAAAGGCTTTCACATTTCCCACTTTTCAGGATGAAATTTTTGAAAAACCAAGATTTGCCAATTGGATTTCTTGTTTTTCAGCCCTAGCAAGGAACCTGGAGGACTGGCTCCTCAGAAAATGTGGATTTTTATATTTGGGTTTTTTTAAATCATGGCATTATTTCGGTTGGAATGAGTCTGAAAGATCATCTAGTTCCAAATCCCCCCTGCCACGGGCAGGGACACCTTCCACTGGACCAGGTTGTTCCAAGCTCCATCCAACCTGGTCTTGAATATTTCCAGGATAGGGCAGCAGTAGCTTCTCTGGGAAACCTGTTGCAGTGTCTCACCACCTTCACGATGAATAATTTCTTCCTAATATCCAATTTAAGTCTACTCTTTTTTAACTCAACTACATTAATAAGTAAAATTAAGTTGATTTTACAATCAGCAGATCTATTAAATCAAGCCTAGGTGCAATCCATGAGGTTAGAGTCCGGGCCTGCAATTTCTAGATCAATTTTAAGATTTTTTTCTTTAGTGGTTTCTGTTCCTTTTCATTTTTGATGTAAATTGTCTTGTTAAACACCAAGATTATTTTGGAAAAAAGTCGGCATTTTGAGAGAGAGTTAACAGCAGTATGGGCAACCCAGTCAGTTTTCTTAGGAGAAGTCACATATTAGTAATTTATTTGAGACTGAAAGAGAATTTTTATAGTCAGAAAACATTGCTGCGGGAAGGGGAGAAATAAAGAATAAATACTTTGCAATGCCAAGCCTCCGCTGGGCTCTAAAGGACGCCCATGTAGGATGGCAGTGTCGTGTTTCTGGCACCAGGAATGCATTTTCCTGCAGTGTGCCAGGGGTGTGGAGACTGGAGCAGAACTGGATTTATAGCTGGAGAAAACAGACGGGAGCACGGCACACGGAGAGAAAGCGCCGGACGCCTGCGGAGCGGCTGCTCCTTCGTGTCAATTCTCCCGGCGAGCTGCGAAAGACCGCCCGTGCCGGGCGAAGAACAAACATGGAAATCCTTCTGAGTGTTTACATATCGCAAAGAAATAGCAGCCGTGTCAAAGGGAAAGCATGTGAAAGCAAATAGTCCTCGGGGAATAGCTATTGGCAGCCAGCAAAAAAATGCTTGGGAGTCAAACGTCACCGATAACCCCGCGAGGGCCGGAGGTGTTGGGCTGCAGCACGGGCATGGGTTTGTCAGCACCTCCGCCTGAGCTATTTTAGCCAGCTGACAAACAGGGCTTTGGGCAGCTCCTGGCCCACGTGCTCTTGCCATGGCAAAGTTTCTGAGACCGCTGCTGCAGTTGTTTTTCCCTGGAATGTCATTGCGTCGCGTTGGGTTGTGAATCACAGCCGGGTCTGAGCATTGGAGGTCTTTTTTCCCTACAGAATAGCTGCACGGTGCCAGAAACCACTATCCAGTGTTCAAACGTCAGCAGAGTGGCTTAAATAATGAGATTTTAATTCAAAAAAATTGTCTCCTTTTCTTCTTCTTGTTACTATTATTACTACTACTATTACTTTATTTTTAATACCCCAAAATTTCAAGTTTATATGACCTGCTCATATTTTCAAGCTTTCTGGTTTTCTAACAGCTGTGTTAGTCAAAAAACTGGGGTTTTGAGAGAAAAAGACAAAAGACACAGACAATTACGATAAAATTATGACATGCATGGTTCTAAAAGAAGTTTAAAGTTGACTTGAACTATGTAGCTCTACTTTAGAACTTCTGTGGCTTCAGTTTCTCTAAAACTAAAGGGAATTTAGCAATTCCCATAGGGAAACCAGGTTTCTAACACTTTTTCATATAGACTGTCCCAGTTGCACAAGTTTGTCTAAATTCTCTTTCCAAACTTGCAGACCAAGCAAAAATGAAATAATTTTCATTTTTAGCTCAGAGACAAACTGTGTTCATTATAAGAATTTCTACAGAGGATACAAACCTGGAGTCACGAGGCTTAATGCAATATAGGACAGTTCAGCCCTTGGTGACAGTCTTGGTGACATAGACTCATTCAATCATGGAAGAGTTTGGGTTTAAAAGGACTTTAAAAGTCATCAAATCCAACTGCCCTACAGTGAGCAGGGACACCTTCCACTATCCCAGGTTGCTCAGAGCCCCTTTCAACCTGGCCTTGAACACTTCCAAGGATGGGGCAGCCAAAGCTCCTCTGGGTAGCTTGTTGCAGTGCCTCACCCTCACTGTAAAACAATTCTTCCTTATATCTAGTCTGAATCTCCTATCTTTTAGTTTAGAACTATTACTTCTTGTGCTATCACAACAAAATTCCCCTAAAACATTTATCCCCATCTTCCTTATAGGTCCCCCTTAAGTCCTGATAGGACTTAAAGGCCCAGGAACATTCTCTTCTCCAGGCAGAACAACCACAGCACTCTCAGCCTTCCCTCACAGCAGAGGTGTTCCATGCCTCTAATTATCTTCACAGCCCTGGTGGACATCGTGTAGTGTAAAGGAATTTCTGACTTTTTTGAGGACCAACACAGTCCTACTAGAAGCAAACCAGCAGCACGGTTTGTGTTGGTGGTGCCTGAGAAGGAGAAAAGCTCACTGCATCATGTAGGCCTAGCTTTTAGAAAATATCTGTGCAATGGCAGCCCAGGCACAGGGAAAAGTTGAGCCTAAGCCTAAAGCTGTCTCCTTTATGCAGGCTCTTTTCTAAACAAAACCAAGTGCTCATTTCAGATCTGCTCACAGCTTTTCTTTGCAGGGTCTGCAGCATCCCTGCAGGTGCTGCTTGGAACCTGCTCCCAGCAGATGTGGAAATGTTGCAGGCTGATCTAAAGAGATTTTTTTGTTGTTGTTGATCTTGAAGGAATTTGATATTCCTTTTTTACTCTCCAAGACTGTGGACCACAAGTTGCAGCTACAGCGGTGATAAAACTTAAATAGGAGTGGACATCACCTCCACCTGTCCTTGCCTTACCCCACAGGCCAGACAAGGCAGAGAAAGAGCAAGTGGGAGCTTTAATCAAATTCCTTTCTCTTATTACAGGAGCGGGGACTGAAGGGATGCTCTGGGGCTTGGCTGGGTTTGTTGGAGTCTGGATTTGCTGGCAGGTTTGCTGGAAAATCTTTGAGGCAGAAGAGAAGAAGGTCCTCCTTGTGAGGAAGTGGGATGCTGTGGTTTGAAGGTGGGTTGCTCTGGATGTTGCAGGAGGAGGTTTGTAGCTGAGCCAAGTGCTTCAGCAGTGCTGCACATGGGCAGGGTCTTCTCTAAAGCCTGTGGTTGAAATGGGGTAAAGATAGCTTGTGCAGTAGGAGAAGGGAGCTCCTTACCCAGGCAGGGAAGATATCAGCCCTCAAAGGAGGGCAGGTGCCTCTCAGGAACCTATTACTATAACAATAATAGTCACAGGGTCCATACACCTCTGCCTGTGTCTCTGTCCCTGGCCTGTTTCAGTCTGATTCGATTGAGGCATGGAAGTCTCAAAGATAAATGAATTCGTATGAGCTTTGCAAAAATAATCAGCTGAGAGGCCCTGAGACTTTGCCAAGCAGGAAAATTTGTAAAAAGAGCTCGGATCTTAAGGAAAGATAAAATATTTTCACAGAGAGGGCAGGTCATATAAATGCTTCACTTTGTAGGAGGAACAATTAATTTGCATTTGCTTTGCCACCAAGGACCACCAATTCCATGGCACGAAACACAGAAAAACAGGCGTTGTTAGTTCTGGTGACCTGAGCTTTGTTTGGATTGCCTTCATTATCCAATGGGAAGGCACTTGAGATGGAAAGTATTTTACTTTTTGTTTTCCAGGAGGAGCTGGGAGGATGGCTGTGCACCTTTGAGGTAAGACCAACCCTGTACCTCTCTCCATGGCCATACAGCCGTGAAGTGCTTCTCAGAATAAGTTGGAGGAGTTGAGAAAATAGTGGGAGAAGCAAGGTGGGGATTAGGAGTTTTCAAACACCTCGATTTGCTTCGGTAGGAGCAGCTGCTGAGCAGCGTGGTGGGCAGGTGAAGGGGGTAAGCTCGGTGGTGATGACACCGGCAGAAATCTCTCCCAGCAGGTGACACTCACCTGGGTAGCAGCAGCAGTGATGCAGCTTGTGAGCAGCTCAGGGCTGTGTGCAGCGCCACGATGGACACCTCTGTGGGTGCACAGCAGAGATAACTGCTTATCTGCACTCCTGCTGCTCCAGGAATCATTTATCTCCACAGAAATGCTGCAGGGCTGAGCTGGGCAAGCTCTCCAGCCCCAGGGTTTCACTGCACCGTCCTCTCCAGGCAGCGAGAAGGTGCAGAGGGCAGCAGTCTCGATGTGCTCCTGTCAGTGGGGCTCCAGTGGCTGGATTCACCTCCCAGAAAGTGCATCACAAAGCATCGCGGTACGGTAAGCCAGAAGAGAAAATGTGGTGGGCAAGAAAATATGTCCACTGGAAATAAGATCTTCTTTCACTATTTGTTTTTTAAAACTCATGGCTGTGTTGTGCAACCTGGACTCAAGTCCTCTTTCTCCTCACTGTCAGAGGAAAGCCCCTCTGGAACCCTGTAATATTCAAACCCAGTGATGCTACTCCGGTGAGCAATGATAAGCCAGGCTGTTTCTCTCCTTTCCTTATAGCAGGGCATACTGCACAGCTGGATGTTAGTACAGGATACAAAAAAACCCCCAAACCACCACAATTAAAATGACCTGGTTTAAGGCCAAAACTTTTTGCCATTCAAACCATGGTGAAATTTCTTTTGCCAGGAGTGGCTGTCTGGCAATAAAGCAGCTCCTTGCAATGGCATTTGCAATAGAGCTGGGCTGAGTGAATTATCCTACTGTCCACTGAGAAGGCAACAGGGCCAGAAATCACCTAACTTCTCACTCATGGAGCCTTTCTAGGCTTCAGGGGGGACATCTCCATTTTGCTGCAAAATTATATTAGTTAACCAGAAAGGGAAATTCTCAGCTGAAATCATGTTTCTGACCCTATTCTGAGCCTGACAGCCCTAGTGCAGCCAGAGATACATTGTCCCCCTTGAAAACAGGAGCACCCACAGGTCAGGTGTGACCCCCAAGGATAATGCCCCAGTTTTTCACTCCACTTTGTCCTATCCTATTGCACCATGAGAAGGCCTTGCCTTTCACGTATGGCGTGCCTATGCCAGGAACCTTAAACCCACAAAGGCTACAAAGGTTACTTTTGGGTAGGGTCTTGAGGACTTGACAGCTTCAGGAGCCAGAGTGTGAGCCTGCTGCCCAGCAGCTGTGATCCCCTCTCATCTCAGCCTCCCTGGGAAGGATGGGAAGATCTGCCTGAAGATTAGCCAGCCTCCACATTCTTGGAGTGTCTGGCATAGAAACACTCCTAGACACTGACAGGGGGAAGGTGGAGAACTACCCAGGCTCCAGAAGGTGGTAAACGTGGCTCCTGTCCAAATCTAACAGGGCTGGTAAGGCCGTTGCTTTATAAGGTTGCAGAGACACAGGGAGGGGTGACTTTCTGCTTTACACCTCTCAAGTCAGTTCAGTGTTGCAACTTGTATTGGGAAGGGTGGACAAAGCACACTCCTTCATGCTCAGACTGGACTCCCCTCCTTAGTTTCCTCTGGAAGGAATTTAGTTCAAGGGCTCATAACTAGTGGGGGGAATTTTCAGTAAAACCATATTGTCACCTCCATGAAGGCAAGCAGGACGTGTCTTCCTCAGCATTCTGTCCTGAAGTAAACTCCTAATGAAGTTAAAAGAATCTTCCCAGAGTAAAGAATGAGATGAAACATGATCCTGTAGCAATCTTTTTATCTGATGATGTTTGCAATTATCAATCTGAGCTTCTTTAATCCACACCATTCTTGGCGTAGGCAGTTGATGCTTGCAGGTATCACAGTTCTGGTCTCAGAGCTGTGTCCAAATCCCTGAAGCCTGAAGCTTAAGGTCCTTACCCAGCTCTAATTTGAGAGCTTTGACTCTCACACCAGCTGACTGTGTGGATTAAATGCGTGTAAATACCTTCATAGCGACTGGCAAAACACACTCGTGACGCTATCCTAAATTGGGATGCTCTCCCTCCAGGGGTGTCAGTTTGATGTTATCACCTACTCAGCAAATAAATCCCTTTATTTAAGGAGGGAGAATTCCTTCTCTCCATCAGGCCTATGAACAGCTTCTTTACCCTGGAAGCCTCTTTTCTCCTCTGCCTTGCCATCACCAAAGCTGGTTTTCTTAACACTGTGAAGATGCTGTTACTAATGCTTCGATATCATCTCTATTTCAGCTCAGCTTGCTGTGAGTCACTCCTATGTTTGCACCTTGGTGCTCTGTCTTATTGGTCTATGAAAGTGGCAGGATGAGAGTTTCCATTCCAAACACTCATCTCCCTCCCAAGCTAATGGGGTCAGACAGGTCTGTCTGCAAGGCTCAGATTTCCTTAAGGGCGTCATGTCGCTGACAAAAGCAATGAGAAGGTGGTCGCTTCAACGCGAATAAAGTATTCCCTGGCTTACAGCTCTGTCTGTAAACCTGGGCACAAGGCAGCACCTCACATCCCACATGAGACGTGCTGTGTTCCCTCTCGCCTCCAAAATACTTGAGATGCCCTGTGCTGGTTCCAAACACCAGTTTTCTGCTAATTTTCCTGTTTGTAAGGATATACATCAACTTCCATCTCTTGGGCTTGGGTTTTTTACTCTGTCTTTAGGTGAGCCAAATAAAAGTACACCCTCTGTTAACCTCAGCCATCCATAGTTTTGGAGCAGTGAGCCAGTCAGCCTTGTTAATCTGCATGGACCACGTCTTGGGCTGTGTTTCCAGCTCATATAGGGTACACTCCTGCTGGATACCAAAATCAGTCACAGGTTGCTTTTCTTGCCCAGAGGCTAAATAGGATGGCAGGACTAAACTCTGGTCTCCCTGAGTGGGGTCTCACCCTCCAACCTGCTTAGGTGAAGCAATCCTTAGTCAGTCTGAACCCAGAAAATCACATCTGGGAGACTGACCTAAATCAGAGCAGTCCCAGGGATCTTTCCCTGTTCACCTATCAGGGCTTGCTGCTAAACCAGTGCCTCCCAAAGCCTCAAAACCTTCCTAGAGGGGAAATGGCTGCTGGGAAAAGAAATGTTGGTAGAACAGGCAGCTGGTGATGGGAGACAATCAGAAATTGGGAAGGGTATGAAGGTACAGAGGGATGAAATATGGGTGGCACCACCAAGCTGTTAACACGACCAGGAAACACGCAGGGAGCAAGCACTGCAGTGCTCAGAGCAGCTTCGTAGCCTGGATGATGGTGCGGCAGCACTGGAGTCTGTGCCTGGTCGTGTCTTGCTCAGTAGAGTAGCAATAATCACTTTGACAAAGGGCTTTTCCAGCTGGGGAGAAGCCTGGGAAGTTCCCTAGGACAGGCTGCTTCTCCATCTGTTCAGTCCCAGTGAGAAACCTGGCTGGTTTGTCAAGCCAGCAAGTGTGGTAGGTGCTGGTTTGAGAGTTCTCCTTGGTAGGCTCCTAGGAACTGGGGACTTTGGGGAAAGGATGCCTGCTGATTTTTTTTCCCTTAAGTCTAACTAATCTCATAATATTTAAAAAAATAAAACCAGAAAAGCAAAGCTCTGTGTTTGTGTGTATGTATACACAGAAATACATCGTTTCAGGAGGAATTTCTGAAAATGATTCACCTGGAGAGGAGTCCTCATCTCCCTCCTGGGCTTTTGAGGACATTTTTCTGAGCCAAAACATGTTCTCCATTTTCTGAGGATGCAAAAGGTAGGCTTTTTCATACTCTAAAAATGAGTGCAGCATTAATGAAGCCAAAGCCACAGAAGTGCTCGATTACACTTGCATTACAAAGTAACCACAAAATCTAATGCTGGTGGGGTTCAAATGTCTGCTGGCTTGCAAGAAGATGACCACAGAGAACGCAAAGCACGATCTCACTGCTGCTGTCACCACTCCTGGGGAGAAAATCTGCCGGGCCAGAATGCCACCCCAAGCAGCCAATGACCCGAGATGTGAGTGCAGTTTGGTGGTGTTGTTGATTCCTGCTTGTTAAATCTCTTTACTTTATGTCTATCAGGGGTGTTCCTTGTGCTAAAGACAACTCACTTCACTGTGTGACAGCAGCTTCATCCCAGGACCCAAGGCCAGAGTGAGACAAATGCATCTGACTCAGCAGTAAATGCACTTTCCTTCTCTCCCCGTGTGCAGCACGACTGCTCCTGAGCCACAAAGGCCACAAAGGGTGCTCTGGGCAGAGCTCCCAACAGCAGCTGTCCCTCTGTGCCGAGCAAAGAGGCATCTGAGAAATCTTGGTATGTCTCCTGCCACACTCAGCAGGAAGGCTCAAACTGCACTGCAGGCTAAAAGTGATCTTGCAGCAGGGCCAAGAGGTTCAACACCCAGTCGTCCTTGTCACAGCACATTAAAAGCTGGTGATCACTCAGCTGTGAGCAAGCAAAGGCTTTTATGTAGAGCAAATGCAATTTCTGCCACAGATCAGCGCGAGAAGCAAGTTCCAGGAGTGAGCTTTCTGCTGACACTTGGAGTCTCTATAAAGATCACATGCTCGGGTCTCTGAGAGGGGGAAACAAGTCGAGGATTCCCCTTTTCCTCTCCAGATGCTTTCCGCAGAGCAGTGGCAGTGGATATCCTCCAGCCCGGGGGCAGATGCAGTCTCTCCTGTTGCCCGTGGCTGGTGTTTGAGGCTCAGAGGGCCATGGGATGCTTCATGGAAGAACTCATGGCAGTCCCAGAGTATCAGCCGTGCCAAGGCACTCTCAGGAAACACCATAGACCCTCATCCCTTTCCCTCCCCCAGGCATAAGCTCGTCACTGGTTAATTCTCTCCCAGAATTTTTCCTAACTTTCAGTGAGAGTAGTGCAGCTAACAGTTGGTTTACTTTCAATAGTTGAACAAACTCCCAAACTCAGATCTTTTGGGCAATTTTATGTTAAATATTTTGACTGAACCAAAACTGTGTTTATATTATTGAGGGCAGATTTGGCTGAAGACACCATATTGAAATACTGTGCTCAAGCATTTGGACTCCTCAGTTTTCTCTCTGAATATTCTGTTCCTTTATCTGCCTTTTGTTTCATTAAGATTCAGGCTACAATTTCAAGCTTTGGTCAAGCTTGGGCATCCAGCTCACACCAGATGTCCCTGGCACTGCTGGCAGAATTTAACTCCTCTCTAGTAGCACTCTGAAGCTGTACCATGTCCTGGAGGTGGGAATTTCCACTGCCCACTGGGGTTTTCATAGCACCTGAAAGTGCCCCTCCATTGATAATGCAGCAGTGAGCAGAGCTGGGAGCTGCTGCAGCACAGCACTGGGATTGCAGAGGCAGGAAAGCTGCCCCAGCTCTGCCCAGATCCAGCCTGCTCCCCTAAAAATCCACATCAAGCCCAGCCCTGGCATTGTGCCAAACCAGCCCTTGCCCCAGGTGGCTGATGCTGTAAAGAACCAAGGTCATCTAATATCTCCTCCATGTATATATTTTTAATGTGCTATTGACAAGTGAACGATGTCCAGCTTCATGCATATTTGAAAAAGGGGTTGAGAATTATCCTGCTGTGCATCAGCAACTAAAAGCTGTTACCTGAAGCCTGCTTGATCTGCCGTAACATTTTTTGGCTGCTCTGCCATGTTTGCTTTCCCTGGGACAGCCTAAGAAAATGAGCACAGTCCTAGAGGATTTTGGTGGCGATGGTCATGTCAATAACCACTATAATCACTTGCACAGCCTCCTTGCAGCCACACAGAGAAATATTGCCTCTCTGGGTATTGCTGGGTCTGTGGGACAGCCTGCGGAGTAAGGATGACTTGCAATCCCATCTCTTGTTGCTTTCTCTCAGAAGCACAGGAGCTGGGCTTCAGACACATGGCATGGACTGCCCAGTGCCAGCAACGCCACAGCACCGTGGAGCTGCCACTCTTCTGATACAACCAGCTTCATTAAAAGGTCACTGCTCTTCCTCCTGTGGTTCAGCACTTCCAGTGTCCTTGATTAGGTGACTACTGAACCATTTGTGGTGGGATTCAGCTGACAGCTGCTCTTAAACAGCAAATACATGGTCACCTGCTCTTGCACTCCCTATGAACAAACAAACCCCGTGTGACCACCCAGCACCGCACTTGTATCTCTCACTTTAAGGACACAAACCCCTAAGGACAGCCTGCCCACATGTTTCTGGTGGGTTAGAAAATATTTACACTGCGACAGCTATTGCTGAAGTGTGGTCACTTCTGGGAAGCAAAGCAGCTGCTGTTTACTAGGAGAAGGGAGGCTTTGTGGTTTGGACAGTGGCTGGAGCCCAAGATTTTATTCTGGTGACACCCCTGCTAGGAGCTGCAGCATGGTCTAGACATGCCTTTGGGAAATGGGTGTTACACAGCTCAGGTGCTGATGGCAGTGTAACCACAGACATGAGGCAGAGCCCTCTGTGCACTGATTCCTCTGCTGGCTTGGGGACATGTTTCAGCCCATGCTGACCCCCATGCTGTTCTAACCTGATTGCTGGAAGTCAGCAGGCTTAAAATGAACTCAGGTACTGCTGGTATCCAGCCCCAAAAGGTCCTGAAATGCAACCAAAGGGTTACAAGGCAGAGTAGCCCCTTGAAGAATCTGTCAGCTTCCTCTGCCCTTTGTCAAATGGGTGAATGGATAGAGTGTGTGTGCACAGATGTGGTCGAAGGGCAAAAAAAAGGATTAATTACAGTGTTAGTTAGAAGGTAACACAGGTCTGCAGCCCAGCAAGGTCCAATCCTCTCTTGGTTGAGGCTCCAACATCTGACCTGCCACTGTTCAGGACTGTGAGTGGGGAGGTGGTTACTCAGATGAGGCTGAAAAGTAGGAATAATCTCCTGGGCGGACCTTCCCAAGGGACATTATTAGGCAAATTTTTCCCAGAGAAGTGGTGGATACCCCACCCCTGGAAGTGTTCAAGCTGGGTTAGGTGGGGCTTTGATCAGCCTGGTAGAGCGGAGGGTTCCCTGCCCATGGCAGGGGAGTAGGAATGAGATGATCTTTAAGGTCCCTTCCAACCTGAAAGACTCTGTGTATCTATGATTCTATGAAATCTGAGGCACTTGAACAACTTTCAGATCTCCTTTTGGTTCCCTTCTCAGAAATGTCCCTTCTCAGTGGAGATTTAGGAAGCCAGTGAGGTAAATTGGGAATTCTGCCACAGCTCTATATGGAGAGATGGGATGTCCCATGGTGCAAGCCATGAGAATACAGCACTCCCTCTCATCTCCCTGCCTGTCCCAAGTGCAGGTAGCAATAGCAACAGTCCAGTTTTGCCAGATATCAGAAAGAAACAGAACATGTGAACCTGGAAATGGCCAAATGGGGATGAGTAGGAGGTCGCCTGTTGATTATTTTACTTAATGAGGAAAGGGATCCAGCTGGACCCTACCCGCAGTATGGCTTAGCCTTTTCTGTAAAGGTGGCATAAGGTCACCGCTGGTGGTACATATCTCAAACCAGATAACACCAGTGTTACCAGAAATGTTTGTTCATTTAGTCTTATGCCTGGATGAGCTTTATTTAGCAACCCAACTGGATAGGTTTTTTTTAATGGGATCCAGATGTGAAGCAACCTTTAAGCACTAACAAGGAGAGGTTTGAATCCGCTGGGCACAGCTCTTCCTCATCCATCACTTTAACGTGATGTAGCAGCCCAGGATTTTGGAGGGATGTGCTGGGAGTCAGCAGACAGCAATGGCTGTGTCTGCCAAACTGCAGGACACTTGGGAGGCTGCGTTTGCAGCCCCCTGGGGATGGCAGGGACTGGCATTGATCAGTCAGACATGGAAAGCCTCTCAAGGGTGGGGACGGGAGCAGCGCTGTTGTAAGCAGCAGCTGGAGATTCTCCTTCTGCTTCCCTCCCGTCTACCTGCTTGGAAAAACCTCACCCAGGGATGGCACGTGAGATTTCCTGGATGGGAGTCAGAGCAGATTGGGGTTGTTAAGGCAGCCTTTTGATAGTGATGTGTGACCGCCTCTCTCGGCGCTGTCCCCAGCGCTCTGATAAGGGCCAGCTGTCCCATCCCCTCGGTGGCATCCTGCTGCACATGCCACAGCACCAAGTCACGGCGCTGGAAAAGGTGGTGAGACACTCGATACGCCAAACATGTGGTGAAGCACAAAGGAACATGAAGAAACGCTCAATCAGACGCTGAGCCACAGGAACACACCAGCCATCCTGGATGGAGTGGATCATCCTTCCCCAAAGGAGACAACTGCTGCAGTTGGTCAGCCACAGCCCGCAGGGCACCTCCAGCCACACCTGGGTTGAGCAGGATTTGCTGAATTTTCTGGAGTGTTTTTTTGTTGCTGTAGCTGCTTTTAAGGCTACCTGCTCCCACTGCGACCTCCGCTCCGGTCCCTGTCTCCATCCCAGCTGCGCAGGATCGCAGGGAACAGCCACCCGGAGCGGCTGCCTCACTGCAAAACCCTGCCCGACAGGGGCGGCTGCGTTTGTCAGAAAGCTCCCATTAGTCGTGCATGCCAGCTGTAATCTCCCAGCCCGAACACAGCAGCATCTGCTCCAGAGCCAGTATTATATAACCACAATTGGCCTGTCCGGGGCATGTTAAAGTCACGGGCAGGAGAGAGCCACTGGCTCCACCGTGGAGTTTGTTTTTACTAAGAGCCTTTCTGTGACTCTACAAACTTACACTGCTGGGTTTTTATCCTGGTGGAATTTGGGGGCTGCGTTTCTTGCAAGTATTATAAATCTTAAATTCCCAGTCCTGGGCTACAAGTAATTCAGAAGAGTTTTTAAAAAAACACTTAGAAATGGTGACAAGTGAGAATACATACAAGGGAAACTCCACTGTGTCAGATTTGCTGAGAGGCTAAAAATACGTCGCTTTTTTAGAGAAAGGGGAAAGTTACTGGCAAATAGAATTAATCTGAGACAGTCTGAGGCAGATAGAAGGATTATACAGCAGCTCATTTAGGACTGCAGCATTCATTTTCAGGCACTCCTTTGCAAAATGCTCGGTGACTCCTGTGCACCCGACAGAAGGTCTCTGAAAGCAGCGTGAAGAGCGCAGGGAGGGACTCCAGCCCCATTATGCACAACTGCAAATCTCTGAGTAGAACATCATTAACTGTACTCAAGTGACAGCCAGGATTAACTTGGCTGAAAGCAAACAGCATAGAAACATGTAAGACTAAATTCAAGGGTGCCTCAGAAACTGCGGGGATAAACCATCACAACAACAGCTTCAGGCACGAGAAGCCAAAAGGTCCAGAGGGACTTTTCTGCTGCTCCATGGAACGGGTGCACTGGTTTGAAGTGGTTCTGTGTGTGCTTGTGCACAGCACACATGCACAGATATGCACACAACCCTCCTTTCCCCTGTGGGGTGGTGGGAAACCCTCTCAATGTGTAACCGTGGTCAACCACTCAGCCTTACAGACCCTCCTGCTCCTGCACCCAGGGCTGACAGGTGGTTTTGGGAAGGAGAGTGAACAAAATCTCAGGATTTCACTCACCATCTCTCTCCAGGATGCTTCAAGCCTGAGACTGCAAAGAAGGGTGGTTTTACACAACCTACCATCACAGGAAGGGGGAGTGCACAGGAGAAAAGGCCAATCTGCCTGAAAATACACAGGTCACTGCTCAGGAGAAAGAACCCAGGGGAGAAGAGCACCTTTGGTTTCCAAACTGCCACCTTGGCTCTTGGAGGGCACCAGCAGCACCCTCTGGTGACCTGAGCTGTCCCAGGCAGAAGCAGCTACTGAGGAGAAGAGGTTGGACTGTGCAGGGCTTTTGCCATTGCTGGAATAAATCATTCAAAACTCTGACAGTCTCCTGGGGGAGTCTGAGGTCGTGGAAAAGTGCTAGGGTAGGAGAAGAAAGAACTGCATGGCGAGGCTCGTAGGAGACGGGTGAAGGTTACCTTTGTGCAGTCATCCTGTACCAGGGCTGCCCTAGAATGCAGAGGCAGTTGCTAAGCAGGTCACAGTGATGTGGGCAGGAGAGCTGTTAGTAGCTGCTGCCTGCCCCAATTTCTGCCTGAAAAGAGCTTGTAAGAGGTTTTCGATGCTACAGCCTCTTGGAGGGACAATTTGGTCGCTGCCTTAGAGGTTCCTCAGGCATGAGGCAGTGTCCTACCATGAGCAACACCTGCTAAATGCATGAGCATCACTCAGAAATTCAGTCTTTCTATTCCCTCCTGCCCAAATATCCTTTTCTACTGAGCAGGGAAGCAGTTTGTCTTTTAATGCTTTTTTTTACCTTTCAGGTAGCACAGTGCACCATGCCTGGCACAGGAAACCCCAGACAGCAGCGAGCTGAGGGTTTCCCTGGTGATAGCAGCTGCTGCACACACGTGAGGTCTCCTGTGCTTCCCACACTGCTCGGGAATTATCAGATCAAGTTCACAGCCCTTAGTCCCTACCTTGCAAGCATGTAAAGCATGGACTGAAGGTATCTGAAAGATTGCCTGCAGCAAAAGTAAAATTCGTGGTTTATAACTTTGATTGCTGCAGGGTAAGTCAGTATTGTGCCATGAAATCATAAAACCATTCAGGACCTTGGGAGGTCCAATGCCCTGTTCAAGAAGGGTTCACTTCAAGCATTTGATGTTAAATCAGGTGGGTCAGAGCCCTGTCTACTCAGTTTCAAATTTCAGCAAGGACAGGGAGGGCACAGGCTCCCTGGGACCCTGTTCCAGGCTGCATTACTCTTCTGGAGATTTTTCTCCTTTTAAATGTAATTTTGCCACAAATTGTGCCATTGCCTCTTAATGTTTTGATGTGTTCCTTGGGAAAAAATACGGCTCTGTATTCTCATTAATCCCACATCAGGTAAGTGAAAAGAGCAGTGTGGTGTTATCAGAGGCTAAGTCAGGACTGTTAGTTTTGACTGACAGGTCTGAGGGTGGGTTTAGCTGTCTCCATGGGCAATGGCACAGTGCAGTTTGCTGAAAAGATCTTAGCAAGATTAAGCTTAAGCAGATGGTCATGTTGGTTCTGCACTCTTAAGGACTCCCTTTCTTTAGTCTTGCTCCTCTTGTTTACTTTGTAAAAGAGAGCAACAGGAGTGAATGTTACTCTTCCCTGCCTGCATTCAAAGCAGAATGCCCACTCTTTGGGTTTTTATATCACTGGCTCTCACATATTTTTAATGTAATGAATCTTAAGCATAAAAGCACCATCAGTTATCTTCTCTAACCAATTAATTTTATTGTGCCTCAATTTTTTTGCCTAGTCCCTTCTTAAAAGGACAACCAAGCTCCGTTTGTTTTCCACCATCTTGTAGGCCTGGGATAAGCAGAAAATACTGAAAATAGCTTGTACATATACGTCTGCATACACAGATAGGAAAAAACTGCTCTTCCTTGTGCTCATCTCCAAAAGCAGACCCAGACTGGGATGCAGGGAGGCTTGAATGGCCCCACTGGGTTGGCCAACATTTGGTGGAGCTCATTCCTTTCCTGGTGTCCATTAGAAGGCCTCCTGTGGGAGCCCTCTGCCCAAGGCATGTGAAGTCAGTCTGAGGACCCAGCCACTCTAGAAAATGCACCAGCTGATCACCCTAACCGTGATGAGACAAGAGACTTTTCAGTTCAAATAACACTTCATCCATTTTTATATCATCATTACCTAATCATAGAATCATTTCTGTTGGATCTCGAAGAACACTGACTCCAATCATTAACCCAACACTGCCAGGTCCATCACTGATCCATACCCCTAAGTACCACATCTACAGGGCTTTGAAATCCCTCCAGAGATGGTGACTCCACCACTCCACTGGGAAGCCTGTTCCAGTGCTTGACAACATATTTGATGAAGAAATTTTTCCTAGTATCCAATCTAAACTTCCCCTGGTACAACATGATGCCTTTTCTTCTTGTCCTATTCTTTTTACCTGGAAGAAGAGACCATCTCCCACCTGGCTACAACCTCTTTTCAGGGAGCTGTAGGGAGCAAGAGTTTCCCATACTCACATCAGCAGTTCTTGACACATTTGTGAGCAAGGCTGAGCTCTGAGTGTGCTCTTCGTGAGGAAGCTGTGCAGGAGGGATCATTCAGGGGTTGTGGCCAGGGTGGTGAGAATTCCAGAGACAGTGGGACTCACACAGTGTGGGTGCTTTGCTCTCCAGGTTTGGTTGTCTGTGGAGGAGAGGCTCTCACACACCTGAAGAAAGGTCTTTGTTCCAATTATTATGGGGCTGACTGCTGTGTGAGGAACTCAGATCATCCTTTCAAGTCTGAATTACCCTGCATCTGCAGAGGTGTGCAATCTGCTGCCAGGTCACCAACCTCTGGTGGGTGAGCTGTGGGGGAGGTCTGCATGAGTCACTGCTGGACCAGCAGCCCAGTGATTGAAGTACTTCAACAGAAAAGCTTCCTAGAAAAATGTAGTTTCTCTGGATGGGCATCCTGCTCTCTCCTGATGGGGAATCTTTTAGAAAGTGTTTTGAAGGGAGAAACTTTCAAAAATAAAGTAGGAAAATTTCCCAGCACTAGCTAAATTAGAAGACAAAGACTGTGATGTGGACATTGCTCTCCTCATTCACAAAGCGTAAAGTTAAAACCTGCTTCTGAGTTCTAACATCGGAAATATGACTAATTGGAACTGGAAATTTTACTTAATTTTAACCCTAACCCTTTAATTCAGAGGCTGAAAAATCCTGTTGGAAGTTCCCAAAATAGCAAATCTTTTCTTCCAAATTCCCCATTTGGGGGTCCCTGGGAGTTAGTAAGACCTTTGTTTTCCTGGAGGTGGAATACTCCAAGTATAGAGGAGAGTCACAGAGCTACACAATTTCCACCCAGAATAAACGTAGAAACCTGAGCTCACAGTGCTTCGGTCAGCAGCCTACTTCTGCAGCTGGGGATGGAGAATATTATTATTTTGAGTATGCCATTATTATTTTTAGTTCACGTTGTCCTACCACCTTCCTCACCTGCTTAACCTGATTTCCAACTGCTTGTACAGGTGTGGTGACACACACAGCCCCAGAACCCAACCAAGAGCAAGATTTACATTGTTTTATTCACCAGCCTCTCCTGACTGCTGAGCTGGCTCTTTGGGTGTCTGCTTTGCTGGGCCTGCAAGACAGAGCTACCCAAATCACTGCTGGTACAAACCTGCTCCCTCCATCACAGAATATCTCAGTGCTGACTGGGTATGAAACAAGAAGAAAAGAAAGGAAAATATTTCCCAGTGGGTTTGAAGGAAGAGGGAAAAATAAAGCCCTGCTAGAGTGCAGGGCCCGAGGTTGGCTTCCTGTCCAGAGATGAGTGATTTCCTATTTAAAAGCTGATTAATCCAAATGCTTTTCAATTTAGAAGGCAGAGATCAATCAATAATTATCCCATTTAATCCCAACATAAATCCTTTAATTTTTTTTTAATTAAAAGCGGCCAAGCACCACTGGCTGGGATACACCAAATTGCATTAAAACCCTGGAGGCCCAGGGGAGAGGCACAGGCAGCAAATTGTGCATGTGATTTTCTTCTTTCACTGCTGGGTTTAATGGCCGTTCTCTCTGCCTCCTGGTAGAAAATGATGAGCTTGGGATGTGTCTGGCAATGAGGAGGCAAATTAGACATTTATTCCAAGCATTCAATGACTCACAAATCAGAGAAGCGTCCCCTTTCTGGGAGGAAAACCAGGAAGGGGGAAAATTCATCAACGCCTCCTTTTCTGCAACAGTGCCCTCCAACAGAGATAAAGGACTTTGGCCAGCCAGGATCCATGAGATTCAAAATTCCCAGCTCCATTTGAGCAAGATTTGGGTATCTCCTAAACCTGCCTCTTGGTCTGAGAATTTCAAGGGAACCTAATACTAAAGTATATCCTGTTACCTGCCTGCCTACAGCAGAGGCCTCCATTCTTGACAATTATCACAGTGTAATTGTAGTTTTAATCAATTCTTTCACCTGGACAAGAGCTGTATCTCAGCTGTCATGAAACCACACAACCACAATGCTAGTGAAGGCTGCAGGACAGCCACAGGGTGTACAGCAAATGCCCTTTTTTTGCAGCCTTAATTTGGTGCCAGTTCTCAGATATAACCAAGTTCTACCTCCGCTGGTCTAAGTAATTAAGCTGAAGTCACACCTTTCTTCTTTGATGCCAAGGAAATCTTCATTATATTTTTATCTAGGCATGCTCCTGCTACAGCTTCAATGATAAAATTTAATTAAAAGCATCTCTAATTGAATCAAGCTGGGCTGTGTGACTGTACGTGTACATTACCTGCAGTAATGAGTCATGTGGGGGACACAACCACTGAGAGGCTCACGAGGTTGGAGGATCCTTTCTACAAACAAAAGCCTGTGCATAATCCTCCTCCTGTTCCTCCAGCTTGATGTGAGCACCATCAGGGTTTTAAAATATGTAGGAATTGGCTGAAAATGGTGATGCTGCCTTTTACATAGCAGGATGGCAAGGTATCCCTAAGGCACTGTGCTGCAGGGGAAGCCCTTCCCGTTTGTTTCTTTGCAGAAGAAGCCTGGAAGGAACAGCAAACCCTCTGTGCCTGACTGCAAGCCAGAAATGAAGAGTGAGGATCATAAAAGCAAATACAGCCAAATCCATGAAACATTCCCCCTGGCTTGTAGAGTAACTTTCAATGTAATCTGGCTACAACTTGTCTCAAACCCTAATCTGATGGCCTTTTAAAGACTTCTTTGGATTTTAAAAGGCTGTTTATATTGAGCTAAAAAAGGGCTTTGCAGCACTGTCCAGTAACAGCAACCACAGAACAAAGGACCCTTATTTAAATGCCTCCTTTGTGCTCTGCTTTTGAAGTGTGGGTAATTTAGATTACTCTGTAAAAGCAACCCTTCCTTCTTTTCTTGGAGTTTGAGGGTTTATTTTCTGCCAGCTGTTCTTTGAAAGCCTTTGAATAGAGCAAAGTTTAATTATCCATAGAAAAGGGAAAAAAAGAAAAAAAATTGCCTAGTTATTTTGAAATGATTGAGGCTTTTCAGAAAATAAATTGTCAAATAGATGTCACACCTGGGGAAAGTGAAAGCTGTGGTAGAGCCACACCATGCAGGCATCCCCTGCTTTAGGCTTTACCTAAGGAGTACCCTGGGAATATTTTGGATTGCAGAAAAGGCTACAGCATCACAGAGCTTTGCTCCATGGGCTCCAGGGATGTCCTAAAGATCAGCTGAAGATCAAATCCATTAATTTGAATATTATGTGCTGGCCTGACCCTCATCTGTCTCATCTCTGGAACATGAAACTACTTAACATGGCACCTGCTGGGGTGGCTCCTGGATGGGGCTGTTTCAGCAGTGTTTCTGTAGCATGACTTGTAGGAAAAGAATGCCTGTTCTGACATCTCCATGTATATCAGCTCCCTGAAGGGAAAATGTGTTGAAGAAGAATTCAGAACTTGGTGGTGTCTAGTGCAGTCATTGACATGTAGAAACAGAGCTGGGGAGGTTGAGAATTTTGATGTTGGCATTTTAGTTGCTTTTGGAACTGCAGTCAGTGTCTGGGAGCAGCAGAAGGTACCCCAAGACCTGTGGTCAAGATGCCAACCATGATCAACATCCCAATCCACCTTCCCTAACCTTTGGATCTGAGTGTGTCTGGACATTCCCTGGACATCCCACCTCCCTGGACCAGTCCTTTGCTTCGTGAAACCTTCTCTAAGATCTGCCTGAGCAGCAAGTACAGTGTTTGTGGTCACTCCTCCCACATTTGCTGCATGTAGAGCTCCATGGCTCCTGTATTTGAGTTTTATGTTGAGGGTGGGAATGGGAGACAAGCCCAACAATTCTCTCCAAGCAGGAGCCTGTGTCTCCTCCAATTTCCTCCTCAGATCACCCATGCCTCAGGACTGACAATTCTGCCAGCTCTCTGGGTAGCTGGGGAATGTCCCTGGGATGGGCTGCACGTGCTGCTGTCGTGCTGGGGGTACTCTGCAAACCCATTATCCCTTATCAGCACGGCAGCACCACGACAACACCAGCACCAGCTTTTCTCAGCTGTGTTTTGAGGACACCAGATGTGGGTTTGGGCACCTGCTGCTGTGGAAAAGGCAAGGAGAAGGAAGCATGCCCTGCTCTGAGCAGAAGGCATTGGGATTTGAGGTGGCCATCAGCTTCTGGGTTATATCCCTGCTGAACTTGGTCTTGGCCTCTGCTGCAGCTCTTCCTCGTGCTCTTGTGACCATCACCCTTATCACAGACAGCTCTGCAATGCCTCCAGAGCACAGCTATCAACATCCAACCCTTGGATTTCTGACAGGAAGAGGGACCTGCTGGTGTCTCGGAGATAAGGGCTGAGAGCTTGGTGTGATTTGGTGCTCCCTAGGGATGCCGTGCAAGAGGGATTTTCCCTCTTGGAGCAATCCCTGCAGACAAGATGTGTTATAACCTATTACCCACTAAAGTTTCCAGCTGAAATTCACCAAAGAGATAAATTTTAGTCCCTTTGCACAGCAAAGGGAACAGGGACAGGAACAGGGTGAACAGCAGCAGGAACAGGGTTTGGCCCAGAAAGAGTTCAAGCGATAAATCCACAGTTCTAGGGATACTCATCCATGCTCTGGCTGGAGTCCACATCTTCAACCAAGGGTCACGTGAGTGGATGCTGGAGGAGAGGAGAACTTCCCTGAACAGTGTGAGACACCTGGAATTTTGTCCACAAGAGTGAGGTGACAGCAGGGTGTTGCAGGAGAGGTTGGCAGCACCTGTGTACAGTGGAGGTGGTGCAAATTCCTGTCACAAACGCTCTGGGAAGTTTCTCTGGGGTCTGTCAGAGGAACACCCCGAGTTAAATGCCTATTATCCACTCTGGCTGGCAGCCAGGGAGCTGGGTTATGCTGCTGCACACCACCACTGACAGCTTCTCCCAGAGCATTGGGAATGACTGGGAAGAGCTACCACACAGCACAGGCCATAATTAAATATCAGCCCTGCCAGGGAACCCATGGAGCAGGAGATGCCCAAACCCATTATTTACCCTTTAGCCTGAAGCCTANCCAGGCTGGATGGGGTGCTGAGCAGCCTGATCTAGGCAAAGGTGTCCCAGCACGCGGCAGAGGGGTTGGAATGAGATGATCTTTAAAGGTCCCATCCAACCCCCACTGGATGATTCTGTGTTTCTGTGTCTTCCAAGTGAGTCCCTTCTCCATGGATGTTATCCATAAATGCTTTTTCCTGTCACTTACCTGGTAAGTCATATACCTGCTCTTACGAGGACAGAAAGCAACCCTCTGTTTCACAAACATGAGTATCCCTGGGGTGTACCACAGCATGAGGCAGCCTCAAGTTACCTTTGCCCTGGCAGTTCCAGCATCTTTTCAGTTTTTAGCATGTTTCATTAATCAAAGAAATCCTTCTACTCTGTGTGTGACCTGCTTTGCAAGGATATCAGATAAGCTGTTAGTGAATAATGATGTTAATGAGTTACAGTTTCACTGCTTTTGGCTTTGGATCCCTTTATTGCACCCCCTCTATATTTAACTTGTGTTGAGCGGAAGGAATATCCCTGGAACTGAATAGTAAATTCACATTTTAATTTGCCTCTTGCCTCAGCATGGACCGTAAGCTTCAGAAATGGACTTTGAAAAAATCATAATTTTTCTTGCTGTTGGGACCATATCTGCCTTCAGATTATGCTCAGTGACTGACATCATGACTGCATAGAAAATGAGGACAGGAGCTGATGTATTCTGGAAAACTGCCTTATTCCTTTGTAAACCTTATATTTTTATATTATTGAGGGAAAATGGGAGGGTGTGAAGTTCAGAGCAAAAGAGTATTTCTAAATCTGTGTTGCAGTACAAGGATTATGTTCTTCTGGCATGTTCTTGGTACCTGGCTAGTGAAATCCCTGTCATTTGTCATCCATCAGTAAAATTTGTCCAAGTCCTTCAGGTTGCTTCTTCCAAGGCTTTGCCAATTTTTTATGTAAAGTGCTCAGATTCGTGGGTAGAAACTCAGGGATATGTCCTACATTTGGATTTCTACACAAGCAGCTGAGGGCAAAGCTTGTTCTGTCTCTGGGTCCAGGGATCATCTCCATTCCAGCCAAAATTCAGCTGCAGAGGGAGGGCTGAGGGACACAGACGTGTCCCCATGTGCCCCACTGGTCTGGTTAAAGCAAATGCCTCTGTGAGATGTGGATGTGGAGCTGCTCCTTGGTCTGATCTGGGGCCAGGCCTCCCAAGTATGGGCTCAGCCCAGGGAGGATTTTGGATGCTAATGGTGCACGCATCTAATTCAAGAGCCATTAGCAACAGGCCTGTGGAAAGATTTTGTCAGTGATAAATATCTCAGCTGACAGGACAGGGTCTCAGATCTCCTAACACTTCTTCACCCTTGATTCGGGTTCTGCTTTCTGTAGCGGATTTGGGCAGCATCAGATTTTCATCTTTCTTTGCAGCCTTTGCAGGACTGGTTATGGGTCCTGATGGAGACCCTACAGCTCAGCACCCCTAAAAGCAGGGGCAGCCCAAAGCATGAGCATTAATTTTGCTATGCATGGGTTGGAATGAGAAAAATCAACCCAAGCCCAACTAAAATGCACCCAAGCCCAGTGTCCACTCCAAGGCAGGCTTGCCTTGGGATGCAGCTCACATGGCTGACACATTTCTGACCATGCCAGTGCCCTTGTGCAAAAGGGAGAGTTTAGGGAAAAGGAAAGCTGAGCACTGTCTGTCCATCAAAATCCCTTTTCACTGAGAAATCGACTCTGCAGTGAAGCCATCTGTTCTGAGAAGTGTTTGCTTGTGATTAACAAGTTTCAGTCTTGTAAGGAAACCAAACCTTAACATTGAAACAAAACAAAAGAAAACAAAACAACCACCAGAAACCAAACCAAATCAAACCAACTTTTTGAAAAGGAAAAAAAAGTAAATATCTTTCTGGGGA
The DNA here is from genome assembly GCA_013397055.1 of Pachycephala philippinensis. Lineage (NCBI taxonomy): Eukaryota > Metazoa > Chordata > Aves > Passeriformes > Pachycephala > Pachycephala philippinensis. Next base: position 83,972 of record VWZT01007818.1, on the reverse strand, counting down.
GAAACAAAATTGTTCTTAACTTCTGTGTAATCCGTATGATTAGGAATACCCTTCTGCCCAGCAGTGAGTGACTCCAGTGTGAGGGAGCATCCATCTCCATGGGATCACAATCCTCTTGGCTTCTGGAATCACAAATATAAATGCTCCTAAATCATGACTGGCTCCTTGTCTCCCTTCATGTCCCCAACAGCAGAGTGGGAGAAGGAAGAGTATTTAAAAAAAAAAAAAGGGG
>VWZT01007818.1:65947-83726 GCA_013397055.1 Pachycephala philippinensis | reverse complement strand
GGGGGCGGGGGGGGGAAGAGAAAAAAAAAGAAAAAGTTCAAACTCTCTGTTGTTTTCTTTCTTTTGTTTCTGACTTTTCAGCATCTGCAAGTCACATTTTCAGGCTGCAAAATGACAGGCATTTTCTTCCCTGTAAGACAAAATACTTGCTTCTTCAAAATCCTTACTAAAATCATTGTTTTAAACACCTCATCACTACACTCCCAAAGCCAGGGCTTTAAGGAGAACGCAGGCTACAGCAAAATAAGTGCTTTTAAGAGTAATCCCTAGCAGAGTGTGCTCCTTCATCCGTGGCTCTCACACAGACCATAAGGTTTTCATTACCTCTCCCCAGATTAGGAGAGACCTCTTTTTGCTCACTGAAATAGTTCTATCCCTTTATTTGGTGTCTGAAACAATTACTTTGTTTAGGAGCAGCGTGGTAAAGCATTGCCACGCCCTCGGGCACTCTCTGCCCTTGGGCTGCCAGCATTTTCACAGGATGCAGAGGGAATTTTTCCCATTTTAACACTCGATACCCCGCTCCCGGTTTTGCAAACATGTGCCAGTGCCGACGCAAATATGATTTGCATCCAGTAACCTTTGTGCCTGAGCCTCCTGAGAATACATTTCTTGTCTCCGTATCGCCTTGTAAAATACTTACAGTGAATGGGCAGTAATACACAGATATTACTCCATGGAGCAACCATCCGATATGTAAAGTCAGGAGTTCAAAGAGGATTAAGGATTGTTGGCAACAAGCAAGCCGCATTGCTTGTGGATGTGGAAGCAGCCACAGCTGCTCTCACTTTTCATGCACTGGAATTATTTCAGCGTCAGTAGAGGATTGCTCTGGAGTTTTTCCCTCTCCAAAAGCCATTGACCCATATTTGTTGTGTTTGGCAGAATGAAAGGTCGTGGGGTTAGGGAAGGTGTCCTGCCCAGCAGACATGAGGAAGCTGTTAGCCTCTCAGTGGGAGAAGTCTCACTGCATTCCTGCAAGGTGCAGGGCAGGCTATGTCCATCTAGAAACCCTCCTTTTACTCCAGTCAAAAAAGGTGAAGGATTTCCCATCCCATTCATGTCATCCCTCTCACGATCGCTGGCTGCTTATTCTAGTATTTGGAGTGTCACCTCAGAGAGGGTGTTCTGGCTCATTTCAAATGTATGACTATTTTTCAGCTAAGAATAATTAAGAGAACAGAAATTATAGCACAGGAAAGAGGTACTATAGAATAATATTACTTGGACAGTGATGCATACCCAAAGGAGCTGCTGTTTGGGACTATTATAACAACCTTTTCCATGTCAGTAATAGAAAAGTAGACACAGGGAAAAACTTCTTGGGTGCCCTCTCCATATCCTGTCTTCAGAGCACCATTTAAATGCTTGTGGATAAAATAGGGTGTCTGGAGTTTGGATCACCTCACAAAACATGAGAATTCGCTCCTGCAGAATCCATAATTATGGGAACAGTGATTTAGATCTTAATTAGCATGAGCAAGTATTACAAACACCCACTGGCTGCTGAGGAGATGAGGGCATGGTATCTCTCAGTGCCATTTGGTCTGGAGGAGCCTCGCTAGACGACAGCTGCCAAGGGAGGGCTCATTCCTGCGTGGGCTGCCAGCTCTTCCCATCCTCCCGTCTCCAGCCCCAGGGATGTGCCCCCAGCTCCCAGCTGCACTGCACCTCTCACCCCTGAGCTGGGGACAACAAGCTTTTCCAACCCCAGAGATGCTCTTGGTGCCTGGACAATCTGCTCTTGGCAGGGTGTGGGTGGCACAGACTGACCCAGCAGCTCATCTGCAGTTGCCCCTGTGGCATCTCTCTCGCAGATGCAGCCAGCCAAGAGCTGGTGCCCTGTGCAGCAGCTGCACACAGCTGTCCACTCTCCAGCTGGGATTTCCTGAGGGAAGGGTCAACTGTGCAAGTAAAGCCACGCTGAGTGAGGCCACCTCTTGGTTTGGCTGTGTTTGTGATATACAGGACTAAACAGGAACAGGGAGAAATAAGTTCTGCCAATGTAATGCTCGTTCCTGGATGCAGATCAGGGAGTGGAACTGTGCTCATGAAGTTTGGGATATTTTTTTGTGTAATCCTACAACTGAAGTTTGTGCCAGTATTCGTAATCTGGAAGTTTTTACCCTCTCATTACAACTCCTGCTGGAAAGTCCTTAACTGCCTTCATGAAATTAAGTTGTGGAGAATCTTAACTTAAAGGAATTGGAGAATTCAGACATGGATCTTGTTTCTCTTTACCGCTCTGTTTAAGGCTGTAAAGTGAGTGCTTGGCTTCAGGGACGCTCAAGGCCCATGGGTTCTGTCACTGCAATGTAGTCTCTTCTCCTTTGGTGGTTTATTTGTGATTGAGATTCATGTAAATGCAAACCCAGAATATTTTATATGGGAGAGTTTTGCCTCTAACTCTGCCAGCTTGCTTGGTAACAAGGTGTAATGGTAGGAGAAAACCCTCTGGAAGGCAGGTAAACCTTTTGTAGATCTGCTCAGTGTCTCCCCTGTGGAATATGGTTTGGTTTAGCTGTGGAGTTGCTTTCAAGAATACTCAAATTTTACCAGCTGCTTTGAGGTATGGGGTGATGTGCCCTGGGTATTGAAAAGCCATGGGAAAGTTTGCTCCAGGGGCTGGTTGTCACTGGCAGAATCCAGGTCAGTTCCTCCCTCTGAGTTTCTCACCTAAAACTGATTCACTCGGAGACAGACTCTCATCTCCAGTGGAAGTCAATAGAAACAGGCAATTTCAGAGAGCAATTCCCCAAGGACAGCCATATTAGGAGAAGATGGATCACTCTCCTGAGACACCTATTTCTCTCCATTAACTTATAGACAGCCTGGAGCAATAATTCAGCAGAGGTCCCTGGGCAGAAGAGTCTCACCCTGGCTCTGTCCACCCTGTTGTTCTCTTAGAGAAGCCACAGACACAGTCACAGACGCAACGTCTGCTCCATGTCCTTGAAGTGACAATTCACCATGGTCACCAAAAGGACAGCTTCATGTTCATGTCCAAAGACAGGAGGGTCCACACCTGTGTACTTCATGCCCAGGGTTTGTTATCTGCCCAGCTAAATTGCTCCATAGGGGCTTCAAAATTCAAGATTTATTCTTTCAGGTCTCAATACCCCACAAGCAAAGTAGGAATTATTTCATCTCTGCTCCTTTCAGGGTTTTTGCAAGGATAAGTACAGTCAGGCCTTGAGAAAACCAGCTCCTATAGGAGTTGTGGGGAGAGATGGCAGAAGAACACTTAACTGGCATTTTCAAGAGGGCCTGTGACAGAAGCCACTGGCATTCTGTTATTTGGGAAAAGGTCGGCTCATACCCCAGGAAGAAATTTTTTGAACAACTTCATTGGATGTTGAATTAAGTTTGTCATTCTGCTTTTTCAGATTATGTAAAGTTTAAACAAATTTTTAACAGAAGGAAAAGTTTTAAATCCCTGTATTCTTCTCTTGCTGTCTGTGAACATAATCTGAGCCCAGATAAGCCTCAGACAGATGTTTATCTTGAGTGCATTCTCATACAAGATAATACCAGAGACTTGGAACGAAGATGTCAAGCGACCTTATAAAAACAGCCTCAGTGTGGGTGTTCAGTCCTCTAATCCTGGTGCAAGATCCTTGGTAAGATAAAAATCAAAAATAAGCAATAGAACATGATGTGAAAAGCCCACTGCAAGAGTATATCCATCTCTCTGGTGATGAAAGGAAACTATGACCTCTTAGAATCATTGAATATTAGAATTGTTAAGGTAGGAAATGACCTTTAAGACCATCAAGTCCAACCATCAAGTTCACCATTAAACCATGTCCTCAAGTGCTATATCTACACATTTCTGAACACTTCCAGGGATGGTGACTCCAAGGCTCCCCTGGGCATCCTGTTCCAATGCTTTACAACTCCTTCTGTGAAAAAGAAAATTCCTAATGTCTAATCTAACCCTCCCCTGGTGCAACTTGAGGCCATTTCCTCTTGTCCTATCACTTGTTAATTGGGTGAGGGAAGAGACTCACAACCATCTCACTACAACTCCTTTCAGGTAGTTGTAGGGCATGATTAGGTCTCCCCTGAGCCTCCTTTTCTCCAGGCTAAACAACCCCATCACCCTCAGCAGCACCCTATAGCCCTTCCACCCCCGCTCAGAGGAGGCTGTGGACCACAAGGCCCCCAGAAGTGTCCTTGGCCATAGCAAGAGAGAGCCCTTGTGATTTTGGAGACTTCCTGGCATGTATGGATTTCTGCAAACATTCAATAGGCAGGAGAGATGGTAGATGATGGAAAGGGAAGTATGAAAAAGTAGGAGACAGAAGGGTTAAAAATACACCAGGATTAAACTGATTTATGTAAGATGACAATACAGGTTTATACAGGGGTGCTGTGAAGAGAATAGGCAAGTGTAAGGAAAAGTGAGTTATGTTATGTCCTTTTCTACCCATATCTAACCTCATGTTAGGTGCTGAGGAGAAGGTTTGGGCAGAATCTGATTCTTAGCTTGTAATGGCTGGTAGGAACGGGGACTGCTTCAGTTAGGATAAAAGGACCTGGAAATTTTAAAATGCCTTAATATAAGCGATGAAGGGGAAAAAAAAGAGAAAATCATGGCTAAAACAAGGGCTGATAATAAAATTAGTGGTGTTTTATGCTTGGCTTTCTGGTTAGAGACACATCCCCAGCAACACCTTTGATACCCAGAAACAGCACAGCACTGCTGGAGGGGCTGAGCCATCCTGCCCAATTCCAAATCCAGCAGAATAACACAAAAATCAGCTGAAAGTGCAACGTTTCAGCTCTGATGACTCTTCAGACCATTCATTTTTCATCTTTCATTCAGCCACTGGCCCCTGTACCACATCACACAGATGCCCCAAGAAGAGCTTGGCAAACTCTGGTTGCACAGAGCAGCAAAGCAGGGTCAGAATAAGTGTTTGCAGCACCAAAGTTACAAACATGCACCAAATTGTACACCTGCCTCTAGGGGGAACAATGCTGGGAAGAAAGTTTGAGGAGCAATGGGAAGATGAACCCTTTGCCCCTTGCAATCTTGTCCCTTCTGATTGCAAACAAGTAGTCTTAGACTCTATTTTCCCCCTTTTAATGTCTAAGGTTGGTTGCTGGCAACTTGTCAAAGGCTGATAACGTTCCTTGCTCAGTCTGATCTTGACCATAGCTCTGTCTTGCACCAGCAGAGGATGTGGAGGCTTAATTAAACAGACCTGTCCTGTCCAAACTGCAGAAGAGAGTGTAGAAAACAGGAATCTGGCGTCAGGCTGCATCTCTCTCACCATATGTGGGAGTTCACCTGGAGTTCACATCTGACTTTAACGTGAAGTTGGAGCTGATGCGTGGGCTCACATCCATCACATCCCTTGGCTGCAAGGAATTCAGCGGGGGAGCTTGTTTTGGTGGAGGAAGATCACAGGGATCTGCCAGCAGGAACTGAGCAGCAGCAAAGACTCCAGGCAGAGACAGGAAGGAGGAGGAGGAGTTTTAGGTAACACCACACACGTAGGTGTGAAACATATTGATTCTCCCAACCCCAAATTGTAAAGCCTGTATTTCGGTTTTAACTCCCTGACTGTACTCAAACAAAAGCTGTGAGGAGAGACTTGTTGAAATATTTCTTTTTTTAATAAGAGCTTATTTCTGTCTCTTGTGGTTTTGAGCTCTCCGAGTTAGAGCAGTGGGATGATTTTTTGCAAACTACACAAGCACTCATGAATGTACAGCAAGGACTGAGGCTGAGTTTACAATATACAGTGCAGGAAGGTTTGAGCTGGCTTTGACAAAGCTGGGTCAGACCATAGAAGAAGCCCCTTGGCCACACTTGCACTGCCAGCCTGGTTTGCCTTTGTCTGGGCAATGGAAAGTGGATGGGGGCTGCACACCATCAATGCAACAAACTCCTTCCCTAAATGCCATGCAATGCACCCTTTAAGCTGTGTACAGGGAGCACAGGACTCAAAACTGTCTCACATTCCCCCCTCACAATTCGAGTGGATGACCTGAGCTGCTTTTCTCTACCACCACCCCCATGAGACAACTGGATGAGCCTTTTTGCTGTAAAAGCACTCAGCGATACGAGATTTGGCATCAATCTCTGCAAAGCTGGCTTTATTCAGCGCTCTCCTGACAGCCCTGCAGAGCATTGCCTGCTAGAGCAGGATGGCAAAACAAAGAAAGAAGCAGCGAGAAAAACCCGCAGCCTCCAACGTGTTCTTCATAGCTGTTTGTGAGCTCTGACTGTCTGGCCTGAAACGTGTATACAGGCTGCGTCCTAAGTGCCTTGATAAGATTGGGGCTCCAGAATGTGTTGTCCTGAGAACGTTTGCTGCTGTTTATCTGCGAGCTGGGAAACTTTCCGAAGTCCCCCGGCCATCAGCCCCGACACCCTGGCTCAGAGCAGATGACAGGCAGAGGCGATACCCAACAGCTTTCGTGCCACGGGCTGATACCAAAGTGGCTGAGAACCCAAAAGCTCGGATCGAGCTGTTGAGTCGGGTCTGCTGACACGGTGCTGGCTGCTGATACCCAGCACTGCTGCTCCTGTGGCATCCTGTGGGAAAGTGTGGGATCCATCCCCTCCCCAGACCCGGGGCGCTCCTCATCCTCCTGGAGCCCGTAGTCAGGAGGTGACAGCCCCATCCTCCCTCCTCCTCTCTTCCAGGCTGTGAGATCCAACCCAGGGGTGAATATATGCATCACCAGCTTATGAGTATATAAAAATACATATACCTATTGCTTCAGCACAGATGTGTTTAATGTGATGGATGTGGGAAAGGTGCCAGAGGCCTTCCGTGTGGGCACCTGTGTTTTCAAAGCGTAGGCACTTTGCAGTGCCACTGGGTAGGGGCTATTTTAAAATTGAGGGGATTGACATCGAGCTGTGCCTACCTTCCTTCGGTGTGCAGGATGGGGAAAATGAGGAGAAACCTCCCAGTGTGGTGGTCCCAAGACTACCCACCCACAACCTGCCTGTCTCTAATTTGCTGACATTATCCCAATATATTAGATGTTTAAGTCATTTCTATAGAAAGATAGTTTCTGGATTTATTTTTCAGTTTTTCAGCCAAAAAAAAAAAACAAACTACTAGGAGTAAAACTTAATCTTCTTACTGTATACATCCCTATAAATCCCTCCATACTCGGTGGGGTGTTGTGTTGTTTAATGGCTTAATTAGTGAATATTTATGAAGCGCTTTTGATATCTTTGCATGAAAGATGCTGCAGAAGCACAAACTTGCAATATTTTCATCACCCAATTAAGTTCAAGCAACATATAGGGAAGAGATTTATTTACATAACCTAAGAATTTTATAATTCTTCCAGAGCTCGCAAAAGCTCAGAGAAGACTTCAGCTGCTCCAGCTACTGACTGCTGACAGTCCTGGAGGTTTCTGGTAACCTGTGTCCTGTGGGAAGGGAAAGCATTTTCTCTGGGAAGTCGGTGTTTTTCAATCCTGCACAGTCTGCAGGGTGCTGAAATATGTTTGACACTGGGGCTTCCCCCTCCAGTTCGAATTCCAGGCACCAGTTGCACTAGAGAAACACCGGGAAGACTCTGGAGTTAGACACTATTTCTGGAAGTCCTCCTCATCAAACAAGCTAAAAATAACAATAAATGCCCCAAGATTTTTGCCAGAGGGGCAGCAACCAGGGCCCGTCATGCCTAGTTCCCACCTACACAGCTCCGGAGTAAAGGTCTACATGGAGATTTTTGCTTTCTTTTCATCCACACCCCTGACATCTGTTGGCAGCAGTGGTTTTAATCAGCGATGTACGTGCTTTTGTATCCAGAGCAAACACAGGCACATTGATTTCCTCCCACGTGTATCGCTTTTTTCGTGTGTTTTGCAGTTTTGAAGTCTCTAATCCTCTTCCCAGCTGAACTGGGAATCTGGTCTGTGCCACCACCACACAGCCAATTCCAGAGAGAGGTGGGCAAAAAGCCTCTATTTTGGAGAAATAGCTGCCATGCAGGAAAGAAATCCTGGAGGTGAAACAGGTATTCCAACAAAATGTGAGCTCGATAGGTGGTCTTGAGCACTAAAACAAACTCCTAGGCATTATTACTGGGAGAGGTACCAACATGCTGCTCCATAAATCTGGGGTGAGTCTTCACCAGGTTCCCATCTCCCCCTTGCCCAAAAGTTGCTGCAGAGAAGGGTGACAGGCAGGATCAAAGGTATGAAACAGCTCTCGTGTGGGGATGGATTTAATAGAGGGGACTCTTCTGCCTGCAGGGCAGATAAAGTGAAGGAGGATGTGATAGAGGGGTATAAAATCATGACTGGCCTGGAAAAAATGAACAGAGAAGGAGACTCTGGCTCCTCTGATCCGAGGACTAGGGAAGTGTCGAATAAATCAGCAAATGGCATGTGGGATAGAAATAAAATGAGATATTCTGCACTGTCTGTGCACTACAGCTTTGGAGCTTGGATGCTCTAGGTATTTTGGGGTTTTTTGGTGGTTTCAAAATGTGACAGTGCAAAGCAGTGGATGAAAGGTCCTCCAGGGATTGCCAAGCACAGAGAGTTTGCTGGGGTGTCACAGGGCACTGTTCCTGTGCCCTGGCTCACAGGTGACAGGGGGACACTGGGCAAGAGCTCTGGCTTGGCACAGCACAGGTAGTTTTGTGTTTCTGTTATGTGACATTAATTTACAAAAAATGAGCAGTTTCCTGTTAGCATCTCCAGACAACAGCTCTGTTTTAACACATCAGGAGTGAGCCCAAACACGGTATTTGGAGTGGAATCTGCTTGTTCTGAGAAACCTTCTCTGTGATGGTTCTCACCCAGACCTGTAATGGGCCTCCAGGACATGACCAAGCAATGTAATTTCCATGTTCTCTCCTCAAGGCTCTCTGCAAAGAGCTTTAGCCACGAAACCTGAGCAAAGGCAGGAGCTCAACACTGATTTTTTCCTTCCTATTTCCTCCCCTAAACACAAGAGCCTGCTTTTGATTTTGTGATTAAAACAAAGCTCATCCTTCATCATCATAATGAGGACGTTAGAAACCCTTATTGATGTGCTTCCTGACTCTGCATCTTCTAAAATAACTCCCAAAACCTGGGGACACCATTCCCCTCCATGGTGGTCAGATAGCACTCACTGCCTTCTGTCTTCGTTCAGCTACAGTTCCATCTTGATGGACTTCTGAAATGTAGAACCATGGCATATCTCATGTTGGAAGGGACCCATAAAGATCACTAATTCCATTTCTCTGCTCTGTGCAGGACTACCAAAAATTAACCGCATGACTAAGAGCACCATTCTGTGAATTCTGGCAGGCCTGGTGCTGCGACCACTGCCCTGGGGAGCCATTCCAGTGACTGACCACCCTCTCAGTGAAGAACCGTGTCCTAATGCCCAAACTGAACTTACCCTGGCACAGCTTCATTCCATTTCCTTGTGTCCTATCACCGGCCGTGTCACGAGCTCGCTCTGATCTTCCTCCCACCTAAGCCCATGTAAATTTGAAACATTCCCTCTGCCTTTGATCCAGGTTGCCAGCGTGAAGAATCTGGCTCTGAAGTCTGGACAGAGGATGTGTAGCCAAAAGAGCTGATAGAATTCCAAATCCAAAGTTATCCACAGGACTGTCTTAGTCTTCTGGCTCACTAGGGACCCGATCATGTGCAGGTCCACGTGTTTCTTCAGAGTTAGTGGAATTTGGAGAGATATAATGCACTGCTTTTAGCATAGGCAAAATGCAACAGCTGAACAAATTAATTCAGTCTCATTTACAATATATTATTGCCGTATACAATCTGTCTTCTCTCCTTCACTGGCTGTGTTTTTACTTTTCCATAGAACAGGCCTTTCAAACACTGCAGTGCCATCATTGCTTCTAATTCAGTATTGTTTCAGGCCCCTATATCCCTGTGTACACTGGGAGAGCACAGGGCTTGGATAGCAAAATAAGTCTTTGAGTCCTGAACCCATTTTTTTAGTTTATAATTTTATTTGGGGATCGTTTAGGGTTTCCCCTCAGCTGTGAAATTACAGCTTATACGTTAGTAGTTATGTTGTCCCTCAAAACACCTTGTCACTGAATTATTTCATGCAGGGGCTTTCTTATAACTTATCTCCTCCTCTGACTTTTTCACAGTTAAAGGTCACAGTCCTCTGCCTCTGATATCACCAGCTCTAACTGGAGAAAGGGTAAGAGTCCCAACATGTGGCAGGAATTTGAGGAGGAGACAAAGCACTGCAGGAAAAAAAAAAAGTTGTTTTTTTTTTTAACAGATAACTTATGGGCTGTTAGAGAGGACAGAAAAACAGGTAAAATGGAGGGGAAAAGAGCTTCTGGCTGGAGCCAGGCAGGACAGACACTGCCAACCAGAACCCATGGTTGCACACAGATGTGGTCCCCACCTCTCCCTTGCTCCCTGTATGGATTTTGCTGCCTATCTCACCACTTCTGTGCAATATTATTCAAAAAAACCCCACCACCTGAGTGGCAACCACTCTCCTGCCCACCCAACAGCACGATGCCCTTGTAACAGGCCTTATAAATACAGCCTGCAAAATGTTCAGTGGAGTACCTGTACTTGCAACAGGAGCCCAAGGCAGGGGTGCAGTCAACACGAACGGAAGTCATCTTGGACTGAATTCACCCCAAAACAGCCCTGATGGGGTTTCAAATCTCTGACTGGGATTTTATTGGGATACAAACCAGAGCAGAAAGATCTCTTGGACGAAAGAAATGAGGGCTTACTGGGTGAGACAAATGGAAGTAAAATAGGCTGTTGATGGCTGTGGCTAACATTTCTGTTCCTGGAGGCCTTTCAGCTGCTCAGACCCTACAGCCAGGTGTGCTCAGATACGCCCACATGTCCTATTTCAAGGTCAACATCAACTACAGAACTCCCGGTGTCCAGATTTAGACTGGAATCCAAAACACACGAGGGACAAGTTAATTCTGCCTCTGATAAAAGGGGAGGGCTGGCCAGCAGATTTTGCTGTCGGTTCAGTAGCGAGTGGAAAGAAAAGGCAAGGGCTATTCCCACAAGAGGCCTACACAGATCACACAATCCCGGTTTCCATTTGGCTGGAAATACGTTAAAGCTAAATGAATTTCCTTTGGAAATGCAGAAGCTTAACTGAGACAATGAACTGTTCTAACACTCTTAAAGTAATGAAAACTGTTGTAGAGGCTCTGCAAAAAGCCAGAGCAGCAGGTTCTCCCAAACGAAACCATATTCCATATTCCGGATTCCACCATGATGTGTTACACAAGGAGCAGACAAGCAGGCAATAACAGAACAATGGATAAAGAGATGGAAGGCCATTTATAGATAAATAGGGATTTGTAAATACTAAATTGAGTCTTAATGGACTTGCATTCTCTGCTAATATATTTACAAGTAAAAGGGATTAACAAGGAGTTTGGCACAAAGACCTCCATCTACAGAGCTGATTTTCAGGAGGACCCATTCTTGAGAAAAATATTTATGCGGGGAGTCTAAATACTACTGTGGAAAATCCATCTCCTGCACAGATGCTGACTTGCAAAATGTTTGCTTTTTTTCTTGCCACGATGAGCAGAGGCTGAGATCTGCACCACTGCTCTGAGGGAGATTCTGCCTCTGGAAAGACTGTTCAAATACTGTTATTATGAAATGATACAGATGTGCTTGGCTTTGCTGTTGATTTCCAATAGGTCTATCTGAATAATTGATTTTGCTCTGTATTGCCAAAGGAGAAAACTTAGAGAGGGAAGCAGAATATTAAGTAAAAACAAATTTTCATGTTTCTTCTAACTCAAAGCCACACTGTGCTTTGTTTTGGTTTTGTTTTCCCATCTGTGTAAGTCTACTGCAAATTTATTGGAAAAGTGAACAGCTCTGTTAATAATTGTGCATTTGTTGAAGGGGAGTCACTTTCATACACCACATCCAGTTTGTATCCAAACATTGGATGTATGTTTTGGCTGGGGTAAAGTTACTTCTCTTAGCAGCAGCTCACACAGTGCCATGCTTTGGATTTGTGACCAAAACAGTGTTGATAACACTGGGATGATTTTTAATTATTGCTGAGCAGTGATTACACAGCATCATTTCCTACTTCTCCCGCTGCCCCAGCAGCAAGGCTGGGAGTGAATGAGAAGTTGGAAGGGGGTACAGCTGGGACAACTGACCCCAGCTGGCTGTAAAGGGATTTCCCACACCACATGGTGTCTTGCTCAGCAGTAAAAGCTGGGGAAGAAGGAGGAAGGGAGGAAGTTCAGGGTGATGGTGTTTGTCTTCCCAAGTCACCATCACACATAATGGAGCCCTGCTTTCCTGGGGATGGCTGAATACCTGTCTTCCAGGGGAAACTAGTGGACGGGTTTCTTTTTTTGCTTTGGCTTTACCTGTTGAACTGTTTTTAATTCAACCCATGGTTTTTTTTCACTTTTACCTGTCTAAGTCTCTCCCTCATCCCACCGTGAGTGAGGAACTGTGTGGGGCTGAGCTGCCCACTGGGGTTGAACCACGACACTGGGAACTTTCATTTCTCCCACAGCACTCCTGGTTCTCCACACCTCTGAAATAATTTGCCCATTACAAGCCACCTGAATACAATCACCATCTCAGGTTGCTGTAGCAACTTCATTAATTTCAAGCTGAATTGAGCTGATTATGTCCCAGGATAGCATCCACCTTAGCCCGCATTCCCACTGCCTGCCACAGCCATGACCTTCAAGCAAATTATTGCTCTTCTCTGTGGGAGCAGAAGCAGCCACCCACGAGCCTCACAGGATGAGAGTTTCCTATCTTCATCACAATACATTACAGAAAATTCAGTCTTGACTCCTTCCCTGCACCATCTGAACCATCAGCATTACTGAACTATCTAGAAGCATGAAATGCCCATGCTCACAGTGGATTTAGTCTTTCTATACCATTTTCATTCATTCCTGTCCCTCATCTCTACCTGACAGATTCTGTCCATCCCAGGCAGGACTCTGCAGCACAAACACCTCCTGTGCAGGAACAATGTTAGGCATTTTCTTTATTTTTTCCCCCAAAAGTCAATTTTTACTCTGCTTGCAAAGTAAAATCTCAAATCAAATTTTAACAAGTTGAAGCCAAATACTTTGCAGCAAGAATTGCTGTCTTAAGTGTAGAAACCTTGGGGACAAGGAGTGAATGCACTGCCACGTCTCAAACTCTGAAAGCTGGAGAAGGGGCCTGTGTGGGGACAGGACAGCATTTCCCTTGGGACCAACTTCCCTTTGCTGGTCCATGGAAACCACACAACACAGAACAGCACAAGCACAGGAATGGGATCAAGGAGTAGGAAAGACAAGTAGAGGGGCATTAAGGCCATCAAAGACCCTCAAAGCCCTCTGACCAATTTCCACAAGGATCTGGGGGAATGGGCTGCATTTGCGTTTGCATTTGCATGAGAAGTGAGAAACCTAATCCCAGAGCAGGGAAAACTTTCCTGTGAAAAGGTACCCCCACAAAACCTGGGCAGTGCCTCCAGGACCCTGGGCACCCTGTTGGCTGGATCAGCCCTGGAACCAGGACTTGTGATCTCCTTTGCTCTCCTATCTGATCTCCCTTTCACTCTCCCTCTCTTCTCTCTTTTCTTTTATACTTTTATTCCTCTTATTATTAGAAGGTAGGGGCAAAGCTTACCAATTTCCATGCTGAGTGTGCAGTTTGCCAATAAAACTCTGTGAGCTTTGTTTTGGGACCATTTTGGTTTTTGCCATTTTTTTCTGCCACAACCATCTACCAGTCTTGGGTCTTCCTTTCCACACAGGATTGAGACACAAGAGTAAGGAGAAACTTACTCAATATTGCAGATATTCAGGTAGTTCATGAAGCCCTAGATGAGCACACCTGGAATGTGTTCAGTGAACGGATCACTGCTTTATCCATCCACATTTACCAAGGCAAGGTTCATAAAATAATTCACTCATTTTTGTACATATGTACTTTTTAAGAAACCTCTCAAACAGCAGTTTCAAAAATACCAGATATCAGTTTGTTCCATTCTATTAGGACATCATCACCATCACGCCGGTGCTGTGTTTGGCTGCTGCTGTTATTAAGTCCTCTGATGTTTGTGCAAGGAAAAAAAATCACTGCACTTCAGATTATTTAACACCTAAATGAAATGGAGCTTGTTCATCCCACGGAGTTGCTAGGCAGCCATGGCAGAGCAGCCAGCGAGGACGAATAAACAGCTCAAGGAACGGGAGCTGCAGCAGGGTAGACCCTACTCCTACAAGCACATGAAAACCACACGTTTTGTGAGCAGAAAATTATGCAATTAGATGAGGGATAAGGCGAACTGCTTATGAAGCTGTTCTGAAACTTTTCAGCATTTTTTTCCTTTTCAGAAATTTCAGGTGGGAACAAGTCAGTACCCAAGTTCCCTCCCACTCTCCCCTATGGAGCAGAGACGCAAGGGATTGGCTCCTTTTCTATGATAGGACACTCTCCAGAAGAAAAATTCAGCCTGGGAATTTCAGAAACTTCAGAGCAGTTCAGCTTTTCATTTTACAAAGAGCACCATACTGGTAATTATCAATTAAACAAGAAAAAAATCTTAAATATTTCACACTGGCATAAGCTTTCCAGAGGCTCAAGAGGAGACTGTCTCCACTGTCAGAAGAAATTTGGGTTTATCAATATACCAGCCTGATATTCTGGCACCTGGGTTTTTGCAAAACTGACCATACAAGTCCTGATTCCACTCCAAAAATTACCAGTTGCTAAGACAGCCTTCCACAGCACCCTCTGACATACTTCATATTGATGCATGAACAACAAGGTAGAGGTTATAGTGATGAAGGAACAGGGATCATGGAGAAAGGTGCATCCCTCTCCTGGGAAGAGGAGAATTTCCCTGCTGGGAAATTGGCACCGGGCCCTCTGGGTCTGGCTTGTGAACAACATCCTTTGGTGGAGCACCGTGGGCTTTATGAAGCTGGATATATCCAGATCTGTTCTTCAGCTACACAGTGACTATAATAAAGTTCAAAAAGAGATGTATGTCAGAAAATGTAGCAACCAGTCACTTGATATTTTTTTGCTTTCAAATGCAAAATAGCTGTTTTGAGTTGAGTCTGACAAGACTGGAATTTTGTCACAAATTTACAAGTTCTTGGCTTGGAAAGAATAGTTCATACTTATTAAAAAATCTTCCAAGAAACTCGATTTTCTGGATATAAACAACATTCATGAACCGCCTCAACAACATGTCATTTTGTTCTGGAGTACCTACACAAAGTGCTTTTCATCAATTTGAAGATGAAAGAACTTAGTTATTAAAGCAAACCAAAAAATGGTTGAGTAATTCTTTTAGAAGTGGGGGTGGGAAAAAGGTATGTAAAGATGTGCCAGGTTTCACATGCAGCTGATTGTTTGTCTAAGTGAGAATGTCTGGGGCTGGTGGGGGCACCAACTGGTACAGCCAGCAAGGAGCAAAACACTTTATGGTCTCCACGGTCTGGCTCCAACCAGGGCAGAAAAACAGTGCTAGAAGTGCCTCTGTCTCTACAGTGACCTCAGTGGGAGTCTAGGATGAGCAGCATTTCTGCCTGCATGGTAGAGTCCTTAATTGAAATGAGATGAATCCCTTCCAAAAGGTGTTTGCAGGAGGCAGAGAGGCTGCACTGCTCTGGGATCAGCTTGTAAAGGGAGTGGCTGGAAGATGAGCTCTGTCACTGCACCGGGGCTCTCTGCCTGCTGTGTGACCCCTCACAGAGCTGCCTTATGCATCAGATATTTGGGAGATCCGAGCCTATCCAGCTCTGCCATATAAGGGATTTCACGGAGCGTGTCTCCATCATGCCTGTTGGGTATTATCTGTATAACCCCTTCGGGTTGGATTATCTCCTTTACTGAAATCTGTTCCATATAAGGGGCTGGGAAAGGGCTGTGCTTCTCCATCTGCTCGTGCCTTGGAGTGGCGAAAGGACTGTGTGCCTGCAAGGACTTGGCTCCAGCCCCAAACATCCCCATGCTGAGAGGGCTGGAGCAGTTGGCATGGGAGCTTGTTCTCTTTGTGATTTGCCACCCTCCAGACCTTCCCCAGGAAAGTTCTTCAGAAATTGGGTAGTTTGGTTAGATAATGCTCTTTAGTGCTGGGTAGGTGATGTCCAAATGCTGGTGCAGGATATGAAATCAACTCTCAAAGATGTCATCCCTGGGAGAAGTCAAAACCCAAACCTTGAGCCAGCATCCAGGAAAGCGTGGCCAGTTTTGTTGTCATGGAACTGCTACGATTCATTTTATTTGTGGCAAATGCACCATCTAATCTCCTTTACATGTACTAAGATCCAGTAGCTGTAGGTAAGATTGATGTATCACAGCAAAGGAGACACTTTGAGAAGCAAAAAGGCTTTCCACCCGTTCCTGGGATGCATAATAATAAGTTCATGGCACAAAACAACCCATGGTCAAATCAACTTTCACATCCTCCCATGAGTATGTGGCCTGTTTTGTATATGAGTGATTCTCTATAGAATTTTACTCCCATAAAAGCTTTTCTTTCCTCATTTTGTACATGTGCCAAATGGCGAGGAAAGCCAGAGGCAATTAAAACAAATATGGCTTGAATTACAGGCCTGCTCCCACAAGACCATGTGGTAAGTAAACAGGTTAGTATGTGCAACAAGGAAAAGAAGATGCTGTAGAGAGGCCACTTTCTCAGAACTGGCTTTGCCCTGGCTTTCTTGTGCTCACCCTTCTCCCTGTGAGCCAGGGTCTCTCCAGCACCACTCCATGCAAAGTGGACGAAAAGGGCTGCACCTCCATTCAGTGCCTGGTCCCCACCACCCTGCAGTGTGGAGCCATGTCTGCTAAAACGCCAGGTTTTACCTCCCCAGCCCAAATTCCAACACTTAATTCCGTGTTTTTTCTGTGGGTGAAAGCAAGTTAAGAGCTTCATGCTCCCAAAGCAAAGAAAGTAAGAACATCAAAATACTGAAGGATGGGGGAAATGAAAAATGTTGTCCGTCTCAGACCTCTGCTGTCACATCAGATCAGGGAAGGCAGAAAAGGTCAGAATATTTATTATTTCAATAGTGCATTTCCTCTGGTGAGCTCTTGGTAGTGCCACCTTCTTCACTGTGATAAGATAAAAGGATTGGGATTTGGGGAATGCTGCATCCTACACTAGCACTGAGCAAGGCATGGCTCAAGTGCAACCTCAGTCACACTCAAAGGGACACCTCTGAGGTGTTGCAAATCTTTCCATTCATTCTGACACAGATTTGAGAAGGAAATTGAAGAAATTAATGCAGAGTGACCCCAATGCAAGTGTTGATCAGGAAAGTATTAATGTGTGTGGTCTGATCTCTAGAGTAGGGACGAGGCTCCCTCAAAAGGTCAAGAAGGGACAAATTATCTGGACATCACTGTGGTGCCTCTCTATCTTATGACAAATTTCTGTTCCACACAATCTCAATTCTTTACACTGTGGTGACTAATACATTAAACTTCATACTCAACCCTTTTCCATGAAATTTTGGGCTAATCTCTGCTTTTGCATTACATTTCTGGTAATTGGGATGGACATGGGCAGACCTTGACATCACCATGGGTTTGAGTCACAGGAGCACCATTAATCACCAGGGAAAATGATGCCGCAGCAGAAAGCTTGAAACAAAGTCACACTTCAATATCTTTAGATTGTTTAATGTCCTCAAAAGCCAGGGCTTGGTCCACATCCGTTATGATGATTGCTCTGGCATAGAACCATTTGAATGGGTAACTGGTAATTCCCCTCTGGCTTTTGGCCAAAACTCTCCATAGGAAATTTTTATTTAGCTGACTTTT
>VWZT01007818.1:51555-65886 GCA_013397055.1 Pachycephala philippinensis | reverse complement strand
TTTTTTTTTTTTTTTTTTTTTTTAATGCTGGCAACATGGTTTTAAAAACTAGGAGAAAATGGTGCCTTTGCAATAGTGTCTGTGCTTCCCTGAGCTGGGGGAGATTAGGAGAAAGAGAAATCTTTCTTGTTTCACTGTCAAGGAAAATTAACCAGACAGCTTAATTTGAAAATTCCATCTAAAATGATGCTATTTTAACAACTTTTGCCATTTTTCCCTTAAGAAAATGTTTATTAGAATTTTTCCTTCATTGTCATATCCCCGTGTTCCACAGAGGAATGAGTCTCTGGGTAGGACATGTTGAGAAACCTGCTGCAAGGCAGAGGGGAGAGGTAGCAGGAGGCACAAGGTGACTTCTTTTTTTTGCTCTGCATTTTACACTGCAGAAAAGAACATCCCAGGCTTTAATCATGACCTCCACATTGGGTCAAAGTGAAAAAGTGACCTTATAAACCTCACAGAAAAGTGACCTCCAGTGCAACTTGAGTTTGCTAAGCCTCAATTCAGGGCTTTTTACCTTTTACATTTCCATTGTATTCCCACTTAACACTCTTCCTTCTGCAGGTGAACCTTCTTTTGACCCAGTATTTGCTGGTGTCAAACACCTACAAAGCAAGATCTGCCAAAGCTGGTGTAGGTGACACACTGCAAAGATCCAGCTGAATTCTTCAGTCTTGTGACCAGGGACAGGACTCGGGGAAATGACACGAAGCTGAGTCAGGGAGGTTTGGGTTAAATATCAAGAAAAAGTTTTTCACCCAGAGGGCGATTGGGAACTGGAACCCAGGGCAGTGGTCTCAGGACCAAGCCTGACAGAGTTCAGGAAGCATTTGGACAGCACTCTCAGGGATGTGGTGGGATTTTTGGGATGTCCTGTGCAGGACCAGGAGCTGGACTCCATGATCCTTATGGATCCCTTCCGACTCAGCAGATTCTGTGAAGAGAGGAGGAAAGAGGGAACTTGTGAGTATCCGAGTTAGAGCTGTTTCAAATCTTAGCACAGACCACAAATTTGGACAGCTAGGAAGAGATGAATGGGGTCAAAAACCAGTGAGAGCTATAGCTTAAATAGACAAATATAACAACACTGCTGACCTGGTTTTCCTTGCCAGATCTCATTGCTCATTGAAAACAGTCAGTAATGTTAAGTATTTACCATACGTACATCAATTTATGAGCCTTCCTCCACCCAGGCTGCTGTGCTAGAGATGTTTCTAAAACTTTTGCCTACAGGGGAAATTTGTCCTAAAAGGGAATTTGTGAGCTGGTCAACAGATGCTCTAGGTCTGACTGCCCATAAATTGGTTGCAGTATTATTGTGGGTATAAACAGCAGTAATACAATTTCTCTTAACCCAGTGCAAAAAACAGTGCAATATTTTTCTTGCCTAAGAGGTCAGGCTGTCCTCACCTGGCTCCCTGCTTTGGCAAAATGGTCTGGCTTAGCCCTGTACCAAACATGGGTGATGGAGCAAGTTGTCCCAGACTGCTCTTTAGGGACCCACCCCATCCCAACGCTGCCCCTACACACTCTTCTTCCAGTCCAGCAAGAGGAAAGGAATAATCCCCCAGGAGCACAGCTCTGTCCAGAGCATAAACAGTGTGAACTTGTTGTCGATACAGCCGTGTATGATCTGGTGGGGAAAAAAAACTTTTGCATGTGGCAAATCCTGTTCCTGTGATTAATATTCATATTTTACCATTGATGCCTTATGTTTCAGCTTTTATATTTTTCAAATTCTGTATTCCCAGTGTGTGACTCTGCAGTGTCCTGTAGCCTGTGAGCTGCTGCTCTCTCATGCTGAGACAGACAGAACAAAGCCTCTCCAGGCTGCTCTCCAAGGACACCCAGCCCGGCCTAGGCCCAAAATGTGTAACCCAGCATCTTGAGAAGGGGGGCAAGCTGAGGGGAAATTCCATCATTAGCTAAAGTTTAATTGGTGAAATTGGGTCCATATGCAAATGGACCAAAGTTATAAAAGTGTGAAGAACTCGTGACTCGGGGTCCATCTTGGGTGTAGCCTTTGGCCTGCCCAGGGTGTGCCTCTGAAGGCCTTTCAAATAAATATCCACCTTTATTCCCTTCCTCCTGTCTAGTCTCTGTTTCTAGGTTGGCCTCTTTAGGCATCACCATATTTGCCCTTTTTAATGATTAAGTTATACTGAGCCCCACAATTCTGCTGTAATCAGTCTCCAGGTCAGTTGTGGGTCATGTGTGGGTCACCACAGACTGCCCCGAGCCTCAGCCATGCCTCCTACAACAGGGGCAAAACTGGGGAGGATGGGCACCAACTAGAATTATCACTTTCATGACTGAATGAGCAGGCACAGCCCTCTGAAGAGGGTGGAAAACATTGATTTTTACCTGATTTTCTGCTATTTATGCACATGCTTGTCCTGTCTCCCGGAAATGGATACAAAGGCTGCAGTTGATCTACTAATGTGAGTTAAGTTAAGTACTTCAGAATTTGCAGGCTTTGGGCCTAAATCCATGAGAGCAAAGCATCTTGCTGCATGCGTTGAATTTATCTAGACCAGAAACCTTTATTTTGGCTTGAAACTTCCCAGACCCTCTGCCTGTGCTTTCATAAGAGGATGACCTTAAGCCCCCGACATATTCTGTTGAAATGTGATTTAAAGTTCTGGCGGAAAGGCAAAACTACTTCTTTTTTCTTTTTTTTTTCTCCAAGAAAAACACAATAAACAAACATAAGCTGCTGCCTTTCTCTGGCTCTTTACTTCTTCTAGTAGATGGATTCCTCAGTCAGACAGGTAAGACACAATTGAATTTGTGAGCCTAATGCATATCAGTTCATGCACCCTAGACTAGCTCCCAAAACTGCACATCGCACCATCTGTCGTGAATAGGTGGAGGGCAAATGGCAAAAAAAAATCTGCCTTTCCACACAGAAGAAAATCATTAGCACTGGAAAGGGTGCTGTTACCTGAAAGAAAGGCAACACGTGCCTCAGGGAATGAGAGCTCATTAGAGTGCTTGCCTCTGTTTCCTTTATTGTTAACCTTCGTGGGTAAACATAAGCCCAAATGTTCATTTAAAGGATTTTAATGCTCAGTCACACGTAATTTTCAAGCACTTCCTAGATGTCTGTTCTTGCCACAAGCTGTTTTCTCTCTCCTTCACAGCATTTGGGCTTTCCCTCCATATTGTTCCACATCTCAGCCTGTGGAAGTCTGTAAAAGCCTCCCTATGAAAATGCTTCATTTTCTCAGTCCACACCCTCACAACGCATCACCAGAAGCCATCAGCTTCCTCCCAGAGCTGCTCTTCATCGTGGTGCAGTGCAAGGAACAGGTCAGGCTTTACCACGCAGGTTTCAAAACAACCTGTACAACCAAGGGCCCAAATTACATCAGTCAGGCATTTGTTAAACATCACCACATTCCCCAGTATTTCCCCTAATTCCAGGTTGACTCAAACACTCGTGTGAATGGGTTGTGCCTTCAGTGATGTTTGGACTATTGTCCCTCCACATGATACAGGGGTGCTGCCATGCCAGAATCCCCGTTTTATTTCCCCTCATCAGCCTAGAGGAGGAGAGCATCCCCTTTTCATTTAAATGATTCAATTACAAACTTCTCCAGTGCTCGCTCTGTAATGAATTCCTTGGTCAGAAATACTCGAGACGTTGCTAGTCCTGGGTATAATTGAATCTTTGTTCTATGACTTGAACCTGCTATCAATACTTATTGAAGAACTGTACACACACTTGTGCACCGAGTGCTTAAAAGTGACTCAGGTTATTATGTTGTGGTTGATTTACAACAAAACCATCTGAATTATGAACTGCGTGAGGAAGAGCTAATTGAATTTGAAACGTTAAGGCTGATGGTGCTTCAGACTGTGATTAATACCAAGTCAAAAGTCTTCCCCAGGGATGTTGGCATCAAGAGATGTTCAGCAGCTCCACAGGCAAGTTTTATAGTGGGACAAGCCTTTTATTGGCAAAATGGGATTTATCTTTTTAGAGGTGGATAATCCACAAGTTAAACCAGTATGAGCTGCAAAAATATTACAATGGGAAGATTGTGGAATGGTTAGAGAATTAGGAAAAACAATAAAATCCTGCATCAGACTCATTTTCTTCCATTACATTTTAACTCTCAAATTTATGGAGGCAGTTTTAACCAGGTGCCTACAAGCAGCTTAACTTGAAGATTTCGATGCCAAGAGCAAGTTCGCTGCTGTTGCTACTGCTCAGCAAATGCTAAACTCTCAAAGTACATTATTAATTGAACCTAATATATAGTTGGTGGAGAGGGATAAATTCCTCCAGAGTCTGATTCATCCCACTTATCTGACATATCTAATTTAAGAGGGGCTGAATTGTCCTTTGTGAGGCACTGGTGTCTTGTCAGAGACTGCAAATGGACCTTTTTGCACCTAACCTTGCGAGAAGTTACATTAAAGGAAATACTACCTGGAATGACCAACTGAGACAGGAGATAACCTCTTGTTCAGTTTGTGTGACCAGTTTTATCTTACTCCCAGTGATAAGAGCTGGGTGTATATTGTCTGGTCCACCAATGCAGAGAACAGAAAAAATACAGAGGCACGTGACATGCAAAATTAACACCCTTCAACTCCAGGCATTTCCATTCAGGCTCCCCCATCTCGTCAGGCTTAGCTCTTGTTGCAGTCAGTGCAGAGAAACACTCACTTTGGGGACATCATTCATCTGACCACCTTTAGAGGACAAAGTGGATTGTACTTCCCAACCCATGCACGCTTCCAACTCCCAAACTCCATGGTCTATAAGAAAAGCAGGTAAATACCTCATAAAGGGGTGTTTTCAGCAGTTTAAGATGTTTAATCACATGAGAACCACTTTTATAGTCATTGCAGCTGGTGGCTGGGATAGACCCAAATCAGAGACCAGAGCAGGAAATCTTTGGGTGGCTGCTCCTTGAGCAAGAGAGCTATTGATACATCCAGGATGAGGAACCATAAGTGTTTGAATCAGACTAATGCACTTGATGTCACATATTTATTTCTAAGGTCCAGTACACACCTTCTGAAAACATCTTCATGAGGTTGCTTCCCTCAGTCCACTTTAGTCCCTCCTGGAACAGGTGATGGATGAGAAACTTTCTCTCACTCATTTATTCTGTGGCTGTTACTCTGAAAACAAGACAGCTTTTAGAGGAAGGGAGGCTTTTGCTCTGATTCTGGCTCCCAGAAGTCCTACACTTGGGAAGGATAAATTTTCAAGGTTTCTTTCAGCTCGGTTTTTTTATGAATAGCTGATTTCTACTTTCTATGAAAAGGCACATTTGTCATAGACTTATCACACGCAGTTGTCAAGATTGCAAGATCTGCTCCCACTGCTTTTGGTGTTAGCAAAAATAATTCCTAACTCCAGAAGAGTCATTGTTATTTGTGGGCAGCTTTAAAGGATATGTTTGTATTTCTTGCTGAATTAAAAGCTGCAGACGTGGAAGCACAGCAAAATTTGAGTCCTTCACCAATCCTACTTCTGCAAATACATAAACCAGATGTTCTTGTGATTTCTAAGCTGACATATATTCACTTCAGTGGAGTTAAAGGGATTTCCTGGGTGGATAAGGATTTAAGCCATTAACCCTGGTCATTCCCTCCTCCCAGCTTCCCAAAGTATCAGCTGTCCTCAGTGCCTGTCTCCTTGAACCCCTCTGTGTGGCACCCTCTTCACCTCTGATCAGCTTTTCCAGCTAGACATTTTGATGACTCTTACTGCAATACTTGTGCAGATGGCAAAATATAAAATAAATATTTCATTCTCCAAGAACCCCATCATAAGAGCATTATCGTGTGCCTGGGGAGGGGTTTGTCATGCAGTGTTTCTGCCTTGCCTGGCTGTTATAAACAAATGCTGAGCTTGCTGCACGTGGGATGACAGATGCCTTTTCTTTTCAAATACCGATATTACATTCCTGACTCAGGGTCCCCCTCGACTGTGAACTGATGCAGAGGAATGTGCCCATGTCTGCAGCCTCCACCACCATCAAAAGTGGGATTTCCCTCACTCTCTTATTAATCAGATTGTGATATTGGTGTTCAAATTTGGTGATGGCACAACATTAACCATTTTATGTGTGATCCCACAAGTGAATAGAAAAAGGTTCAGAATGAGAAACAAGTTCAGGACATAGAAATTTTGTGTCTGCTGCAAGAAAGCAAATCTAGAAGAGCAGATCCAGGTGAGGGGGGGGAAGTGAGAATAAAGACAAGGGAGAATAAAAAAGGCAAGAAAATGCAGTATTCTCAAATGGATCAACGCTAAAACATTGAGCTCATGCCTTATCACACATTTTCTGGTGATGGTCACACTCTACCACTGTTACAAACCACTGGCCAAAGTGGTGACCATTCTGTCTGCACTGTGGGATGAAGAAACCTTCCTTTTGCCTTGGTCTACAGGATGTTAAATATAAAATCTGCCCTTTCTGCACAGTCTCATTTGGTGCTCCTTGACCAGACAATGATAGAAATAGTTTTCATTAATTTTCTAGACTAAACCACATCTATACTCTTTGCATATTCCTGCAAATTCAACCTCCCCCTCTCCCTCCAGATTTCAAGTTCCTGTCTAAATCAGCTACACAAATGGAGTTTTCTCTCTGCCCATGAGCAGCTGAGCCAGGCTTTGCAGTAAGGCTGACAGGAGAGTAGACCTCTATTAAGAGAGGTGGCAGCAAAGAACAACAGAGTGATTAAATGCAAAATTGAAATCATAATGGAAATTGGGGCACTGAAAAGAAATTTTAATTAAGTAAGCAACTGCAAATCAAACAAATGTATTCATTATTTAATCAACTAGTGAGTGCAGAAATCTCAACTAATCAGGAAAGTCTCGGGGAGCAGATAAAGAAACAAATCAAGAAACCAATTTAAAAGCCATAAGAAAATAGCATACAGCCTCACTACAAAAGACTGTTTGTCTGAGAAACAGAAGGGAAGCTTCTTTTTTTTCCGCAAACATCATATTTCTTATCTTTGTAAGGCTCTTTTTTTTTTTTTTTTTTTTTTGCTGGGATTTCAGATGCTATTTTCTTGCATAGTTGCTTTTAATCTGTTCAGTCACAGAAAGATTGACTGTAAAGTGATGTATTTCTTTGCCTACTTCCACCCATTTTTCACCTGCTGCACAGACCCCTTGAGGTATCACGATAAATGGGTTTTTACAAAGGTAGATAAAACACTGGGTGCCCCGAGCTACTGCTCAGCTCCATGTGTGAAGTGGGGCATTGGCAGTGCAGGGCACACAGGAGAGGTGGCTGGGCTGTTCCACAGACAGGAGCAGGGCCAGCAGAGGAATAGGATTTATTATTAACCAGAGCTTTGCCAAAAATCTGCCAACTTGCTCCTGCATAAGGGAAAGAAGGGATGCTGAGTACCTCATCTGTATGGTCCAGAGGAGGGACAGGAAGGTGGTCAGAGGACTGGAGCACTCTCCTTGAGGAAAGGCTTGAGAGAGCTGGGGTAGGTCAGCCTGGAGAAGAGAAAGCCTGGGGAGACCTTAGAGCCCTTTCCAGTGCCTAAAGAGGCTACGAGAGAGCTGGAGAGGGACTTTGGACAAGGACATGGAGTGATGGGACAATGGGGAATGGCTTTAAACTAAAAGAGGGTAGATTTAGATTAGATATTAGGAAGAAATTCTTTACAACAAGGGTGGTGAGGCCCTGGCACAGGGTGCCAAGAGAAGCTGTGGCTGCCCCATCCCTGGAAGTGTTCAAGGTCAGGTTGGATGGGGCTTGGAGCAACCTGGGCTAGTGGAAGGTGTCCCTGCCCATGGCAGGGGAGCTGTAATGAGATGATCTGTAAGGTCCCTTCCAACCCAAACCATCCTGTGATTCTGTGATTCAGACCTGCATAAGTCTCTGCCCCTGGGTATGTTTCCACCCTAAATTTCTTCTGCCTGACCCGTGTGAGTACCAGAGCAGGTATCCATCATTCACTTCAGTGAACTCCTTGCAAAGTCAGCAAACAGCTCAGCATGAGCACGGAGAGCCCTTTCAAGCCTCGGAGCTACTTCAGGGTAACCAAATGAGTCACGAGCAGCCATGTAATTACTTTTCCAGGCTTCCTTACTTAAGAACATGGATCTGTGTACAAAAGCATGAATCCATAGAGAATTTGCCATCATACCTTGTGAGTGTAGACATGTTTGCACTCAAAGCAGTTGGATAGGGGCAGGAGATAAGTTAAAGAATAGTACAAACAAGTCATTTACTGCACGATCTTGTAAGTATAGCCTGTCTACAGTCTAATAAAAATCACATATTTAATTAGTGGCTTCATTCAGCATTGTGTGAACAGTGATTCACTGTGCCAAGCCAGAGGAAATGGGTAAAAAATAGACCTTGTATGAGGTATCTGAGGAAAAAAAAAAAAAGCTCTTTTATTTAAAGAGTAAAAATCAGCTGCTTAACAAAGATACATGAGAAAACATGTTGGGGCTTTTGAAACAAAAGTGTAGCAAACTTTTATATAGAATAAGGGGAAATTGAGTTCATCTTTGTACCAAAGAGAAAGGAGGCTGACTTTATAGCCAGACTCAGGGACTGGGACACCACATATCTGGTTTCTTATTCTTTCTCTGTGGCTGGAGCACAGCGCAAACACTTTCTGTATTTCTGCTTGTCTGCATTATTTGGTTGCTCCTACTGTCAAAAGAGCCAAGCACTTCACACTCGTAGCATTTTTCACCTCATCACACCTCTTTTGCAGATGAAAGTGCACATCCCTTCCTCTGCACTGGAGTCCCAATGGCCTGAAAGCTGCTTGGGGCTCCAAGGTGAAAACTCCTTGTTCTGCAGAGGCAGGGCTCAGGAGGCTCTCAAGCTCAGAGCTGCTAATGTCTTTTTAAATTAACATTTTCAAGTACTTAAAGGTCTGACAATAACACTTTCCCAACATGCCCATCTTGGGAGAAACAAATATCCCAACACCTTGTTCATTCTTCAAGCTGACCATATGGCAAAATTAGGAGCTTTCAGGTGCAGTTTGAGCTTCAGATGTGCTTGGAAGATGCTTGCAAGATCAGGCTTTGCCCTCTCCAAAATTCAACAGTTCCCCGCTCTCCTCCTGAAGGTCTACAGCTGAGGAAGCTGATTTTTTTATGGAAGACTAAATTATGGTTCTGCCGCCAACAATAGGAGTTGAACCTCCTGTGGTAAAGGGGTCAGAACTAAATGATCCTTAAGGTCCCTTCTAACCAAACCATTAATGATTCTACGAGAACCAATTTCCTGGGCTCTGTGGCCACAGAATCATAGGGGATGCTGAAGGGGTGACATGTGCTTCATTCCCTGACGTTGATGCAATGTTGGTCTCTGAAATAATTAAATTGTAATTGGGCTGGGCTGGGAGGAAAGGAGAAGTGTGATTCTATAGCTTCATGATTAGGGTGCTCCCCTAGGAGGAAGGGTAGATGACTTCCAGTCCACTCAGTGTCTGACTGCTTAATAGAGGAAATGTTTTGGGTTTGTCCAGCTTTGCTGTCAGTTTGGTGTCCCAGCATGGGAGAGCAGAAGCGTTGCAATCCCAAATGGGTGCCAACCCCTCCTGTCTCTGGAGGGTCCATGGAAACATCTGCCCATCAGGAGCTCATGGACAGCCCTAGGGAAGCCCAGTCCAAGTTTCACATTGTTATTTTTTTGTTGAATCAGAGATGATTTGTCTTAAACTGAAGAAATCACAACAGAAAAGTAATTTTATATGGGTGTCACGCTGCTGCCTAACGCTGCTCAGAGCAGTGTCAGCACAGGACATATTCCAGTGTCCCAGTTGGAGCATTATTCCAATTTTATGGTCAGGATAGAGCATCCCTGTGCCCTGCAAGCTGCAACTGCCCCCGCAGCCCAAGGTTTGCACACGTGCTCTGGTGCTGCTTCACCACCACCAGGCAGCATCCCAGAGCATCTCCTGCTCCCTCTTAACCACATTATCGGGAGGTAATGACGTTGTTCGGATCGAAAGGAAGCAGCAAATTGGATTGTGACCCCCTGGCAGGATGGGTGTGATGGGTGTGCTGTCAGCCAGCACACGCACACGGCCCCACGCACATGCCCACGGAGTGACCTGTCCTCACACACACCAGGGCTGGGCTCTGCAAACACACTCCCTGTTAATTAGGCAGAGATCAGAAACCAGCCTCTTAGTCTACTACGGGAGGTAATGCCATTGGGGGCTAAAAATAAATCTATCAGCTGGAAACTGGATGAATAAGACTGGTTCTAGGGAGGGTGAGGTAATTTTTAGGTTACATCATGCAGCCATGTTGCATCCCTTTTTATATACTATGAGAGCATATAGCAATCTCAGCTCTGCTCTAAGACCATATTTGTGTGAGCAATCTCAGGAAAGAGGATAGAAATCTTTCTATGCTCAGAAAGCTGCTTTAGGAAATTCTTCATCCTACAGCGAAGGAAGCATTATTATCCCCAGAAAGTCCATCTCCCCAACATCCCTGCTTATACGTGGAGTTGGAGGTCAGAATTGTGCTTGCTGCAGGGAAATCCCAGTCAGCACACATCTAATTATGCTCCTGTCTTCCAGATCCCACACAGCAGCTCCTGATAAAAGAATAGACAGGAAAAGTGGAATCAGTTGCAGTCTGGTTTATGATTTTACATTATTAAGCCATTGGGGACTGCCAGACAAGCTGAGAGCTTAGTGAACTGAACTCTCTAAGACCTGCTAAGTACTCAGGAGGCACTATGCAAACCCACAAAACAGGAGCATTAATCATCAGGCAGACCTGTCAGGATACTCAATACATGAGTGACAGATGAGAATGGAGTGGAAAAGAGAAGAGGGAAGGGCAAAAAATAAGAATTAGGAGCTTTCCACAAGCTCTTCCTCAAAATGTCACAGTACTTCAGAACTTTACTCCATTTTCTTTTTTTTTTTTTTTTTTTTTTTTTTTTTTTTGGAAGTTTTTTTTTTTTTTTTGAGCAAGCTTTTGTTTTTCATTTCATAAGGGCATATCCATGCTTTAGCACTGATTTCACTGGAATTACTCCAGATTTACTGCGGTCTAGCTGTACGGCATTGGCTCTTTATAATAATGTGCCTCATTAGTAGCTACTTACAGTGTAACTGAATTATAGCACATCTAGTTCTGGGCAGTTGCTGGAAAATGGGGCACTGACGTGACACCTAATAAAGTACTTGTTAGTGCCTTCTGGGAGTTACAACCTTGTATTATTTATGAAGTGCCATTGTGTTTTAAAGACAGAAGACCAGATGTTAAAATCTGTTTTATTTACACACTGTCACCAAGGATTAAATCTATTGTCTTGGCTGAGAATACCCCAATCTATGCAATGCATATGTTGGCGTGGAGCATCCCTGGAGGCACAGGGGTCAGGCACGCCAGGGTACTCCAACACCATCTTTGGAGACAGAGAGGTTCAAAGGGGACGTGGCCTGGTTTGAGCACTGAGCCAGATGTTGAAAACTTGTGCAAAAATAAGGAGGGGATTACGTTCTTCCCAGATCTGACTTCCCACGAAGCTTTGTTTTGTGATAACTTGTGCAGCACTCCTGCTAGCTGAAGAGTGCTCTTGGACAGCAGGACACCTCCCAAACAAACAATGGTTCCCCTTTGGGATTTTTGGGAACAAACAGATTCCTACCAGGTTGGGTTTTTTCCTAAGAAGCAAACCTTTGTATACAAGCTCTGAACGTGCATTAAAAGAGGCTTCTGCTGTGAGAAAATAAATGCAGTGTAAACTTCAATCTCCACAGCAGCAAGATGCCATAACCACACTTGCTGCTCCCGCTGCTCGGTGCCCGAGGGCAGCATGTTGCCTGGAGTCCCGGAGCACGTAGTCAGAGGTGTCTCCTGCCACGTAGGAAGTGTAGCCTGGTCCTGCCCCGAGGCTGTGCCACCAGGCTGCTGCAGCTCCCACCCAGCTGTCACATCACAGTGCTCACCCATCGCTGCTGTGCAGCCCTGCAGAGCCCTCCCTGCCCAGTGTCCCATGAAGGAGAGCCACGCCGAGCTCTCGTCGGAGTGCTGGCAGCACAGCGCTGGAGCCTCTCTTGGGGGGAAAAGAAAAATAAAAATAAATTTTTTAAAAAGTGGATTTGGGAGCCCTGAGAACGTTGTCCTCCTTGAACTAAAGGGGATCCAGCTTTTC
This sequence comes from Pachycephala philippinensis, assembly GCA_013397055.1. Lineage (NCBI taxonomy): Eukaryota > Metazoa > Chordata > Aves > Passeriformes > Pachycephala > Pachycephala philippinensis. The sequence continues at coordinate 53,740 of VWZT01007818.1, read as the reverse complement.
TGAAACCCACGCATTGGTGAAGCAGCTCTCTTGCCAGGCTGGTGCCCAAAGTGCAGCTCTTGTGAGCTCCCACACATCCTCAGCCATGGGGCCCATCACTCCCCTGGGCTTATCTCCAGCTCTGAACATCAGATTGGCTGAAGTCACTCCAGTGGAGATATTTTCCCTTTTTTTTTTTCACCAACACATAGAACACATAGAAGCAAGAAATACCTTGCCCTTGAAAACGCTATGTTTTTCAAAGTACTTTTCCTGAGGTGATTTGAGCATTCCTGGTGCCCTCCCAAGAGGTGTGACCAGCAGGGTCCAACGGTGTGAGCTGCTGTAAGCAGCCACGGCAGCCCCAGCACCATGGAAGTTGTGCTACAAATCTTGGAATTACCCTGTCTGAAGTTTTGCTGAATTCTGGAAGGACACCTGAAGTGGAAGCTTGACTGACCACAAATGTTGACCTAATTAAAATAAGCACTTCCCTAGGAAGTGAGCTTGTTCTTTGGCTTTTCAGGGTAGTATGGGACTTGTCCTTTGCTTGAGCCCTGCCAGTACAGTCCTCCACAATCCTCACTTCCCACTGGCCTCCATCTTCCTACTGCCCCAGTGTTTTCCCCATGAAAGGGAAAACAATTTCCCCCATGAAAGTACCACTGACCCCCTCACCACCCTGCAGCAAAGCCCCCAAGGCCCTCCAAGCCATTATCACTCTCTGAATTCATGCTGAGGACTCCAGGGATTTTAAAAGATAGAAGTTTTGCTAAAATAATTCCACAGGCAAAAGGTTTTAGTTCATTTTCTAGAGGGAAAGACTTAAATTGTGAAATGCTTAAAACCCAAGACTGCTTTTGCTTCCACAACACTGAAGGAAGGCAAACTAGAAATCCTGAGATGGATTTATTGAAAAAGTTAATTTCTGTACAGGAGGCCACTGGGCTCAGATCTGCCTTAGAAGTGTTTCCTACAGAAAACCCAAAGAGGTGTGAAGGGGGCAAGGGTTTGGACAGGATTTCATGGTGAAAGCTATGTAGCTCCAAAGCTACGAAGGTAATTAGGATGGTGAAGGCTGGGGTGAGTGTGAGGGTGATAGGAAAGATGTGTGGTAATGTCTTCACAAACAATTCCGTGGGTGAGGGGATGGGTGTTGACTTCTTTGAAATGGGGCTTAATGTCTCTACCGACTTCAACTAGCAGGTTTGTTACAGAACCCAGACACCTTTACTCCTGAAACAGACAAATGGGGCTGCACAAGCCTGAGTTTCTGAGCTTTGGGGGAAAAGGACAGGTTTAAGGGAGGAATATGTGGTAGCCAGTTTGGGAAGGCTGCACCTTCCTGGTACCTCAGCAGTGGGAAAAGGAAGAGGGCAACGTGCGGCCGGGAGTTTGGGATAAAAGCAGGCTGCATCCTCCGAAACCTCGAGAGAGAAAACCCCACAAGGATAAGCCCCAGTGGAGTCTCTCCCTTTATCCAAATAAAGTTGCAGGACTCCTCGGTCTCCTTTGTGGGCACTGGCTTTCCATAGGGGGATTTTCCATACAAGGACAATGTTCCTCTTGAACAAAAAGGCTGGAGCTCCAGGCAGCTGTCCCCCAGCACCAGGGCAGCAGTGGGCTTGTGCAGGGACATGGAGTGGCACAGCACCTCTGATGAGCTTTGGATAGCACCAAAATCAGCCTGTGTTGCAAAATGTCCCAAGAGAAACGCTCTACAAAAATAATTGCTTTCCTATAACTCTTTAAATGTTTAACAAAACACATCCCATGTGGGGTGAACCTAAGAGTGTGTTCTCCCACTGTGGAGAGCCCCGGGTGTTTAAGAGGTTTGGGACCTGGTCCCAGCTCTGTTCCATGGAGGTGGGATGGACATTCTTTACTCAGGAGAGATGGAGGTGGTAAATAAGGTTTTCACAATGAAAATAACTGAGTTGCAAGACTGATCAGAGGAACCTGTGAACCTGATCAGAACTATACCATGCAAGAAGAGTCTGGCTTTAGGACTGGATCCAGAGCAGAAACCTGTGCACTGGTGATGGAAGAGTGCTGTATGTTTAGGAAAAATCAGGGGGAAAAAATTCATTATTAAATCTATAATGACATAAGAATTATAATATATAACATCATTATAGTTATAGTGAATCATTAATTATACTTGTATATTGATACATAATATGTAATAATGTATAATATATAATGT
>VWZT01007818.1:265-46925 GCA_013397055.1 Pachycephala philippinensis | reverse complement strand
AAAAAAAAACCCAAACAAACAAAACTGAAAAAAACCAATAAATCAAACAAACAAACAAAAAAAACCCAAACCAAAACAAAACAAAACCAACAACAAAACAAAGAAAGAAACAAAAACTCAAAAAAACCACAAAAAAACCCACCAGAAGGAAGGAATTTTCACAGTGGCACTGCAAACAAACTAGCCAAGCTGACAAAGAAAAGAGCCTTTGGATTCCATTCAACTGATGCATAAAGAAGAAAACTTTGAAAGCAACTCAACTGATTTTTATCCTCAGCTCTGAACTACATAAATGTGGTCAGCTCTAAATTACTATTCTTTTATTTGGCACTTAAGTTCCTATAGCACTTGAGAGAGTCCAGGATATCTTTGTTCCAGGGACTAAAAACACCAAATAAAAAACCCTCACAAGAGTTTCCAGGCTGAAGGAAAGGAAACATTTAATAACAGGTGCAATGGATTACTGGGAGATGATGAAGTGGTGTCTGCCAGCATCATGGCCATGATACTCGTCCATCAGCCACTTAATTACTACCCAGGGCTCTCTTGCAGCAAGGCAAGTTCAAAGGAGGGCAATGAGGGCACTTTACAGATATTTCTAGGTGTCTACACGAAAACACAAGTTGCTTGTTCAAAAATTGTATGAGTGAAAAGGAGAAGGTGTGGGGAAGGTTGGAGCTGGGAATTAGAGGCAGAAAGAAACAGACAGGAGAGGTTTTGAAAACACAATCTGGCTGCTCTGCCTGATGCAAAAGGAAGGCAAAGCAGGGGAAAGTTAAAAGCAGAGAGGTGTGTCAGTCAACACAAAGGGATGGGGAAACAGAGAGCAGGACTCTGCTTGCCAAAGGCCAGGGAAAAGGTTGCTGCAGATCTGGGTAATATAAATTTGGAGCAAATCTTTGCCTCAGGTCTGTGGGAGCGTAAGAGAGGTTGTGTCTGCTGGATGGCAGGAAGAACAAACCAGAGAGAACAAGAAACAACCTGTGTGGGGAGAGATTGGAGGGGCAGAAGAAGATTCTTATTAAGGGCATTGATAGGAACCTAGTTCATGCTGTCTGCAGAGATTTGCCAGGGATAGAGTCAGCAGCTGAGTTTGGATACCCAAATGCCAGCGAGATAGCTCAGCCCCAAGAATCAGAGGAGCATGTTTGAACACCTCCCTGCCTTTTTCTGCCATCTCCACACTCAGCAAGTGCATCCCTGTGGAACAAAACCTGGCAGAGCTGCGAACGCGCCCAGGGCAGAGGCGCCCGTGGATGGGAGATGTGAGCACAAAGCCACCCACCGCCAGCCCCCGCTGTGACACCCGTGGGTGACAAGGAGTCACAAAGGTGCCACCCACCCAGCACAAAGGCGTCACCCTCCCCACGTCCCCGGTGGCCGTGTCCCAAAGCAGCTGGTGTCAGCTTTTCCGCTCTGGCGACAGCGCTCGAGTGCTGCTCTAGTACTTCAAAAGGGTCTGTGAGAGTGGCACTACGGCAGCCACCGAGCGAGCCACTGCTATCTATCTTCAGGGATAAGATAAGACATCAAAGTGATTGATTCCCAGCTCTCCACGTCAAGGCAGAGTGTGGGGGCCGGTGACAGCCCACGCATCCCCCCATCCCGCAGGAGTGTGGTTGCATGTGGGGAGGGCTGTCAGATTCCCAATGGCTTTTCTGTTTTCTTTTTCTTTTTTTTTCAACTTTATCTCCTTCCTGTTGGCAACCAAGCTTAATTCGTGCTTTTGAAATAATTTCCTTACCTTTAAATAACAATAAGGAACGCCCACGGAAAATGTCTTGGTGCCCTGACAAGCAGATTTTCAATGGGAAATTGTGACCACCCAGCAGCAAAAAATGATCATTATAGGCACATAATCCATTCTATCAGTCCACCAATCACCACAGCATGAAATGGCCCCATTAACACCCCCCAAGACCTAATCATTCACCTTCCTCCAATACCCTGTCAAATAAACAGCTCATGGAAATGCCTGTTATTTTGCTGGATGCAAAAGCCTGCCTGCTAGCCAGTGGAAAAATGAAAGAAAGTTGTAAAAAAGAACTTTTCCCTGATTTATTTTAAATTTCCTAGCAGATAGTTGTCGATGGTGCACTTGAGAAGCAGCTGTCAGGCTGTTTTGCCCTCCCTCTCCACTCTCCTTATTACCCGAAACCCATGGTATCATCCCTCCTCAGCAGCACTGGGAGGAATACGTTTGTCACACTGCGAACACGAAGAAAATAAGGACATCTCTTATCAGAGCTGAGCCACCCTGAGAAGGTGCTGGCTGATGGGAGATAGGAAGAGGCTTGTTTGAGGGACCTCTGAAAGCTCCTTATGGCCTGCTGTGAGGTATCCAGATACAGGCTGCCACAGGGTGATCCGAGGGTGTGTTTAATATGTGACTTTCAGAGATTTTAACAGCAGAAAGGAAAATACACTGTCCCTACTTCCCCCCTGAGTGATTTCTGGGCTGCCACAAGGTCCCAGGTTGATGGTTCTCCTGGCTGATGGATATTCTCACCAGGGAGAACCCAGCTGGCTGTGTTGATATGGCATTTTTAGGGACTCTTGCAGGCTGGTTTGTTCAGCCTAGAGAAGGGGAGATTGAGGGGAGATCTCATGGTCTGCAGCTTCCTCGGGGGGGAAGCAGAGGGGCAGGCACTGATCTCTGCTGTCTGTGACCAGGGAAGGGACTCGAGGGAACAGCACGAAGTTGTGTCAGGGGAAGTTTAGGTTGGATATTAGGAAAAGGTTCTTCACCCAGAGGGTGGCTGGGCACTGGAACAGGCTCCCCAGGACAGTGGGCACAGCACAAAAAGTGCCAGAGCTCAAGAAGTGTTTGAACAATTCTCTCAAGGCACATGGTGTGACTCTTGGGGAGTCCTGTCAGGGCCAGGAGTTGGACTTGATGATCCTTGCAGGTCCCTTCCAACTCAGCTTATTCTGTGATTGTGCTGCTTGAGTGAAGGTCCCCAGCCAACATTTCTTTCACATCCTTCACATTGTGAAGCCCCCATTCCTGGGGCCCACCCACAGACACTTAGGAAGCCACAAAATTAGGAAAAAACTTGGGAAAATGCAAGTCTTTGTACAAAGCAGTGTGTAGAGGTGAATAGAGTTGTCCTGGAAAGTCAGAGCTGCACAAATTCCACTTGTTTTTCATTGAAGGAAGTTTTCATTGTGCTGGGAGAACATCAAGCTCTCTAACACATGGTGTGGAGGAAAGATGATGTGCTGCCTACTGTCCTAAAATCACCTCCTGCTGCACTGCAGCAACTGAATAAATGTGAGAAATCGAGTCCTGGGGCTGCTGGACTGGCAGAGGAGGGAGGAAAAAAAAAATGAAGGAAAGAAGTGTTACAATCAGTTAAGCAACAGAATTCTTTCCCGAGGAGGCAGTCAACAAGGCAGGAACACGAGGATACAAATAGCCTGGAGGAACACGCTGGTGGCTTTAGAGCTTCTCCATTAGCAGGGAGGGATGGCTCAGCTGGACACATGGGGTCATTTTCTGCTGGGGTTCCTCCCAATCAACAGCTCAACCAACAGGTGCATCCTGGTGTTTAAATCTGAGCAGGGACAGTGGAGAGCTGCCAGAGCAGCGAGGAGAGGGATGGCGTCGGATGCCGCTGGAGATGAAAGTGGGGATAGAGGCACGCGGGCTCCAGGGAGGCACAGCGAGCAGGAGAGAGGTTCAGCCCATCCCCAGCACCACGGCTGCTGGATATCCTCTGTAACATGAGTGGGGGATTGGGACACAATTACAAGAGGTCAAGTATCCGCATCAGAAAGCTGTGGAGATCAGGGGAAGTGATTATTAATAGCCAGAGCAGAGAGGCTGAGCACTTGGCAGGTGGTCCTTTCACAAGAGGGACGTACCTGTTTTGCAGGGACAGCGAGGTCTCGCCCCTTGGTGCTGTCAATCAGCCCTTTCTCTCGGACAGAAAAGGTCTCTGCTGCAGGAGAAACACAACGGGAGTGGACAAGAGCAGCAGGTTGGATGTGTGTCTTTCTCTGCCCCACCCTTTTTGTGAAACCAGGGGCAAAGCCTCCCCATGCCACCCCATTTCCCATCCCTCATGAGCAAGGGATTATTGTCTCTCTTCCTCTTGTGGCCAAGCATTGGACTGATGAGGCACATGGGAATCCTGAGGGAGATGGTTTTCAAAGAAGCCCTGGGTTGTGCTTAATGCCTTGCCTCCCGACTTCTCAGCTGTAGGGGCAAAATCTGATTTTCTTACCCCTAAAAATGCAGGTATGGGATGTGCCTTGGGGTAGAGAGGGTCTGCTCTGAAGAACTGGACTTCCACTGCTTCCAGCAGGCATGAGATGCAGCAGCAACTCCTGCTTGGGGCTGGGTGTCACACATCACAGGGGCTACCAGATCATAAGCCAGCATTTTGGTCTGGTATCAGCAGTTTCAGAGCTTTCACCCAGACAAAGGCAGGAGCAAGGCCATTTTCTCTCTCTGGGTGGGTGACTTACCATGCAACAGCCTTGTTTCTGCCAATCCTGTCCTTGGTTTGCCTCCCTAACTTGGGGTCCTGCATTTAATCTAGAATCCAGTGACCTGAAATACCCAATTTTACAATAATTTACTGTCCTGGGAGACACCAGAATGTAACACAGATTTGTGCACAGTTCTCCTCAGTAAAACACAACTAGTTTTCAAAATGGTTTAGCTTTTGGGGGAAAGAGGGCATGGGACCAAACTCCATCCAGGAGCAACCCTGAGGATGATGCCAGATTAGAGAAACCCCTGAGGATGATGCCAGCTTTGAGGCAAGTTAATTCTGGTCAGAAAAATTCTTTCTCTCTGGGTGTAAGGATGAGAAAGATGTGGTACGTGCTCCTTCGAGGGGGTTGGATGGCAGATGCATCCCTGATGTTTTCTTTGAAACAACTCTTTCTCCTCCACTCTGGTGGGAAAACAGCTCACAATACCTGCATTTCCAGGGCATCTTATTTCTCTTGTAGTCTGAAGCCCATAATTGTTATCCTGATGCACAATAAAATATGTAGACATAAAAGGGTCAGAAAATCCCTCATTTGCTAAGCAATAAATATGATCAGTGCTGCTTTGTTCGCTCTGAGAGTCTGCAAAAAAAAGGACTAAAAATTTGAAAATGTAGATTACCAGCAAACCTTAAAGGTCAACTTGACATATAAGGCATTTAATGAATTCTGGATTGATCTTTTTCTTAGTTCTTCTGGAATTGGATTATAATGATTGTATTTGCAGAGTCTTTTTTTGGTTTTTTTTTTTGGAAACAAAGTGTTTGGTTTCATTAAATAAACTGGGGACTTTGCTTCAGAAAGTTTAATTGCAACTAAAATATGGATGTAGATGTTGCAATAATTATCCAGCTCCATTGTTGTTTCATTAATTCAAGTAGTCTGACACACAAGAAAAGAAAGTAAATTCAGATTCAAATTGAAGGCTATGTATAGTTGGCATTTTTGACTTCACGGGATATTTATCAGCAGATTATTTTGGGGAAATTCATGCAGGTTGGACTAGGACTGCATTTTTAAAGAGATTGTGTACAGACACCAAAATAAATGGTCAGTGTTTGTGATAGTCCAGCCTGAAGATTGTCTAATAATGTAGGTCCAAACACTTGAACAAACTCAGATCCAGGGCTTCCTTACGCAGAGGGCATGACATTTTTATAAATGCTTAAATCTACTCAGGAATTACTGCTAATTCCAACTTCCAAGAGCTACATTGAAAATGTGCTTATTTAAAATTGCTATTCAGCAGTTCCTTAATTATAGTTTACAAAGCCTGAGTGTGAGGGAACTCCCACTGGAAGACCTGTAATTTTTGGCAAAGGGCAGGATTGAAGACGTGGTGCTTTTTTTCACGCTCCTGCAAGACAGCCTGGGGAGCTTTCTGCCATTCAGCCTTCCTGGTTCTACATTAAGGCACCAAACCTCTCCAGATTCTGTGTGCAGCTCCCTAATGCCCAGCCCAAGGCTGCAAGGTCTGTGAGATGTCAGGGAAATAAAAAGTCAGGATGAATATTGTAGTGTTTAACCCAAATAAGCCAGGTTTCCAGAAGGTTTTATGTCCCAGCACAAACTTCAGCAGTTAGTCCTGTAACACGTGTGATGCTTCTGAAGCCTTATCTTCTCTTTATCAGTTGAATAATACAGGCTTCTGCTCAGCCAGACTGAATGGGATTTTAGTTGAATGTTTCCTTTGGCATGGAAAGGACAGGGTCAGTGTTGCCTGAGCATGTGTTCCACCCTCCCAAATGATGGCCTGCATCCCCCAAACACACCCATGAGAGCAGTGCAGCTCTAGTGGGATTATCATTATTACAATACTCTTCTGAAATCTGCATTCAGCTCTCGTTTCCTTGGGCTATGGGTAGGCACACACTTGGGGAGCAGGCAGGGAATTATAAATGTTGCAGCTGGTGCCTGTCACCTCACCCAAAAAGCCTGGGATGGCTGCAGGGATCGCTGGGCACATCCTCATGACCTTCCCTCACTGTGCAGAAAGGCAAATCAGATGAACACTGTGGTCTCTTCTCGTTCCTGTCCTTGCTAAAATAAAAGTCACCCTGTTCCTCACCCCGTGATTGGTTCCCGAAGGCAAGGGCCGGCTCTCACATGGCTTCTCCAAAAACCCATGCACCGCAGTTTGGATGGGCTTTTGCCTGTCCTGATCTGATTGCAGGAGACAGCCGGCCATGGATCTGCATGGGATGGGGCTGTCTTTAAGGGCTGGCCTGGTCTTTGATCTAAACAGAGAAAAAAACATCCCTCAAAATGAGTCTGAAGGGCTGGGACTCGATGTGAGCCCTTGGCAGGTTCAGCGTGAGCTTCACCCACCTACAAACAGAGCTGTGCCTCAGACGTGGCTTCAGGCACCCTTTGTCTCCAAATTCAGCCCTCCCTAACAGGAGGGGTGGCCTCAGCAGTAGTTTCGTGGGGGTGGGCTCCCAGCACAACTCGAATGACCCACCAGAAATGCTTCTGCTCCATCTCCTCTCCGTGGATGGGACGGGTATTCCCAGCTCAGCTTCTGCAGGTGCTTCATAGTGGCATCTGCAGCTACAGAGGTCTGTTCCTGAATTTTGTTGCCCCTTCCCATGCCCACAGTCCATGTCCCTCCGTCTGCCCCTTCTCAATAATTCCCTCTGCACTGCCACAGGGCTGGTTCTGAGCCCATTGGTGCTCGCTCAGCTCAGGAACATTCTGTGTGCTGTAATTCCTGCTGGTTTTCCTTCCTGTGCCCCAAAAGGGACACATCACATTGTTTCCCCAACCAAAACTGAATTTGCTTTGCTGTGCTTGCTCTTGGCCCTTTGCTGGGTTTCCTGCCCCTCTGATGCACCTCTGCAAATCTGTCCCCTTCTCCTACACATCCCCTCTGCTTTCTCCACGTCGTTCCCTTCACTGTGTCCAGACTCACCAAATTTTGGTAAGCTCTGGCTCAAACAGGGACATTTTTAAGCTGTGTGAGCACTCTAGAGTTAAATCCCTCTCCAGACTTCCCTTTTATTTTTTTTTTGCTTAACCCAAAATAAGGATGTCTTTTTCTGGTTAACTCATGATGTCTGCATCCCTCTTTGCTCCCAGCTACATCCGAGCCACTTCCCAGTAGTAACAGAGAGAGAAGAATTCTGTGCAGCGTGAGCAGGAGAGCCAAGGGCTGCTGTGCAGCAGCATCTGCTTCTGGGACCACTCCACATCCCCCTTGCCCCCTCTCACCTGAGCAGAGCTCGTGTGGATGACTCAGAGCTAAAAAAGGTGTGTGCCCAGTACAGTCTGCAAAGTAGAAATCTAACCCTGTGCTCGTGGAGCTGGAAACTAAAGAATTCATACCAAGATCAAAATGCAAAGTTATCCCTTTCAGATTCACTGCCAATTCAGTGAGGATGAATATCAGTCATCTTCCAGGTCATTACAGCCTTCTCCAGCCATTGCTTTCCAAGCTTTGTTTTCCCAGCCCGAGGTCCCAGGTATTTTCAAAATATTGCAGTAAGGCAGCTGCAGTTTCTTGGACACTGATGCCGGTTTTTAACAACATAATGAACAAAACCTTTAATTTTTTTCTTTTTTTAGTTGAAAACTCTGCTTTTCCCTTTAAAAGAGCAGGAACTATTAAAATCAGATGTTCTGCAGCCCTCATAGCTCTAGGATGGGCTATTATTGCCAGACCCATGTTACAGCACATCAATCTCAGCAGCATCAAGGCAAATTTTTTTCCCTTTCACCTCCAGGCTTATTTTACCCATGAGCTGATGGAGGGAAACGCAAAAGCTGGTGTTTGACTTTGGGGTGAGCTTTTTTGGGGACTGTGGCCACTTGTTTTGCTGCTTCTTTTGCCACTGAGCAAGGCAAAGCTGTCTCTCTGCATCCCCTCCAGTGCTTGGCTGGCTTGGTACCTGTGACAACCCCACCAGCTGCCCAGACTCCTTCAGACGGCGCCTTGGCTCAGCATCCACCCCCTGGGCTCTCCAGGGAAAGGGCTATTAGAGAGAACATGCTTCCCTTCAACTTCCCCCGGCCCACTCAGGCTTGGAAATTCTCCATTCACGGCTGGCTGTAGCAAAGGTCAGGGTTTTCTGTCGGCTTTTTTTCTTCCCTCTCTCTGGCCTGGAAGAAAGCAGCAGAACCACAGGTGACGCAATTTGATTAGAAGCTCCTGAGGCTTAAATTAAACAGAATTATTTATCAAATGTCTCGGCCATTAGCCCTGTCTCTGGCAATAGCCATGCCAGGACCTCTCCCTCTCTCCTCCCACATACATTTCCCTTCCCTTCCAAAGGCTCAGTGAGATCTAATAAAATAAAATAAATACAAATGGCAATGACAATAACAAACAAGTGACAGCAGTGCTGGATGCTGGATGCTCTGCATGGCTCTGGCTGTGCTGCATCCCTGGGGGGCAGTGATGCCCCCCAAGCCCCTCCAAGGACCATGTGGGTGTTGTGAGGATGGCAGAGCTGCCCACTGCCATTGACCTTTCCTTCATCCTCATCCTCAACCTGCACAAGCCAGCCAAGCCTTCATCTGGATGAATAAATCAGAGTCCCAGGGGGGTGTAAGCTCACTGCCAGGTAAATTTGGGGTGATGGAGACTGCACTGAGCACTGTGCATTCCCCTGATGCTCTTCCAAGGGCTGATGCTCTCTACACAACCATCAATATCCTACCCCTCCATCCTTGCCAAGGAGCACCCTGAAGAACCAAGATCTTGTGGCTGAGACTGTGTGCATTTCATTTTTTCTTTTTCTAATTTCTCTTTAGGTTTTTTTGTTCCCTAATTGATGAGAATTTAGGTTTCAGGAGCGCTGGGCTTGTGCATATTTCACCTCTGCCACAGCAGCTGGACTTTTTCTTCGGCGAGACCTTGGAATGAAAGTCAGACTCAGCTCTGCCTTGTTGCTGGGACTCAGAGCCCCAAGTCAATCATCAAGTTATTCTGCAATGTAAGGTAAATCCGTAGTAGCTGGTAATGTGGCAAATTATCTCTGTGTTGCTGAAAGGAAATCAATAAACTGGCTGAGCCTGGAAATTTTTACTTCTCTGGCTTTCACATTTTATCCCATAGGTTCTGTTTGTCTGATCGAGTTTTTTCTCCAGGACAAAATCAGTCTGACAGACATGAAATTTCTGTTTACACTGAGAAACTTTGTTCTTTCCTGTTTTCCTGCCTAAGCAAACTAAACACTTTAAATTTTAGCCATCTCCAGCATGCCTGCCCTGCAGGAATGTTACTTGTGCTATTTGCAGAGAAATGATGCTGAATAAAAGAGCACAACTCATCCCTTGGTATTTTACACTTCCCCTACCCTTGGCTGATTATCAAAGATTTCAGTTCTATTTAGTACTTCTTCCCAGCTTTGTCCAAATTATTTGTCTTGAACAATTTTTGTCTTGAAAGCATTCAGTCTCCCCCATGGGAATCCCAGGACTTCTGCTCCAGCCAGGAAGTACTGTGAGTGCAGCCTGTTCCAAAGCAAATAAATCAGCTTGCACAAGGAAAAGTGGCAGGAAAGTCTCCCCTCTAAAATATCATTCACCTCTTGGGCCAAAGTTTAGAAATGCTTCTGTTTGACTTGCAGCAATTTATCAGTTCCCAAATGAAATAATCACACAGTTAAATACAGTCCAAAGCAGTCAGAAAATGTGGAAAACGTGGGGATAAGAAACCCACAGAGCTTCTATGAAACCTCCATATTTATTTACATGTATAAAGACAAACTTTACAAATATAAAGAAGATACAGGTTTACTGTCTTTAAGGAAGAAAGGTCTGTGTTTCATTTAATATTTAATTACAAGTATCAAACATTAAAATTCTTCCAAACTCTTGTTTACTAATTGGAGGCCTGTCATGATGCTTTGAAAAGGTATTCAAAGGGAACCCGTGTTGAAATAAATGAAGTAATACACATGATTAAGATAATTATAGCAATTGTCTGATTAGGTATACAAGTAATACAATAGATCTTATTTGAAAGTATGTTCTGAATGCCTCCTGAGCTAGGAGGCAATTAAAAATTAAAAAGGAATGAATAATCCAGCTCAAAATATATCAGGCCAGAACTGTTCTTTTGACAAAGGGCAAAGAAAAGTCCCAAGGCTTAGTGGTCACTCCTGAAGACAGAAAGAATTCAGGTTTTCTGAGCGGACTCTACTTTTGACAAAACAAGTCATCCTATGTCTGCATTAAATCATAACCTGAAAATAAAGGGCATTTCAAATGTCACAATGATGTAGTGCTCTGACATGGCTGCAGTTTGGTAAGAAACCTATCTTTAGCTAGATTTCTCTTTAAAGTTTGTGCGGGACTCAGCATCCTTTTGATGTTCTGCTGCAGCAGCACAGAGATAACCTCAATTCTGGCCTTTTCCCACTTGTCGGAGCTGGGCTGCACAACCTTAAGCCCATTGTCTCTATGTGGCAAATACTCACTTCAAGAAAGACACTGGGGGCTGGAGCACGTCCAGAGAAGGGCAACAGAGCTGGTGAAGGGTCTGGAGAGGCAGTTCTATGAGGAGCAGCTGAGGGAGCTGGGGGTGTTTAGTCTGAAGTAAAGGCGGCTCAGGGGGGACCTTCTCACTCTCTACAATTCCCTGACAGGAGGGGGCAGCCAGGTGGGGTCGGGCTCTGCTCCTGGGAAACAGGTGACAGGATGAGAGGACACAGCCTCAGGCTGAGCCAGGGGAAGTTCAGGTTGGACGTCACAAAAAATTCCTTCATGGAAGCGGAGGACAGACATTGGAATGGGCTGCCCAGGGAGGTGGTGCAGTCACCATCCCTGGAGGTGTCCAAGGAATGACTGCACACAGCACTTTGGGCTTTGGTCCAGTCAACACAGTGGTGATCAGTCAAAGAGTGGACTCGATGATTTTAGAGGTCTTTTCCAACATAAATGATTCTGTGATTCTCTTAAATATAGATCCTATTTCTCCTTTTCCTTACTTTTGCTCTGGTTGTTCAGATCCATGCAAAGCCAGTGCAAAAAGTCACAATTGTGCTCATGCAAGGTCAATCAATGCCAGTAATGTTGCCTCAAAGTTAATTGTCCCCTACTTTTGAGAAGAGGGAGTAAAACTATGAACATAATCCTAAATTTAACAAACACAAAAGAGCACTTAATTATTCTGGTTACATTGTTATCCCCAGACACTTTCCAGTTCTGGACAGGATCTGCTCCTCTAGGGCAGGAGGTAATTGCTTATTTCCTTGTACACTTCAGTGATGGTTCTGGAGTAGTTAATGATTTATTAGGAGAACTGGGAGTGTTCAGCTGCTCTTCAAGCCAGCCAGCATCGCTGTGCCCAGCACCTCTGATGCTGATAACAAAAAATCCAACAGCCCAGAATCAGGGTCACTAATCAGGAGTGCTGCCAGGCGGTGACACAGTGATGACACAGGCTCTCTGCAGAGATTCCCCTCCTGCCATGAGTCAGGCCCCGGGAAGAAAAGATAATTCTGGTGTTCTGACGACTCTCCCACCCCTTGTTTACCTGCTGCAAAATCCCCCTCCAAGCCAGGGGAAGCCCAGCTGCACTGGCACAAAGCCCGTGGTCCAGCTGGAACTCTCCCCAGACTTATAGGCTGGCAAATGAATATTTGCATCAATTAAATTTTCAATGACTCATGATTGGGTGATTCAGTCCCTCTCTGGAAAGCCTTCAAATGGACCTGACCTTTCCTTCAAAGCTTGACCTCAGGTGGGGATTTAGAGGAGGAACAGGGGAGTGATTCAAGCACAGAGGCAGCTTTGGCTTGACAAGGTGCAGCTCACAGAGGAAGAGCTGTCACCTCAGAGATACCCCTGATTCCTGCTTTCCTGCTGCCCTGGATCCATTAGCAAAGAGGACAGCATGGATAGGGACAGGGCAGGGACTGCAAGACAGAACAAGAGCATGTGCAGGGACCCCAATGCTGAGACTGAAAGGTGTCCATGAGGTGAGACCTATCAGCTGTAGGAGACTTACCCTGCTGAGCCTCTTTGCCCTGGGGTGTCTTTTTTGCCCAGGACAAGCTGGGACACACCAGTGTTAAATATCAGTAGAAGGGAGTATGGAGAAGTATTTGTGGGGGACACACCGAATTTTCTGAAAGCACAAAGGCCCATCCCTTTTCAGCCTCTCTGACAGCTCCTGCAGGTCAGTGTGTTGCCTCCAGACACCTCTCCAGTGCACAGAAGTAGTGATTTAACACCCAAGCAGTCAGGCAGGGGAGTTTTGATGAGCAGTCCCTGTACAGGGTATTTGCAAAGGGCCTGTGGACTCGTCGCTGCTGGGGAAGCAGAAGGGGCTGCAGCACATGGTTTGAAGGATGCAGAAATCAAATGTGGGGGTGACTTTGTGCTTTGATAGAGGGGGAAGGCAAAGCCCTGTGGGGAGACAAGCACCAGAGCAGGAACCCACGGACACCACTGGGTAAGATTTGCCAACCCACCCCTCTGGATGCATTTCCTGCTCTCACAAAACGAGCGAGGGAGCAAACATCTGAAGTAGGTGGTCAGTCAGCCTGAACTCTTTTGTCAATACCTGTCCCAGATTGCCCAATGTGGTTGGAGAAGGTTGGGCTCAGGCTGGCAGTCACCTCCTGAGTGCAGCGTGTCACTCTTACCTCACCACCAGCAGCTAATGGGCCACCAAAGAGCAGCTCCTGGAAGATGCCCTGGCAAAAGACTCACACAAGTCCAGGTCTACATTCAACCCGTGGTGATCATCCCCTACATCTCCCTTCCCTGCCTGTGTCACATTTTCTGTATCTACAAAGGTGCAGTATTGAATGGTTTCTCTTAAGTACCTACTTCTTTACACCATCCCAAACAGGTCAGAGGGAAACTCAGGTTGGACAGGACCTGCTCCAGTCCTCCTGTGCTCTCCCACTCTGTTTCTTGGAGGAAAATTAAAGGCTTGCAAAGAATAAGGAGGAACTGCTGCTGGGTTTAGAAAGTTCCTAGAAAAATGACTGCCTTGAGCCCAGCTCACCAAATTCAGGTCTCCCGTGCTCCAAAGTGACCCTATTCCCAACACTTCCCTCCCCTTCTTCTTGTGTGTTCCCACATTTCAGCATCTTCTACATCAAAAATCCTCCTTGTTTCACCCAGAATCTGTTGTTTCTCTTAGTTCTTTGGCTTACATCAGTTTTGGGAGCCATCAGTAGCCTCTGTGCCCTGCTACAGTCAAGAGGGGCATGAGCCTGATGTGGAACATTCTGTCTTCTCCTGAAGGCTTGTTTTTTGGAAACTCTCTGTTTTCAGAGGTTACTGGCTTGCTCTTATCATGAAAGCTGCCCCTGGCAACACTCGTCCTTCCTTTGTGAGAAAAACATCCCAGGCCTGAAGTTATGTAAGTGTCACATGGGTTTAAGGCATTTTTTCCCCTCTCACTCATAAGTGTCAGCCGGAGTTTCTTATCCACAGGCTGCGAGTCCAGGAGCAGTTCGTGTCTCTTTGGCTCCCCTATCTCATCACAGGGCACTTTTCACTTCAGAAATCTCTCTTCCCTTCTCAGGCTGCTCCTCAAGTCAGGAGAAGGATGATCAACTGATGTCTGAAGGGGGGGGGCAGCCCAGCAAGTGGCTTGTCAGAGGGTATCTATGAGCTGGAAAGACGCAGGGTTCCGACCCTTTCACCTCACATTTCACTGGGAGGGATTGGCACCAGTAATTTTCCCATGCGTCATCAAAAGGGACACCGAAGAAAGTCCCTAAAAGCTGCTCTAAAAACTACACAGCAAGCAGCAAGAGTGCCTTTGTTTGACAAGTGACTATTCAAAAACATGTAGATAAGCATGAGAAACTCTGGGAAACAGAGACTAAAAGCAAGAGAAAGAAAAGTAGTCCCAAGCTGCCCCCATTGTCGAGCACTGAGCCAGCCACCAGCAGCACGTGAGGCCCAAGCTGGAAAAGCCCAACAAATCTTTGTCCTTTGCTCTGTTGCGGGAATGTTCCTGCAAAAGCATTGCCAAAATCTCCAAAAACCACGGCCCCTCAGGGTGTGAAGCTGTTTTGGTTCCCCACAAGAAGCACAAGAGGAGTTAGGCTCAAATTTCTCACAAACTGGACAAGATAGATAAGATGAGAAGATGTCATCCCATTTTTTTCCTGACCAAAAATAATTCCATTTATAATGGTTGCAAGCAAGATACTTTCAGAGGGAAGCACAGGATTTGGATGAATGTCTCTTGTACCTCTGAAATTTGTCTTGTTGATCTACAAACTGTTCCCATGACTCAGCCACAAATTCCAGCTCTGGTTTAATATAACTCTCTTTTTCCTCATGCTACATATGCCTGATTCACCTCTTTTTACAGAATCATAGAATCATTATGGTTGGAAAAGACCTCCAAGATCAAGTCCAATAAAATAAAATTCAGCTAAATACACGCAATGTCACAGAAACACAGTTGCTGCCATGCAAGGAAATGCTTTCCAGAGCTCAGGTTTGTGCTCTTGTTCTCCCTTTCTCCTATATGCTTACACATTATGGTTGGCAGAAAAGTTTAATATCTAAAATCAGAGTCCCACTGTGGACACTGCGATGTTAATGGTTCAGCCAATGCCCTTAATCCTTACAGAAGGGTGTAACGCATTACCTGGTTTTAGTTTAAACAAATTTTGCCCCTTTTTTCTGATCCTTTGATCCTTTACAAGATCTTTCCAGCTCACCACCGGGCTCTTTTGATGTGAACCGTCAATGATCAGGATTGATGATACAGCAAAAGTGTGACGTGATGGGTTTCTTCACACCTCAGTCATCCATATGTTGATGAGAGCAGTTCCACATCAATTGTGTTGCTATGCATAAAACCCTCTAAAATAAAATATTTTGATACATAGCTTGTTTTGAGGCTTTGATTGGTTGGGTATTATTTTTGGTTGGTTGGTTGGGTTTCTTTACAGGCTACAGGAATATATCTTGTTTAATATAAACTCAAAAAGAGGGAATAAATACAGACCAAAGGCAACTTAGACCCTTGGGGCACCTACAAATAAGAGAGCAGTTGAGCTATGGCTTTTAGAGCTTGGCTTATGGTGAAATGTCTGTCTTTAATGGTTTTCTTTTGGTTTTTCAGTGGAAGTTTCAAGAGATTGAAATTCCCAATTAATTTTACTTCTCCAGAAGGTTTTAATGGATCATTAATATGTGCAGTTTATTAAGCAGGCGATAATAGCATTACAACAGGAAAAGAAGGGAAAAAAATCAGTGCAGTAACTTAATCAAGTGGCTAAGCCTGCAAAACGGGGCGAGGGCTTCTGGCTTTCACTGACTCCACGTTTGACCTTGAGACAGCCCTGTCCATCTGCTCATTCATCTTCAAAATGATAACCTGCATTACGGCATGCTGCAAACTTCCAGCCCTGCCTGGGGAGTCCTCAAGGAGCAGGTGATGAGTGGTACCTCCGTGCCCTTCACACACCGAGCTTGCAGCACAGCTGGCAGGGAAATCCTGTCACCGGAGACAGTGGAGTAGTGCCTATTAAACCACAGGGAGAACCCGGTTCAAACCCCACTGTTCTCCCATTTACATTTCTTTCACTGAACTTTTATCATCACCATTGATTGTTCCGCTGATGCGGGGCAGCAGCTGACCAGCCCCAGATCAATTACCTGACCGGGCATCACGCCCCATCACCTGCCTAATTGCATCCCTGAAAGAAATGCTGCTCAGCCCTGTAATGCTCTGCTTAAAGGTAATACAGTTGTTATGGGAAGCTGCTAATGGTGTTGCACTTCGTTTGGAAACAACACAGCTGTTAAAAACTCATTTGGGAGGAAGACGCTGACGGTAGGTATTGAGAGGAGAAGAGATGGAAAGCCTCTGTGTTTGTTGTTCTAATTGTTTCATGCAGGAAAACTGGCCGAGCTTGTCAACTCTGTCTTTGTTTTAAAGACGGCCACTGACAGGGACTGGCACGGCCCAGAGGGGTCACCACACTTTGGGCAGATTTTCCATCCGCAGCAAATCTGGCTCTGCAATTATACCTCACCAAGGAGATAACTGCATGTTTCATGGCAGGCCCTGACTCGCCAGAGCAGTCCTTGGTGCTGATTCCTAAATAAAAGTGCATCTCGGAAGGGTTTGACGCCGGAGGCTGCAAGCACCATTTGGGTGATCTGCTGAGGGGATTAATATGTACAGAGGGACGGTAAAAACACTACATTGGGATGATCCAGACTGCCTAAATCCCTCGTGCCTTCAGTGGAAGGAGACCTCTGAAGCCAGAAAGCTGTAGCTGAACCAGCAAGAGCTGGTAGAAGGCACCAGGCACAGACAGGTACCTGAACTCCTTTTCCTGGAGCCTGGGTCTCCCATCAGGTATCTTCAGTCACTTTGAACTGTCTTGTGAAATCAAAGGAGAGCTCCTGCTCTTCAAAACACCACCAGTGAGAGAGCCACCACCCAGCCTGTGCAGGATATATTGGTACTGCTGTACCCTGGGGGGGCTGACAGATGGGAGGTTGAGTTTCTAAGCAGCAAGAACAGGGTCAAACCTACAGCTCCTCAGTTCCAGCCTCCCACAGGCTGTGGGTGTGCCAAGACTCAGGCTTTCTCCATATCCAGCTCTGGAGTTGGAATCGCCAAGATGGACCACTGCCAGGTTAGAGGGGTGGAAAACGAAACCATCACCCTGTAGTGCAGGCCACACACAGGAGGACAGAACTGCTTTCTGGTCTCTCCTCACAGGACCATTCCTGAGTTTTCCAGTCAATGACTGTCTCCTCCAAAGGGAATAAGCCACAATTAAAGCAGGGATCAGCACCCAGGAAGACCCTCAGAGAAAACTCAGCATCACCTAAGGATCACCCGGGCCAGAGTGTCACATGTCACTTCAGAGTTAGGATGGTTTTCCCCGAAGCCTAACTTTGGTTTTCTTTGATGACAAAATACAGCAATTTGTTCCTGCTCTTCCCACAGAGACATTCCCCACCATCCCAGATTAGAAATTCCTAGCACACACAATAGGACCAGGACTGTTCATTTCCACATTCTGCTCACCATTTTCTTTAATCACACCTCTGTAATATTTGATAAGTCCTCACCGGATGTGACAGCAGTCATATGCCAGAAGCACAGACATGGCATTAATCATATTTCCTCTGGGCTGGAGTAATGCAATCACGGCTGGGTAATTAAAACTGCCCCTTACTAATGTTTGGCTTCATGCTTTTCCTTTTATATATTCAAAATCTGGTCATTTTTCCCTGCTGATCAGCCCTGTCTGAAGTGGGCAACACCTTGTGAACTTCATGGCGAAGGCAGTGCCAGAACACCAAGGAATGAGGGAAGAACAAGCGAAATGAGAACAAAAAATGGGAAAAGTACACAAAAAACAGTAAGGTGCATGGAACAGTGAGGGGGGGGACTATCTGCAAGGCACAAACATCTTGGGATATTTTCCAGTATCTGTGCAAAGTCACCCCAAAAGTGAAGTGGCAACACCCACATCCCCCACCAACCTCTAAAGAGGCAAATTTCCTTTTTATGAAGAGCTCCCCTTGGAAGTAATTGAGAGTACTTGCCTGAATAAGGGTTTGTAGGATTACACCTGAAAACTTTTAAGTCATTTGGGTAGGAACCTCATCTTCTCACACATACACAGACGCAGGAAGTAAACATGTAAATCCCTGTTAAGTTATACATCATAGTCAAGACCCTGTTGTATCTGTTCTGTGCTCCATTAAAAAGAGTGGATCTACTCGACAGCTAATGGAACTGAAAACCTCATCCTATGGTTGCAGATACAATGTCAGAACCAGAGGGACCCCACATTTAGGATGAACTCCTTGAGCAGACCTGTCCTTTCATGACCTTCAAGGCATGGTCAGGGATGCCTGTACCAGTAAATTAAATAGTGTGAATACAGAATGGCTTGCATTAATTACTGTGTCTCTTCCTCCCCCCAGACTGGCTGCTTTTATCCAGATTTCTCAGGAAGAAAAGCCCCCAGCCCATGTCATCACCCCCCCTATGCCCAGGTGTCCCACAGAGCAGTGGCAGATGGCAAGGGCCAAGACTGTGACAGAAACTGTGCTGCCACTTTGCATTGTCCTAGCATGCTCCCTGCTGCCTTGGAGTTCCCAAAATCTGGTTCTCTAGCCCTCTGCCCGGCTCAGGCAGCCCCACTGCCTGGGCACAACCCCCTCCAGCAAAGGGGATGTTGGGCTCCCTCGGAGCAGGACACAGAATTGGTGTGTCACCGTGGGGGATTTCACCTGCAGCAAGTGTCCTCTGGCATTTTTTGTCCTGTCTCCACCAAAACATGGTGGATCTTTGCTGCCAACTGCCCGGAGGTGACCTCAGGAGGGACTGGGCAGCTGCTTCTGCTGTGTCCCAGCAGACTGGTGTTGGCAAGCCCTGCCAGGGTGAAAGCAGATCCTTTCGGGATCTGAGCATGCTGAAACCACATCTCTCCGGTCCCTCAGCTTAAAAACAAGATTACACTTCCTTTTATAAGCCCACTGCTTCTTTCCAGTTCCCAAGGATCTCTGAAAGGTCGTGAAAGCTGCAATAACAGTCTTTAGAAATACGTTTCTTTTCTATTCGTGTTATGTGTTGGACACTGCTTAATAAAACATTTACCTGAAGGGCACAAAAACACCCCCTCAGATGCACACATATATATCCTGTGGGTAAAGATCCTTCTGATTGCAGCAGGAAATGTGACATTTCAAACTGGATGGATGAAGGCACAAATCATCCCTGGTGAGGAATGATCCTGTGGGGACCAGGAGAGGGAGTGGGCAACGAGCTGCTCCTTTCCAGCTCAGTGCCAATGTGCTATGGAACATATTTTCTTAGTTTAATAAACAGCCCTTCCCTCCCTCACACTACCCACTGCTCAGGAAGCAAATCCAGGGTGGGGAGAGCCTGTGTTGCAGCATAGGTGGGAAGTTGGTTCTGGTTGTGAGAAAGTTCCTCCACTTGTTTGTACCATATGAGAATTTTCTCCTGCTTCCAGGTTGTTAAAGAGGCAGGTGGTTCATTGCCATTGACAGACTTGTAGCTACCACTTAATTCTTTTTTATCTCAAAAGGGAGGAAATCAGTTTCACATTTATTCGAATAGAAACATATATCTTAAATATGCCACACACAAAGCTGCTTTACTGCCTGCTGTTGTCCACCCCCCCAGGCTGTCACAGCTCCTGCAGGAAAGCCAAAAAATTACAGTAAATTCAGACCTTCACCTCAGTGTAAGCCCACATACATGCAATGGAATACCACTAGTTGAAAGGCACAGGAAATGACACATAGACACACAGACACATGAGCACACAGACAATAAATTATCCTTCTCTAATTAAAAAAAATCCCATCTCCCCTTTCCTCACCACCAACCACTCCTTCTCAGGCACAAATTTGCTGCATGGATTATTTTTTCTATCTTTCTTCCTTATCCCACCTCCCTTCACAGGCCCAGCCTCTGCCATGGGGTGGGAGGCGCTGGGAGCAGGGCTCAGTCCCGTGTGCCCAGTGCCTGGAGACCCAGCACAGGCTCAGCACTGATCAGGTGGGCACAAGGCCCATGAGAGGCCACCAGGACGGGCTGATTGCTGCATGCTTAACTCACACTCCTTAAGGCTTGAACGTGCCAAAATTGGGACAGTGTTGCCATCACCAAAGACACCTTCCTGCAGACATGCTCAAGATGCTTTTTAGAAAGTCTGGCAGGGTGTTGCACCTCCTGACCCTCCTTTGGGCAACCCAAGAAAGGTGAGATTCATCTTGGGCTCATCTCGAAAGATGCATCCTTCTCCCAAGGCCTTGCCATGGCACATAAGGAGAGGGAGACTTTCCCCATGTGGGAGGCTCTCCCATGCAGAAGAGCATCAGCAATGTTTTCAATGAGCAAGATGTGCAGGATCAGGCATCAGGGACAGATGGATCTCCAGGCATCATTGGGATGCTCACATGGAAAGCAGGAGACACCATTCCACAGACTGAGGAAAAACTGAGCGTTTCCTTCAGTTACAGTTCAGCATGAAGTGGGTGGTTTAACCACCTAGAGCCAGGAAACATTTCATGGCTGGCACTGGTGGGCCCCTTGCCCCGGGGCTTTCCTTGCCCCAGAGGTAGCCGTGGCTGTCAGGGTGGAGGGGAGGCTGTCAGGAGGAACACACGCTGTGCTCCTCCCATCTACCTCCTGAGGCAGTTTGGTGATGAGACAAGAAACATCAGGAAAGAGGACACCCCATGCAGGGACACAGAGGTGAGTACCGGGATAATTGCCCACAGGACACTGACCATGGCACAGGCAAACCTGGCTCAGTGGGAAAAGGCACCTGGGTGTGAGTGGCAGCATCATCCTGGGAACAGGTACTAGGCTTTGGGCTCTTGGGAGCTGCAGCAGGGATGTCCCTTGGCAGGGTGTCACCACCACCAGGGACTCCCCTGGGCCCCTCTGCCTTGCTGGCATCTTGTTTTTCTTGAGCTTCTCATTTCAGTGTTACAGTACAGCTGTACTTGAGGTAAAAATTTGTTGTCTTGGCGGAAAAAAAAAAAAAAGTAATTTACTGTGAAGCACTGGCTGAAAATCATTTTCTGAACCACTGCACAATTTTAATCAGACGACCATACTGTATCCAATCAAGGGAGGATTTGCGAGGGGGGCAGAGGGGTGTTTCACTGTGGCCTTCCCCAGAGGACAGTAAATCCAACTCTGCTCAGGAAGACGAGACATCTCGGGCTTCACAGCCTGCCCAAACCTAATTTGCACTAGAATTACATGGCCATTACTAATGTATACAGTGACTCAAATTGATTACCTTGCTATTAGTAAGAGCAACACGCTGGCTTTGGTGATGGCAGCTTCCGACAGAGGAGGAGGACGAAGGGGCGAGAGCAAAGTGAAGTTGCTGTCTGTGGGAATGAGGGGGATGAGCAGGTGAGGAGGACCATGGGGGTGAGGAAGGTCATGCTCCAGGGAGAGTTCAGCAAGAAAAAGAGCACGCGAATGCCTGGACTTCATATTTTCTGTGCTTGTCACATGTTGCATTAAAAAAATATAACCTGGCTTAATCTTCAGGTCCCTGAGATCTCAGCACATGTAACAGGAGTGTCTCTAATTCAGGCCATGGGAAATCCCAGATCTCTAGGGGTTCTCCTGATCATATGTGCAGCACTGGGGGTGCTGCTGCTACCCCAAACATGCTCCTGTGCAGCCTCACCTACGTCTTCCCAGCACTTACAGCCTCTGTGGGGCACAGACTCACACCTTGCAGCACCCTCTGTAGTGATCACTGCATCTTCCCTCGTTGGCGCAGTGGCAGCCAAACCTTCTGAGCAGTTTCGGGACAGTAGATGCACTTAAGCAGGAGAGTTCACATCCCACTTCCTACACCCCCACTGAGGACATGTCCCCCTGAAACTGTGACCTTGAGTTCAAATCCCCGGTGCAAATCAGGTGCAGGGGTGGTTGAATATTGGCCTCCAGCATTTCCAGTGTGTGTGTCTCCTTTTCATATGACTTTGGAGATGAACATGGCCTGCCCTGGACACCGAACTCTGGACAAGGGCTCAGGACAGACAAGCCCAGCAGTGGTGAAAGTGCTGCTCTGCTACCAGTGGGACCTACCCTGATGGCAGCAACAGCAACTTCTTTCCTGAAATCTCCCACGTGCCACAGCACAGATCTCACATAATGAAAACACAACCCTGGAGCCAAAACTCCTCTCCCACACAGCCACACGCCGATCCCAGCTCCACACGAACACACATTTTACATTCCCGCCCACGGGAATCTCCCCACACTTTAGAACACCTGAAGACTGGAGCAGAGACAAGAGAGGATGGGGAAATTTCCATGCAGATTTTCACTGCTCCTGCACAGCTTCTCCCTGCGCAGCTTTTCCCTGTCACACTTGCTCGACATTCTGAGATGCCTGTGACACAGGACAAGGAAAGGAATAAGGTGTTGTCTCCCAGGATAACACACACCAAGCAATCTCTGCATTTGCTCTTTAACCCTGGCAGTATTTGCAGGGCTCCAAAGACCCTCCCAGGCAGTGGGGGGCAGTGGGGAAAGGCAGCCCTGTCACCAGCACACCTCTCACCAGTGAGGTCCCGAACTCTCAGAGAGCACTACTGGATTCTCTGATTAGATTTCCCGCCACTGGAAAGTCAGTCTGATGTATTAAGAATACAAAAATACAGTTAGCAATAGGGTAGCAGTAGGAGCAGCAGTACAGATGTCTGCAAGATGCAGATAAACCAAGTTAGCTGAATCCCAGCACCTTTTCCTGGAGCTCCAGCACATCACAGCTTGAGGTGAGCTGATGCCTCACGTCAGGGTGATGCTCTGTAGACCTTCAGTTCCCACTGAAGCAGCTCAGGTTCAGTCCAAGGGACCTGCTGAGGGGCACAGTTTGGCATCCTCCCCTCTAGCAATGCCATCGGTTGGGTCAGCTCTCTCACCTACTTTCAAACCTCCCAGTTTTAGCTTACCTTGCACCTTACAATACTCTGTAACCAAATCCAAGCTTAAGCCCAGTTTTACAGACAGGCTGCCTAATCCTTTGTGTCCCACTGTGACTCCCCCAGAGCTCGGGCATGGCCACCTCGTTTTTGGAGGCACTGCAGCACCAAAGAGTCACAAAACAGCTGTGTGGACAGGAATATTACTTTTCTTAATACATGGGAGTTAAAGGAGGCTGGCAGGGAGACAGGATGGTCTTCCTCCAGATGGATGCATCCAAGGAAAGATGGCATAGGACTTAGGGCTGTTGAACACCAGCAGCTCAGCACATGCTCCCATTCCCTCCCTGGCTCCAGCCTGTTTGATGAGGAGCCCTGCTCCATCAGCTGCTAAGAGCTGATAGGGAAAACTTGCACGGGTTTTTATTTGTTGTCTTGGGAAATGTTTATTCTTGACACAACCCAAATTTACTTCTGTGATCTGCTAAATATCTCTGCTCTGTTTCTTAAGCAGAGTTGGAAGCATTTCCTTCCAGACCTGTTTCCTGCCTCTCTCCCCACCCACTGATGGAGACGCCGGGATGGCAGCCATCGTATTTCTCAAACCAACATTATCAGCCTTGTGTTCAGCTCTTGGGAGTGAGTATTTTGGGAATACTACGTTGCCACAGCTGTTCATTTTTCACACAGCAGGTGGGGAACCTGCCCTGTTTGAGTGGCACGATGGGAAAGGCCAGTTGCTCCATAGTAATTTACAACACGGGGAAGTGGGGGTTGTTTGTCGCCAGCACCGAGTTCCATCCCAGAGCATCCACACACACACTTCAGATATTTTAAGCAAACACTCAAAGCTCTGGTTCAGTTTTTTCCTCCACACTACAGCAAAAGCAGACAAGCCATTAATTGCATGGGCAGATGGTTATTAGGAAGGGTGTGAGAACTGGCTACACCACCACTGTGTGGGTGGAGCTGATTAGATGGACCTGAATCAAAAAGTAACAACAACAAAAAAAAAGAAACATTGAAACATTTCCTACATTTCCTTTGCTGCATGGTGAGAAAAGCTTTTCCCGTGTGACTGCAGAAGACAATTAAAAAATAGCAGCAAAATTGCTCCTCACCTCCCCACTGAGCCATGTTATCAGCAACAGCAGGCTGGGGTTTGTATGCAATTCCTCCACGGCTTCACTGCTGGGAAACAAACACACGGGCACCAGGATGGGCACAGGAGGGTTTGGGGTTTCCTCCAGCAGGCTGGCAAAGGTTAAACACGTAAACAGACCCAGGTGCTACAGTACCAGAGGTGCCACTGCTCTACAAACTGCCTCCAAAAAGTCCCTTCCTTTTCCTCTGCTGTCCCAGCTCTGCTTTACCCACCCGCTGGCCCTACCTGGGGAAGCATCTTTGGAGCAACTTCATCCCACCAAAACCGGCCAAAGCAAGGTTGCTGTACTTCAACAGTCCATTCCATCCACCAGCACAGATGACAAGGGCACCTGTCAGGCAGGAGACTTTCAGATTCTCTGGGGCTGACATGGCTGTGTCTCCAGCCCCAGGGACAGCATGGTTCTAGCTGCCCAGTTAGGCAGGAATTGCACAAACTGTGGGTTTCCACTAGAAAGGTCAGGGGCTTCAAGTCCATGAACCAAATCAAAGAAAGCTGTAAAAGCATATCTGCTTAGACACCTCACTAAATCAGATGGTGTACTGGAAGAACCATGGACTCATAGAATTGTTTAGGTTGGAAAACACCTTTAAGGCCATTGAGTCCAACTGGTGCTAAGTCCATCACAAAACTGCGTCCCCAAGTGCCACAGGTACATGCCAGGGATGTGACTCCACCACTCCCTGAGCAGGCTGTTCAAATGCTTAACAACCCTTCTGGTGAATAAATTTTTCCTAAAATCCAAGCTAAACCTCCTCCAGCATAATTTAAGGCCATCTCCAGCAATCACTGCTTGCCAGATCAGCAGTTATGCAAACCCTGGGTGTTGCTACCTACTTGTCCAGGGAAGTTGTGGAATCACCATCCCTTGAAGTGGTCAAAAAACGTGTAGATGTGGTGTTTAGGGACATGGTTTATGGGTGGACCTGGCAGTGTTAGGTTAATGGCTGGACTCGATCTCAGAGGTCTTTTCCACCCTCAATAATTCTATGATTTATATTACAGAAGACACATGAGTGTCTTTGTCAGGGAAATGATTCCAGTGATGGAAAGGACACTCAAAGCTGGGCGTTACAGCACCACTGAAACCCTCTGATGGAAGAAATCCTCAAATTTCTGGTTGTGTACCTTCTGCCCTTCCAATTGTTGCCTGGTGTATCCAATATGCATCACTTTTTCAGGAGAGAAACTGTTTCTCTATAGTTTAGTGCAGCACTCAACACAACTAGCAAATAAAATTCATCTTTAAAACTACAGGACAAATTAAAAATTGCTCTGAAGTAAACCAACCACACAAAAGTAAGAAGCACAACTTTAAATTCCACTGCCTTCCCCCATCCAATTGTGTTTATAGGTGCAGATCAACAGAACTGCAAGACATCAGTGCAGGGTTAAATCCTCAGTTAAATCCAGCCTAGAATGAAATTCATGAAGAATCTGGAGACAAAACTGTCTTTATAGCAAATACACAACTTGGGTGGTCAGTGTGAAAGCACCAGATATTATTGTCAAAACCCTTATCTAGGAAAAATCATTAGCTTCACACTGCACTTGATATAATGCTTCAATATGCTTGAAACAGCTCATTTTAAACGGGTATTTCAGTATCACAGAGAGAAATACAGTTGTTACGGGCCAGAGACACTCGATCCATGTCCCCCATGATTTTTGGCTGCCGGGGCTGACACTGTGGAAGGAGTCTGCCCTCAAAAGGCCAAATACCAAAGTGCACCGAGTACAGCCCAAAGTCCATGAGCACAGCAACAGCTCTCCCCTGCATTCCCTTCCCATCTGCCTGTCTCCCATCACTTTCACCCTGATTCCAGACCAGCAGAAACAATCAAGAGCAGACAGTCAGGGGAATATCAGAAAATCACCGTATCAGCCTACTTGTCAACTTTCCCCTGTGATTTGGCTGTTTATCTTCCAAAACAAACATAGAAGAGCAGTGGAAGAACAAAGAACAATTTTCTCCATTTCCAGGACTCCTGCTGCTTAGCTGCAGCACAGAGGTTCCCACTGTCACTACAGATGCACGTGATTAATTGTGCCACAGGAATGACAGATGGACACGGACACCAGCACAGTTCTCACGGTTGAATCAATTAATCCCAGAGGTGGCTCAAACAAGTGTGTAAAGCCTCACCCCTTTGCTATTACTCATCTTATATTTCCTACAGTAAAGAAGGCACATTTTTTTGCTCCGTGCCAGACTCCACAGTTAATTGAGATCAGGGAACCAGCAGGAGGGGAGCAGGTGAATGTTCTCTTTGGCACGGAGCAGCTCTGGAAGTGGTTTCACGGTTCACCACCTGCTGCCGCCCTCCGAGGGGAGCTGAGGAACACCAACCACGCTCAAACGGGGCTGAAAACGATCCAGGGAGCCCAGGCCATGCTGTAAGCCACCAGGCATGGAAATTATGGTAATTGGGGCTCGCAGGAATCCGAGGGGGCACGTAAGGCCTGAAGAGGTACAGTCAGGGAGCAGCTGTCTCCACAGCAGGGCTCCACAGGAAGGCACTCGGCGCTGCTGCTGTCACAGTGGAGCTGCCAGCAGCAAGGGACGGTACCTGGAGCTCCTCATACACACCCAGCACTGCCCCAAGGCAGGTTTTTGCTCTGGATGGACACCAATCTGTAGCACTGAGATCTGCTTCAGCTGTCTGTGTGTGTGTGAGCACCACAGGAGAGATCTGTAACCTCCCAGCTGAAAGGATGAAAAGGAAGGTGGAAAGCTGAATTAAAAAAACGTAAATAATTCAAATAATGGGGAAAAAGGAAGAGAATGCAAAGGGCAATGAACTGGTACCTGTTCCAAAGGGTGACACCATGGCAGTGCCCAAAGGCTGCTGGGACTCCAGTGAAGCACACTGGACCACCAAGAGGCATGTGAAGCATCTGGCAATTTGTTACTCCAGGCAACACGCCCCGACGTTTCGTACATTCTACAAAGGAAAATGTGGTTTCTTGTATTGCAATTTACTGGTTTTGTTACATCTGACAGGATTTACAACCATAATTCTGGGCTAAAATCAAAATGAGCAAACATTTTGTCAGGATTTCACCCAATTTCTAATTCATGTGAGCAGTAGGCTTTTATGATGGCCTTAGCTAGTGACATTTCTCTGGATTTAAATGTCTGGATTTTGTGTACATGTTCTTGGCAAACACAAAAGTGTCATGGGAACCATGGCTTGTTTTATGAAGTGATCTGCTTTGGGAAACTGCAACTGAGCAGAGATGAAGGAAACTACAGAGTTCTTAGAACCCCCAGCTGATGATTCACAGCATCCAAATAATGCTCCTGACTCATCCTTAATGAAAACAGCCCCATTCAGCCAGGCACTACATGACCCTTCTTTCATGTGAAAACTACTGAAGGTGTTTTTTTATGGCACAAACTCCAAATGTCTATCAATTCTCACCATCAAAAAAAATTCTACATACTTCCAGATTTTACTCTTTCTTTCCAGATGTAAGATGTCAGAGGATACAAATCACAGAAAGCTGCATAAATAAAGTACGAAACTAATGAAAAACCATTTCATTTGATCTGCCAAGAAGATGCAAATCTGAGAAACATCAGTTGCCACTGAAAAAGAACTGGAAATGCATTTTCAGTCAATAGACAAGTCTTGTTGCACAGTTTATAGTCCAAAGGCAGATGTTGGGGAAAAAGGCCAGTGAGTGGCTACCACAACCAAAAACAGACTAGTGCTCACCTCTCAAATCAAACAATATACAAGAAAACGTGTTTATCCAAACTTAGTGGTGAAAATTAAATATAAACCTTACATCAATTTATGAAAACACAACCTACACTGGTAGTCACTTGTGTAAACTTCAGTTCTGTTAGGGTTTTTTTTACAAAAAAAATTGCAGAATTATACATGAACGCAGTAAGTTTGCTGCAAATGACAACAGTGCCAAAATATCCAAAGCACACAAGATCAAGAGAGGTTTTGGTTAGTATAACTAAGGGAAGACCATAAGGGATTCAGATTATGTCTTGTAGGTCTCTAATAAAAGAGTGTTAAATAAAATATTTCTTAATTAATTTAATTTTTCAAAATATTCCAGAAAGTACAATTGCTTCTAAAGCACTGCAGTGAAAGACATTTACGCTCAGAATTCCATTTAAACATGTTCCAGTAGTACTCCCAAGGTGTCTACCGTCTATTTTTGTGATATTCCTAGAAGGGATTCCACACAAACTTTAAGTCTGATGTCCCAGGTGGAAAATAGCACAAAGCCTTTCCTGGAGGTCCAGTGATCTCCTCAGGCCAGAAAGGGGTCATTTACACTTCCCATATCTAAGCAGTGCAGCAAACCACGTGTTTGTACCATGTTACACAAGAATAAGCATTATTCCAAACCCATCAGCTTCCAAATATTTCTTTATTGTTTTCACAACTCAAAAAAGGATGATTCAAGGAGCATTTGTCTTTGTGGTTGCTTTCAGTTCCCCTTTCCAAAAACCCAATCAACTTCCTGAATACTCAGCCAGCTCTCCCCTCTCTAGCTGCTGCTGGTTTTTCCTGCAGCAGTTCTTCCTCCTTCTTCTTGTAAAGCTTTAGGAGATACTCATCAGGCTCAATTCCTGCCTCCTGTAACTCTGCCATGGCTTTCTCCAGCCGGCGCAGTGTCCGGGCACCCTGCACCTTGCGGGCAGTGATGTACAAGGTGAATTCCTTGAAGCCCATCAGTTTGCAAGTATCCACCTCACAGATATTTTTAACATCTTTGGTCTTGTCCACCTGGGGGAAGAAAACTAAACCTGACATTTTTTCCAGATCTTCAACACTGACTTGGAAGTCAGTGAGCTGGTGGCTGAAGCCTATGGGATCGTTTGGCACCACGAAAGCCCCCAGGACCAGGGGCTCCAAGGATGTTCTGCTCCGTCTGGCGAGGATCACCTTGTACAGGTGGGATGGTACAGCCACATCATCCTTTCCAATCACCTGCCAAAAGGAAAGGACTGTTATGGGTACAGATCACAGAATCATAGAATTGCTTTGGTTGGAAAAGACTTTTAAAATTATCAAGTGCGATCATTAACCCAGCACTGCCAAGTCCACCACTAAACCATGTCCCTAAGCACCACCTCTTCACGTTCCCTCTCTCTGGAGCCCCTCTACTTTTTATAACTACAATAACTTATATTATAACATATAATAAAAGTTCCTGATCTGACAGTTCCAAATCACGGAGGTTTTAATATACATTTCAAATCAACTCTAAGGTACTGTCTGATACTTATTTTTTTCTCTACTACCCACACCCAGGTAGCATTTGAAAGCTACTTTACCTAAGGAAGCATTTTTTGAGGGGATCGGGATATAAAGTACATTCACAGTGACTCAGTATCTTCTTGGAAGAGAAGCCTATCCAAAGAAAATGCACCTATTTCTTCCACAAATTCCCTACCATCCAACTTAAGTGCTGGCACATGTTGGGTTTCCTCCTGTGTCACTCAGACCAGGATCCAAGGATTTAATGGAGCCCCACGAGTGGAAGCTCAGGACTGTTAAAATCTCACACTCACATGTACACAGCAGACACCCCACCCCGTGCCAGGGATAACTCCAAGGGAATACATCTATTGATGGCAAATGTCATCTCCAGGACTCAGAAAGTTATGCATGCACTGAATTAGGCTTTTTTCATTCTTCACTGTTGCTGAACTGAATCTGTCATCTTAAGAGAGTACAACAGGCTCACACATGGAAAACCCAAGTTTTGCATAATCCTTCTCTAAGTGCCCTTCTCATATCTGTGCTTTTATTCTAATTGCAACAGAAGAAAACGATGCAGATCCCTTACAAAAACCACAAAGGCATTTTATTCTATATATAAAATCCAGTAACTTGGTGCTGTTTCCAGGATTTGCAATACCTGCACAAGCAAAGACTGCTTGTTTTGATTTTTTGACAGCTTTTTTTAGATACAGTTAAAATACCATTTCAGGCAAAGCAGGTATTTATCACATCAATTGAAAGCATTTTACAAACTAATCCAGCGTTATCAGTTCAGACATGCCTTGTCCACTCATATATTCAGTAAAACTCTGTCACATAACAAACACTTCCTAGGTACACCTTTTTCTGAGAATTCAGCCCTTCCTCAAATGAAAATGTGTTTCTAAAATTAAATTTTGCCTGTGGCTACTGAACCAAGGTTCAAGTTAGTCATTCCAACAGTAAATTAAATTTCAGTTGCAAATTCTTTGAGTGCTTAAAGTGTGTCCTCTACCTCTGTTGCCAGTTTTTTAAGTGACTGGTCTTTAAGTCTGGTTAGAACAAAACCAGAGGAAGTACCTTCAGGAGAAAGGGAAAACTCTGATATATTTTTTTTTCATGTTTTGTGCAATAACACAGAAGAAACATTACTCCTGTTTCTGGAAAACACGTGGTCTTAGATTTCTTTACTGTGTTCTAAAATACTTCCCTCCCTTACCCTAAACTAGGCTATTTAATACTTTTGCTGTAGTTTAAACCTGTTTGTTTGTTTGTGGGGTTTTTTTGAGAGGAGAGTGGGGTTTTGTGTATTTTTGGTGGGTTGGTTGGTTTGTTTTTGTTGAGGGTTTTTTTTTTTGTCTGGTTGGGCTGGGTTTTGGGGGGTTGTTTTGGTTCTTGGTTTTTTGATTATTTGGGTTTTTTCTTACAAAAATTATCATGGTTATACCCTCAACCTTCTCCCAAGTAATAACTCTGCTTAGACATCAGTCATTGAAACTGGTTAAGGAATAAATGCCTTATGCCAAATCTCCTCTCCCTTTCAACGATGACAGATGTGTTGATGGGGAAATTAGAGCTCCTGAGTGTTAAAGCACTTTGCATTTAGCATTCTGTGTAGGTGAAACCAGAGCTACAGCTCCCCAGGACCAACACCATAAATAATCAAAGCTGACTGATGCACAGGTAATGCTAAAATGTACTAAAACCAACACAGCAACACACTGTTGTATCTGGTGAGTTAACACTGAATCCCAAAATGAATGGTGCTGGGAGTTTTTAACCTATTTGAGATCAGCGGCACTCGAGCTGGGGAATACCTGCAAAATACTGGGGGGTGAGAGGGAGGGAGCCGAGAAAATCCCTGAAGGAGAGAGTAAGGAGTTCATATTTTCGTATTCACCCAAGGGCACCCAGTGATGACACTGCCAAAGGCAGGAGGCTGGGGCTCCTTTTTTCCCCGGAGCAGGGAGCTTGCAGAGCGTGCACTGCAATCCCACCTCCTGCACATTCCTAGGGCGGGGAGGAACGGGAGGAAGAGGAGGAAGAGGCTGTAGTCTCCTGAGAGAAGACAGTAGTGAGGCCAAACCCCAGTCCTCAGCTTCTCCCTGGGCCAACAATCTCCTGACCTGCAGCATTCCCATGCAGTGTGGCCTTTTCCAGGCCTCTTTGCATACTTTTCCCACTACAAATCCATGGATCTGTACTAGGTCCTCCTTAGCTCGGCTCTCTCCTTCTCCACACCTCCCACACACATCCACATCCCGGCATCCTCGCTCTGGTGCACAAAAGACCAGAGGAAGGGCGAGCACACAGATGGAGCTGTACAAGGATCTCCAAGGAGGGGGTACATGGAAAATGTAAAACAAACAGGTGAATGCGTGTGGAGCGAGCTGAGGGAACTGGGGATTGAGGCTGAGGGCTGAGTGGGTGGATAGAGAGGCTGGGGAATGAATAGAGCTGCACACAGAACAGTTAGGTATGAGATGGAAATGCTGAATGCCTGAAGTGGGTGTTAAGGGAAAACAGACCCTGTGCTTATGTAATATTATGCAAATATATATATTCTATGCAAAATAATGCACATTTATGCATAGTATGGGCACCTAGGAAGAGAGAGAAGAAAGAGAGAGGACTAGTTCAAAATGAAGGAAGGGCTGGCCTTTTGAGAAATGTAAATCTAAATTCAACTCCATACATGCAATGGCCAGATATGTAATTCATGTACCATTTCAGTTCCATGTAAACTCTCTTTTGAGAATTTAAATAAAATTTAAGCAGTGCACAGGCTTCATACCAATTCTCTGAACAGCAGCAAACTACTACTGCAATGCCTTCACAGAGTGCTAATGCTGTTAAAGTGGTTAAAACCATATTCAGCCTGACAAACTGCCAGAGCCCACAGGTGTCCTTTCCTCACTCAAAACAGGGCATCAAAGTTCTATCACCAGCTAAGTCTGCTGGAGGAGAACACCATCACAGGGCAGTGCTTGATTTCTCTGACAGAGTAAATATGCATGACTAAGAATAAATGTCTTTTTCTGCAGTTCAACACTTATGTGACCCATGCACAGGATGTATCACCAGCAATTTCTGCAGTGTGACCCAAAGATTTCTGTTAAAAAAGGAAATGTAGTTCTGGAGCACGGCAAAGTATTTCCATCATTACCCCCTGTAATATCCCACAATTTGCTTTTTATGGGAGCAAATAGAGAAGCTGCCAATAAAGAAGATAAATGTTTCCATAGAGCTGCCCCACCACCAGCTCAACTGCCAGGGACAGTAAAGTGTGACCCTGCAAAAGCAAAGTTTGGAATAGAAGCAAGAGGCAGGAAAAACAAACTCCACAATTCCATTTCCTATTGCCACCTAGAGGATCCTCCTCCAGAACTTCAGCAGCCTCAATCACTACCCAGATCTGCACCATCCCATTTATCTCAGTGCTTTGCCTGACACAGGCAGAGAGCATATGCTCCTATTGCAACAGGATGGAAAATGGTTCAAGATTATCCATGCACAGACGCTGACTTTGATTTGTGCCTGTATATCCACAGGCAGCAGATGAACTTTCAGAAATCAAGGCCTGAAACAGCTCTTTGTCCCAGCTGGAGAAGAGCAGCAGTTTTTAAGAGTATCTGTGATTCTAACAGGAATTTTGTGCTCCAACACAAGCAAGAAAATACAGCAATGGCCTGTTGAAATCACTGCTGTCCCATATGCTTTCACACTATGCTGGTAGCAGCCCACAGGGCAAATTTTTGTGCAGTCCTTTGAAAATTCCCATTTTGCTATTGCTATAAAATTTTGCTTCATCTTTCAAATTTTCAACAGCCTCACAACATGAAAAAAAATAGGCACTCAAGCTAAAAGCCTTCTTTTTATAGCATTAAATATATTTCTTTCCCATCATCATTTGGGAAACCAATGTGAAATTTCAGATACTTTGCTGTCTGTATCAGTTCAATGTAAATATGTGCATTGCCCTAACTTTTTGCAGCTACTTATTCCTTTCATTTTTGTTTTGTTTCTTTGACTGAACTGGTATCTCCTAATAATGTAACATTATCATAATGTCATTTTCAGAGTAGTGTTTATTATTTTTCTATCATTACTGACATTCCACAAGTGTGTGTCAATTTGTTATTCTTCTCAAAGCCCAATTAAACCTGGACAGCTGTCACGAGGACAGGCCATTAAAATGTGTGCAATTCCTGACATTTAGAGATGTTTACATATCACTAAAACAACAAACGTGTTGGTAAGCAGTTATAATACAAACCTAAAGAGCTCACAGGGACAGATAAGGGCAGAAGTAACATTTCTTAAAACAGAAAGAATTTAGTGAGCTTTGATAAATTCACAGCCAAGTCACTGGATGGAGATTTGTCTTTCCTCACAATTTTGGCCAAATCCTGTTCTTGACTGCAGTTTTTAAAATTAGAGGAAGCAAATTTGATAGTATCTGTGGAGTCTTTAAGTATCAAAATAAATAATGATGCTAGTGGCATCTAGGGTAAGTTTAAGCATTTGGCATTAAGTAATGCCACCTTCATGGTGGAAATCAGATAAAAACAAGGCAGTCCCTAAAAATGTCAGTTTGGGGTTAAGCAGACAGAAAACTCCATTCCTACATGAACAAGAGAAAAGAAATATATGAAGTATAATAGCAGAACAGTTGAGATTATATGAGAAGAAAACAGAATGTTACTGTTACTGGAAATTTTAAATACAAACCAATGTTATCAAATTTTCATTTTACACTGGACTTGTTACAGCTTCCCAGACTGCAAAAAAATTATCTTCCTCTGCAAGGGTATGGATCATTTTTAAAAGAAAGGGCTTGTGAATCCAAAAGTGGTATTTTGCCACCTAGTGACTAGAAACTGAAAATCAACTGTGCACAGAATTAGGAGAAGGGACTAACGATCCCATCATCAGCGAGAGCCAGCTCTAGATTGCCAATTATCTGGGATTCTCTCAGAACCTGGCAAACAGAAATCACACTCAATCATGCCTTAACCCCCTGAAGACACACACTGACACACATGTACCCACACTGTATGTCCTTGCATCAGATGG
The DNA here is from genome assembly GCA_013397055.1 of Pachycephala philippinensis. Lineage (NCBI taxonomy): Eukaryota > Metazoa > Chordata > Aves > Passeriformes > Pachycephala > Pachycephala philippinensis. The sequence goes on along the minus strand of VWZT01007818.1, from coordinate 12,551 downwards.
TACCACTATCAAACACCTAAAAATGTCAGCTCCAGAAACTCCCTTGACACTCCAGTAGCTGATTCTTCACTCTCTGTGAACTTCTAACCTGAGTTTAGAAGTGAGCCAGAACTGGAAACAGAACTGTCTGAAAAGAAGCACACACAGTTCCCTGTGACAGAGTCCTTCCTCCTGCATCTGGCAGTAACAAAATTAACACTTCCATCACATTTCCTGATGGACAGAATTCAAGGAACCATTCCTGTCCCCCAAGCATGATACTGATCAGGTCCATCAGATCTTTCACAGTAGATAGAATGTCATTCCTGCTGATGTGATCTCACGTTTGACAGCCCAGAGCTTTGTTATAATCTGATACTGAATTCTGTATAGAAAGAGATTTTCTGGCAGTACAAAACATTCCATTTACTATCAGTGTAACTTTATTTACTCAATCATTGTGACAGCATTAACTGCCTCCACTCAAGTTCCTTCTGGGTTTGTTAGGCAGCACTGATTCTGCTGAGAGTGTTTTCCTCCAATATTTGAAAGAGCTCTGTCAGATGGCACTGAGAAGAACTGAGGGGTGTGAAGGCAGACCTAGCAACACACAAATCAGAAAACCCTACAGATAAAAATCATAGTAACAATCTGCATAGCCAAACACTCCAAAATGCAAATGTATGTACTTCAGGAAAATTTAATTTGTTATGGCTGGTCTGATTGCTATTGCCAAATCATTTGGCAATCCTAAAAAGAGAAGGAAGAAAAATAAATAAGAGGTGGTAAAAAAAAAAGCTGTTCCTGAATACAGAGTTATGGCATTAAAAGACAGACACCCCAACCCCTTTTTATTTAATAAAGAGGGTGTGTATACACGTTATGTATGTAATAAACTGTATTGACATGATGACTACTACCTCCACAGAATCCACTTAGGTTACTTAAAAACGAATCCACCACAGTCATTAAGCCCCCTTTTCCTATAACAGCATAACCTTCAGGATGGGTACAGTGCTAAATAAAAGCAATCTCAATTAATCTACTCTGCACATTCAGTGTCTCTTCTCCTCCCGTCTCAACCCAGTCTCTATTCCATTCATTTGTACCTCACATCTAAATTTAGGGCTGACAGAGCTCTGGTGGTTTACACCAGCTGATCTAAGATTGAGCCCTTTGCACAAAGTTTATGGGACATCTATAATGGACCTACATCCAGTAGTTACCTCTGTAGCTTTGGGACCACTTGGAGCAACCAACAAACAAGTAACAGTTCCCATGTTTATTTCCTCCTTTAACAAAAATTCCTTCCCCTGTAGTATCTTAGCAGGAGACAACCTGTACTAGTTCTGAAAGTTAACTGGGCAAAACCATAAAGTACCCTTTTATATGAGAAGTGCAATTTGTTTCCCAGTTATTTTCCCAGACAGAGATGACAACTGTATCTTCTGGAATGGTTATTGTGCCTCTCTGGCCCAGCCTGGTCAAGCAATTTAGAAAATTAAACAGCAAACACAATTTCAGTATGAACCTCGTGTATCAGTAAAAAGTACATTCAACTATCTTTTTCAAACAACAAACACAATGTTATCTAAACTGTATTTTCATTTGCCAGCCAGAGCTGATTCTTCCTAAATTAGCATTCACTACGATGGTATTGGGAATGGGGAAGGTGGAACACTGAGCACGATGTAGTTAATTATTGCAAAATTTGTATTTCAAAATCCAAATCTGCTGACAGAGGAAAATCACTAAAGTGACAGTCACTGGAGAGCAGTAATGTATAAAACAAGACAATGTCATTCTGATTTGATCTGGACAAAGATGAAAAACCTGCATCTGCCTCTCCAATGACACAGAACAGATTTTTCCTGTTGACATTCTATTCTACATATATTCTCAAAATATGTTTTTCAGATACCAAGCACGGTCATCAATCTCCTCTTTGCAATAAAAACCTCCACTGGAGACAGATGAAATGACAGAATATATCTGAGGATATCACAAGTTCAGCCAATAGATAGAACAATGCTGGCATCTAAGGAGTTCAAGGTTAATTCCCTTTCTGGAATTAAAGAGCAAATGGTACCAGAGTCCAAGCAGGAACTGGGAACAAAGCCATGACCGATGCTCTGTTTCTCCTCTATAGTGATCTCAAAATAACCTTTTTGGATGTCTGATAAGAAAAACACCAGCATGTAAAACCATGGATACATATTTGACCACTCCTTTAGCCAAAAACAAGGAAACTAAGATTGAAGAGAGCATCTGAAACAAATCAATGCAGACACATTCACTGTAGCACTTCTGTGGTTTTTTTTCTTTTCACAATTCTAGTCTGAGAACAAAAACATCAGAGAGGAGCTGAGCCTTAACAGTGGCATTGGCAGATTACAGGTTGTGAGTTTCAGCACTCTCACGTGTACTGCAGCACTTCTCCTTGAACGGCACAGACAAAGGAAAGGACATCTTCTCACATCAGCTTCTCATGCCCAAACAATGAGGACTAAAACCCCCTTCAGTCTGAAGTCATTTGTGCGAACTTAGCAGAGTTCACTCTGAAAGACAGCTAAGAGATACCTTCCCTTCACAGCCCTTAGTGTTCCTCCTTTAGCGGCAGAATCCCAGACTACCAAAAGCAATGGCAATGACAGCAATTATAGCCAGGGTGTCTGTTTGAAAAGAACTTCTCTCCAGTGCTTTGACAGGTTGTGTTCCCTCCACTAAGTGTATGTGTTGATAAAAGAAAGAAAAAAAAACAAACAAAAAAACCCAACACACCACTCTACTCTAAAGTCTCACTCCTCAAAGTACAATTGCAATGCAAAGCACAAAAATTTAAGCCATGAAGAGATTTCAAAACTTAAAAAAACCCAACATTCTCAGCCCGTATTTATTTAGAGGACCCAAATCAAACAATTTAATATTTTAAACAAACAAACAAACAACCCACAAAATCATTATTTTACTTTTCCCACCTGGAGACAGCATTATCTGTACTTAAATAAGAATCAATTTACATAATGAATGTCACTGTAGGAAGCTGAGTAAAAGGAGTTATGCACATGAACAAGTGGTGACACACAAACATGAACACCATCATTCCACTGGTTTCCATCTCACACTGAACTGAACTTCAGTTCATAGTAAGACCAAAACTGGTAAAACATTCCTAGAAGACCTGTGTTGTCATCAAACCCAAAGACGATGAAGACAAAAGACAAGAACTGAACAAGATGACAATCACAGCAGCATGGGCATTTTGTGCCACTATTATTTCACCACTGTATTCAGGTATCAAGTTATTTTGAATAAAGCCAGTAAGATGCAGTGTCTGCTCTGATTTTTACCTGTGGAATACTAAAATTTACATTTCAAAACCAAGACTGAGAATGACAATCATTTTTCAGAAAATGCAATCTTCCTCCTCTAAGTAAACACTTTCTCTAGAGAAGAACGAGAAAAAGATGAGCAAGATTAAAGTCAAGCTGTTGGTAGATGCAGTTGATAGATGATTCAACTTCTTCCTGGAAATGATTTCCACTTATAAAATGTTCAAGTCAGCTCAGAATTTTTAATTCTTTGCTATGTAAGACGAATATATATTTTTAAGGATGAAAAAAAAATGCAATAGCCTGACAGCTACAAGGAAGCAAATCCCAGCAAGCTCTGTGCAAGCTTGGAGATCTCTGTACCATTCTGAGTGACAGCAATCCAAATGCTCAGCTGAGGATCGTTGAAAGGGAACATCTCCCTCCTGCTCCCAGCTATGTGCTTTTGGACATCTCAGGCTGTCACCAGGAAGCACTGGACTACTCTGTGTGCTGCCTCAATCTTTCTACAGCAGTACAGAACAAGCCCAGTAAACCCAGTGTGCATGGTTTTCTATTGCACTGGGTAATTAAGCATTTTGTGGAAGGATCTCACAGTCATCAGTGCTGGCAGACAAGAGCAAGGCAGAGAAAGGCTGGGATTGTAGAAGGGGCAATGGTGAAGTGAGCACCTCTGGGTGGCACAGGATGATTGCCAACCTAAAGCTGGCTTTGCCACTACTGACTTATCATCTGGCATTGGTCATATCCCTTGACCATGGCTTATTTATCCACTTGAAAATGAGCACAGCCTGCACTTCCCTCACAAAGATGTGGTGAGAGCTGAAGGTTGGAACTGCCACTAAACATGAAGAAGATAACTTATTACTACTGCACTTTCATATGCATAACTTCCCCCAAAAATAACAAACCCAAATCCAAAGCTGTGATTTTGTGACAGTCAAGGCTTGACATGTGTGGCTGGGGACAAAACGGACAGTTTCTGAAGAAGTAAAAAAGTAAAAGCAAACAGGAAAAATCACATTCTATCATGACAGAGTTCCAAGTTCAATCAAATGGAAATCAGCTGTGTATTTATAAAGGAGAAATAGTGCCTAACTTACTGCTAAACAAGCCAGTGCTGAAAGCTGAACATCTCTGTCTTTTGTGTCTCTCATCCCTCTGAAATACGGGGTTGTGTTGGCAAGCTCACTCATTGCTCCTCAGAGAACTAGTTGGAAGCTGAATCACTCACGAGCTGAAGCTGCAGTTGATCCAACTACTTATTTTCAAGCAAAAGTGTTTTTTCAAGAGGTGCAAAATGCAGCATTTATTATTTTCACTCTGCCAGCTTTCATCTGCAACTGAAAATAGCAATATCTCACTGCAGTGGGGGCAGAAGGTGACACTCCCTTGAATAACTTATGCTCAAACCCTACAGATGTCTAAACACAAGCCTACAAGGAGTAAGTCTGGAGAAGCAATAATAAATTCACCTCTCAACTCGATAGCCTGTCCCATCTGTCTGTCAGTGATGGTTTCTACAGACTGTAGATGATCAATCCTAAATCTTCAGAGTATTTTAAGCAGGTAATAAAAATAGGGGGCTAAAAGAAGGGGGGTATCAGTACCATTGACCTGTGATTACACTACACTTGAGTGAAGTCTTCCAAGTGACTCTGGCATGCTCAGAATCTCAGTTGCAAGGCCTCATCCAAGTGATGCCCATGGCGCAGCAGCAAACAACTGTTGGTGACATTAATGGAGCACAGGCACTCCAATACCCTGTAGAGATTTGAGAGACCCTACCTTTGTATTGCACTGTTTCTAAAGCACATGAAGAAATTGATTGAATAGATGCCTGTGCATCAGCAAACCCCATTGACTCTCTGCTTAGATAAACAGTTCTACTTCAGACTGCGGACATGAAATAGATCTCTGTAAATAAACAAATTATTTTAAACTTACCCTTTTTCATGTCTAGGCAAGATTTAACACTCCTGCTCACCTTGTCCCAATGAATATTGCATGTTTTATACATTTTGCCTGTACTAAGATACCCGACTTTTGTTTTACCAAGTTATGATATCAATTTTAAATAAATAATTACTACTGCACTATTATCCCAGCAACATATACACATACCTGATAAGTAACACTCTTCTTTCCATCACCATTTGTTTGAGGCAAGGTAAGAGGTCCAGAAACTACCCAAACGTCTTCAAATCTCTCAGTCAATTCCCGACAATACATTTCCATTCTGGAACATATTTGTCAGATAGGGAAAAGTCAGCTGGAAAGATTTAATCTTTGAGACATACTGTGAAGGGAAGGGTGAACCACTGACAGGCAGCATTTTTCCAAACTCATCTGAATGATTCACAAGCCAAAGAAGGTAAAATGTAGGCCCAAGTCCTGCTTCCCATTTGTCCTCTGTAAATAAGGTTCATTTATTTACAGATAGACATGTGTTACTGCACACCTCTTAAAATGGTTTCTGCAGCCTTCCCACATGACTGAATAGCTGAGTTCTCTACTTACTCCCACACTTGACACTAGAAATATACTGTTGATGGTCACTTGGGATTAGTAAAATAGAATTTTCTAAACAGCAAGTTGAGGCATTTTTACTTTGAAAGGTTTTATCATATTATTGGATTTGTATGTTTCTCCCCAAGGAATCAAAGTCCTGCAACAGTTCTTTCTGTAGCTCAAAGTACTGAGCAAAGTTTCTGTGTGACATTCCCACTAACTCTACCTTTTTTTAATATATATAAAACTGTTCAAAAATAAAGCAGTAACTCCAGAAATACGACCATATTTTTGCTTTTTAAACTGATTCAGTTTACAGCATATAATATTTCTCAAATAAGAAAGTTTCTGGACCGTACTTATTTTATGTAAAACAAAAGATTAACAAGCCAGGTTGGATGGGGCTTTGAGCAATCTGAGTGTCCTGGTGTCCCTGCCAATGGCAGAAGGGTTGGAACTAGGCGATCTTTAAGGACCCTTCCAATCAAACCATTCTATAATTCTGTGATTATAGCCCATCTTTGACCTAACACTCAACTGTTACAGAAATCACATACAGTGAGGACCCATTGCTCCTCTACAAAGGTAGGAGTTGCACTTCTCACAAAAGGACAAACAGAGTATCAGACAGATTATCCCAGCTAACCTGGCTGCCACTGGAAGGGGGAGGTTTCATTCCCTTCTCTGTTTCATTCCAGTTCCTCACACCTCTCCCTTGGGCCACTTGAGCATTCTTCATCTGTCGAAAACCCTGAACAAATCCAGTATTTTTTTTTGTGCTGGATTAGTATGAGCCACACAAGTGAGAATGAGCAAGAATGAGCCCTTTCTTCAGGTGATACACCAAAGCATTGACTGCAAGTGAATTCTTTTCCTGCTGTCACCAGCTTTGCTTCCAAGCAGCAACACATGTGAAATACGGGATCCTTAAAAATATTTTTTATTAAAGAAATGACTGACAAAAAGGTGGCATCTCTGCCTTGTTCATGCATTTAAACTCTGGGAACAGGGTGCTGGGGTTGGGAAAAAGTGGCAGTAACTGCTTAAATTGCAGGGCTCACAGTACCAGAGGAAATTTTCGAACACTCCTCACGATTTCCTGATTAGGCAGGGATCCTGCTTAAGGGAAATGAAGAGGGTTTCCCTACTCTGAATTGGTACAAATGCCTAGCTTTGGTATAAGGAAAATTTATGTTCAAACACTTGAGTTATTAAAATAAGAAAAAAACCCTCTTAAAATGTTATGGCATTTTATTTGTCTATAAAACAGTATAACCTTACTGAATGGCTCATCTGATTTTACACACATTCTTGTAAAACAGGAAAGCAGTGTGCAGATGAATGATGATGCATTTTTGATGGAATTTTATTACAACACTGTATATAATTTTGTCGACCTTCCCTTGAGTGAACCTTGAGAAATCTATCATTTTCCCCTCCTGTTTCTGAGCCTTCACATTTTGTAAGTCCGATGCAAGAAGCACTGGATGAATGCTACTTTTACTATGTTCTCTGCTCAAAGGAAGGAAAGAATAAAAATCTTACACAAAGCAAGTTTAAATTTATCAACCACTTCACCTCAAAGGCGATCCAGTCAGCACTCACAAGTGACAGTGACTACCTGACTGCTCCTTGGGAGCCAGGACCTGAAGGAACACCTCAGACCCGAAGCAGTGATGACTCAGTGGGGAGCGCTCAGTTCTCTGACTCAAAGGGAACCAACATCCACACGCAGACATGGGAACACTCTCACACTGCAACCGCTTCTTTGAGGAAGATCTAAACCCTCTCTTTGCTTCTGCCGAAAATTCCTTAAGGACAGACACGATAAACCTGGTACTTTTACCCCACATCAGCCAGAAGAAATAATTTTGTCTAAATAAATGTCCTCGACAGTTTGATTGAATAAAAAACTACAGTAGTCATTACACTGTTCTTTCAGTGAAAGGACTGAGCTGCCTTTCATTTCACAGAAAGCTCCTATGACCTCTACAGATAACCTATAAACTGCTGTAGAATAGCTGGATGTGAAGAAGCTTTATAAATAAAGCATTTTTGATTGATGCTGTTGCCTGGTATTTTTCACTTAATTTACTTACAAGTTATTTCTCACCTGTTCCAAAACCCAGCATTATTTTCATAATTCTGAGGCACGATGTTAGACAGATAAAACGTTTCAGCCATAGCTCTCTGCAGAGAGAAAGAAAATAATGTCGTTTCACTGAAACATTTACAAGCTAAGAACACATTTTAGCAGTTTTTGGATCAGAATCCCATTTCTAGTTTAGCTTCAACATTTATTAACACAGAAAATCAGATAAAGCCTAAGTCAGAACACCTACAAAATTATTTTGGATTAAGAGGTACATAAGTGAGGTGAAATCTTGCAAAGTTATCTACTTTTTTTTTTTTTTCCTGGCAGAAACAGCATGACAACGTCCAATTCTAGAAGCACAGGATTTAGTATGTCACCCAGTGTCAGTTTGGCAATGTCTTTGAAAGCAACTAGTCATTTTTTATTTTGAATGGAAAGGACACTTTCAAAAATGCTTTTCATTTATTTGACTGCTTAATGGCCAATCTTTTCTTTCCTTTACAAGAAAAAGTTTTATTAAATATACTCATCAATAACATACAGGCAATGAAATTATTTATGAGACCATTAATGGTCAAACACCCATATATCTGCTTAATTTCATCTTGTAGAAGTGTCATAAACATCTCTGAACAGAAGCTCACACACCTCCAGAGGTGAAGGACCTGGTGCTAAAACACTAGGCATATGCAGGGAAATACAGAGGAAAAAAATTCCAAGCTCTTAATCCAGAATTTTCACAGGTCCTGTATTTGTCAGTATTTTTCACATACTACTTCTGCAAAGTGAAGGGACTGACATCACGCTTTAGGATAATGAGCAAACACTACCTCCACTAATTAGACTCTAAAATTAAATTTTTATTCTTCTGTATTTGAAAGATTGTACCATCTCACTGCATTTCAAACTAGGTCCAGGATCTCTGCATACCGGGAGCTCACCAGCAAAAATTCCCCAGATATCACAAATAAATAACAACAAAGACACTTCCAACAGAAATAAAACTACAGATTCTTTCATTTACCACATGCCACTCTGCTGTCACTCCACCCCACTGAATACTACTCTGCCTGGAAGAAATACAAATTCAAACTGCTTCTTAATTAACAAATTGCTGCATTAGGCACATTTCACAAGAGGATCCAATAAATTCAAGGCTGCTTTGTAAATCAGCCAAGGCATTAAGGCATGCTTCTCTTACAGCTTGAATAAATGGCAGGTGAAGACATTTTATAGACTGAAAGAACTATGGCAAAAGGGTCTAATTTACCTCATACACATTGCAAGAAAGGAAAAAGCCTTTTAAATCATCCAGGCAATCCCCTTGCCAATACAGACCAGTACTTAACAGCATTTTTGCATTGCCCAATCTAGCCTTAAATATGTCAGCAGCTGTTGGCCAGAATGACATCATTGTCCCTGTCTCCCTTTAACTGAGCTTTGAAGACTTTCAGGTTTTCTTGGTGGAGGTTATCATCTTCATTTTACAGGTAGACAGTGTGACATGCAAGAGGCTGAGAAGACTTGCTTAACACCACACTGTTCAAGACATCATCTCTGCCAAACAAGCTGATCTAGGTGTGATTTAATTAAGAGAGGTGTGTCACCAGAACATGCACCTGATTCAGATGCCTGAAGCAGGCTGTGAGAGAATCCTACACTGCTCAGTCAGGAACAGACCTTGTAACTTCAAATCCAGCTCTGTGCATCAATAATGAAATCACGTTCCACCTCAAAACGAACTGCAAAAGGAACATTGCACATTACTTCTAAGGGTCTTTTGACCCTTTCCAACCAATAAACACAAATTTAAAAGATGGGTGGAAAAAATCCTACTGTTGAAAATTTGTTATCTCCTGCTGGTGCCATGTGTCCTCGTGACCATCCACTGCCAAGGTAGTCTTCGTTGACAGCACTGAACATCAGAGGGATGTTTGGATCTGGTCTGAATTTACAGTGCCTTCGATCTGCATCACCTGAAGAATAACACACTAAATGGTCAGATTATCACGAAACCATCATAACCACAAGGCAAAAAGATCTAATTCTGTCCTATCTTGCCAAATGACTCATGCTTAAGGGCTCAGCACATTAAACTGAATTCTGTACATATCATGCTAATTTCTTTCTGCCAGGTGTATTAAATATTTAAGTTCTTACTTACCAATAAAATATATGGTTTTTTGCATCACGGTTTTTCAACCTTCCCCGAACAACACAGGTCTGCCTCAATTCTCAATTCAAGTAGCTACAGATATAAATCAGAGCTGAATACCTCAAGATGCCTAAATTCAACTTGCAGGTTAGCTGTATCTGATTATTTGAAAACCATTTTAACGATTCAGCCATTAAGGCCCACTTGAAAGTAAGCCTGAAATTACTGTTTTCTTCTCAGAAAGAAGTGGGATCAATGATGTTACTTAGGGGTTGGTCATAATGTTTTCAAGATCATGCTTTTAATTTTGAAAGGTAATTTGAAGACAGTGATTAAGATATATTTAGAGGGCTATTGCTTTCATAAAACATTTTACAATTACATGGTTACCTCCATTACTAATAATCTGCCTTATAAAAACTGAACTAATGCTGTAAACTTAATTTACAGTGACTGTATACCACTCATATCTCATTCACCACTGACAGCAAAAAATCACTGAGCCTCTGCCTTGCATAAAGAACAGTGGGGAGAGTATGAGATAAAGCACATCAGGAACCACGACAGAACTGCATCAGAGTAAATAACAGCTGCAGTGGGGAGGTAATGTCCTGTCCAATTTGAACAATTGTTGATGCTCTTTGCTCAGTTTTTATCTCACAAATGGACATTCTCCTCCCATTCTGAGCAAATCTCTAAGATCTGTACTTGAAAGGTGCTGGCTACCACAGGCATTGACTCCACTGACACAAACTGGACCCCAGAACTAACTCCACTAGCTAAGGAAGCAGGAGCCATTTTTATGCACTCGAGCAACTTTGCAAGTCCAAATCAAGTAAGGAAAGGTTAATTTTCATTGTTTCATCTTCTCTCCATTTGTGTTATAAAAAGGCAAGTTGAGCTTCCCTCCCAGAGATCACTATATGGTTTTTCTCTCTGCCTGCTCCAGGGTGCACCTTCTGTGAGCAGCAAAGCCCATTCAGGGCATCACAGATGTAAGTAAAGTAAATAAACACCTACATACCCAGTGTCTTTTGTTTTGAAATATGTTCAATCACCCATCTAGGCACCCGTTTTGCCTGATCATAAGACAGTGCATGATTTGTGTAACATCTGGTCTCTGTTCCAGCCTCAGGAAATCCGTATCTTTCCAGAAGAGCCTCTTCTATTGGTTCTAAGGAAAAAAAGAAACAGAAAGCCATGCAAGGATGAAATGTGATCACAAGCAAGACAGTAAGAAAAACATCTCAGTGGGCGTAAACCTACTGTACAGGAAATTAATTGAGGTTACTGCCACAATAAAGACCTAACAAATATTAAGAGAGCTATACAGTGAAACTCTCATCTGCCAAAACAGTTGTGGTTCTCATCGTATTTTAACATGAGGATCTCAGCTCTAAGACTAACTCACCTACTCTAATGCCTACAGAAAGCAGAAAAAAAACTATTAGATGTTTTTCTTCTACAGAAGAAAAGCTATCAGATATTTAGGGACAAATCAGGCAAAAAGGAGTTACAGACACAGGATATCAACACACACGTTTCACCCTTTGGAGCTAGAAATCAAACTCCCCACAAACTGAGATTTACAAGTTGGGCACAAGTAAGTCCTGTCCTCACTGGGAACGCTTATATTCTGCTGAATAAATAAAAGCTTCGCTAAATTTTCGTGTTTTTTGCAAGCAATAATTTTCTCTCATGGGGGAATATTTACATCCATCTTACTGTCTTGTTCATTCTCCAGCCATCTGTCCAACCGCAACTCATGTATTTAGAGCCATTCTTCCTCTGCTTTCCAACAATCCGGTACCTTTAAAGCCTTGAGGCTGCGGAGAAAACCATTCACTCCCTCAGGTGCCCCGAACATCTCTCCCCACACCTGAACCCCACCAGACCCCAGATCTGATAAACGAGCCTCGGCTCATCCTGACCAGCAACAGCTGAAATTGAGTTATGGTCTGACCCGAAATGGGTGTTTAAAACTAAATACACATTCCTCTCCTGCCACCAACACTCTGCCGTGAGCAGGTGCAAAGGGAAGCGTTTTTAATTCCAAGTTACAGCCCAGCATCCCCAAATAACCTCCTCCCCCTCAGCCCGGCGCTGGTACTGGGGGAACCTCCCGCTCTCCCGGCAGTCTTTGGGCACACCGGGAATGGAGGAAGGAGGGAAAAGTCTCTTCCGAGGGGAGGGAGAGGGTTTAGGGACAGAAGC
>VWZT01007817.1:3870-44536 GCA_013397055.1 Pachycephala philippinensis | reverse complement strand
TATAATATAATAAATATATTAACATATATATTATATGTGGTCTTGATGTCCTTCAGAAGGCAGGATAAATTTAATCTTTTGACTCCTCAGATGCTGCTTTTATAGGGCTGCTCAGCCATTTTGCTTTGTACAATGCTATCATCCCCAAATCAGGGAGTTGCCAGCCTCCAGACCATTGTGTATTCCTGCCTTGGAGACACAGAAAATGTCTTCCTGTGTAGCCAGGCATTTCTTCTGGTCTTGGTAGAACAGCCTAGGGCTAGGAAGGGTTAAAGTCTCCTGCAGCCTTAGCAGGAGTCAGCTGTTGGTCACAGCTGCTGATTGAAAAACCATTTGGATGTGCAGTGTGGAAGAGGAACATCTAGTGAAAGCAGGCTGCTGCTGGGGTGTGTTCTGTTTGTGCCTGATTTTGGCGCTCCTGATTTGTTTGCACGCAGTGTACATTAAATTCCGTGTAGGATTGCATCATTTAACACGGCCCCACAGATGCAGGGATGCAGGCTGCCTGGCAGATCTGGTGTCCCTCACTCCTAGGTAATGCCATACCTGCGCTGCTTCTCCTGCTCACTGGCATGTGGCAGCAAACCACTGCAGCACTGCTCTGCTCCAGTCTGAAAATAATCCTGATGGTGCTTTTTGACATCACTAGCTGCTTTATTTACAGTGGCTTGTAGGGTGATATTTTGTTATTTCAAGAGCTTGGCCTGGCTGTGGTTTTGCTTGACTCCCCTGCAGCCATCTTTGCTGCCTGTTCTTCTGCTGGTCTGCTGCATGAGGCTGCACATCTGCAATCCACCATCCCAGAAATGTTTGTTTTTCACCTGATAGTGAGTGATTCCTACACACGTGTCACTCTGGGCTGAAGAGAGAGTAAACATCAGACAAACATTTTGCAGCCTCTTCCTTCTGAGTTATCTTAAGACTGAGTTCCTTATTTGTCAGGCTTTTTCAAGTGGTCACTGATGCTTTTGTCTTGCAAGGAGGGTTTTTGTTCCTGCAGGGATTGTTTTGCAGCTGTGATTCCTGCAATGCATAGCCTGGGCAGAAGTGCAATGCCAGTTTTAATCTGCACAGAAAGGAAGCAATAGGGAAGATATGCAGCCACGGAGTGGCTGGAGTCTGTATGGATGTGCTGAGCTGTACTGCAGCAACATCTTGTTCACAGTGAACACAGGCTTTCTTTGTCCATTTTAGGACTTAGCTCATCTTTTTTCCCCAAGTCATGAAGGTGGTAGAGGATATAGGACTACTTGAGGTAGAGCTGGCCTCATGTGCTTTTTTTTTGTCCAGATGAAGATTGCTCCTGAAATTATCCTCCCATAAGCTTTGGATAAGTAGGTCATCTGCTTTGCCATGGTCTGGCCAACACTATGTTGCCTGAAGCCAGATTCCAGTAAGGGTTGGGGAAAAAAATCCAATGCAAGTGATTTGTCGCTTCTCTTTGAGAGGTCTTTCCAAAAGGTGGTGCAGGGTTTTGTGAACTGATAGATGCAAGTAACCAAGGTGACTACGACCCACAGCTGAAGTGCAAAGAGTAGATTTATCCCATCGCCTCACTGGCTGGGGGTTTCAAAAACAGATGGGGACACATACCCTGCTAAGCTTGTTCCATCTTAGCAGGGGCCAAAAGCATGTGGGCCCATTCCCTGGCCTCAGCATCTCAAAGGGCCTGGTCCATGTGCAATGCTTCACCATTCTGTGCTTTCCATATCCTCTAAGCTTTTTGCCTCTCTTTCTCCCAGCAGGGAGGCCCAAACCTGTGAAGAATGAGGTTTAAGTCATTGACAGGATTCTGTTGTCCTCTACAGAAATTCCATTTCTCAAAGCAAACACAATACATGAAATGTCCCACGCTGAATATTCTTAGCATTCCCCAGCTGCCAGGTCATCTTGAGGGAAAAACAGCTCTGTTTTTCCTCCTCAGTAAATTTTCCACTTTCAAGCCTTTTCTCCCAGCAGTGGTGTGATTCTTGGGGTGTTCTGTGCAGGGCCAGGAGTCAGACTTGATGATCCGGGTCCGTTCCAACTCAGCATATTGTATGATTCTGTGATTCTAATTATAGGGGTGCTACAGATCCCCAGCAAGCCCAGAAATCTCCAGTGCTGTTGAGAATATTTCCATCCATATTAAGCATCTGTGTCCTCTCCATTTCATGTCGTCTCAGGAGCCTTCACCCCTGCAGTGGACACCTGAGCAAGAACAGCTGCTCATTCACCATTGCATGTGACAGAAAAGGGCTACATGCAAAACTTAGGGAACAGTTTTGTCACCCTGTGCAAGCACAGGTCAGAGAGCTGGCCTTGATTCCTGAAGCTGAGCTGAGTTTGATGCCTGACTCCCTCAGCCAAACACTCCATTCCCTGCCTGCCGTGGCTGTTGTGATGGAGAGTTCTGAGCTCACAGCTCCCAGGCATAGAAGTTGGTGGGAAAACCTTCAGTCCAGGCTTCTGCTGGCTTTGACTCAGGTTCACCCATAGCTGCTGGCTGTGGTTTTGTTACCACTCCAGCTGCAGCTGCTGGTTCCTGGGGCCCTCAGTTGGGCAGGTCAGTAGAAGGAGCACGGTGATGAGGCAGCCAGCTGACAGTCCTGCTTTGCCATAAATCGTAGAAGCATAAAATGTCTTGGGTTGGAAGGGACCTTAAAGGTCATTTAGTTCCACCCTTCTTGCCGTGGACAGGGAAACCACGCATTAGGTCAGGCTCACTAAGACCTAACCAAAGCTGTGCAGTTAGGGAGGGGTAGTCTTGGCATCTTTGGATACTGAGTGTGCCCAGAAATTTCATATGCTTACAAGATTTTCTTTCCTTCTGCATGGGTTCTTGGGTGCTCTGGTGACCTTGCAACACCCAGGCTCCAGCACCCAGGCAGATCCATGTTTCAAAATGGAACTGTGAGGTTTCTGCTGTTGTAAGATCTTCGGGAAGCTTTCAGAGTGCTCAGGCAGGAAGATGCTATACAAGCATAGTCCCTCCTCCTGCTGCTGCTGCTAGTAGAGTGTCTGTGATAAGAAAGGATTTACTGTGTCTGCAGTTTAATTCAGCAGCAATTTCTGTGTGATATGAACAGCTAGAAACATCAGTCTTTTTCTTCTCTGTGGATTTGCATAAAGTAATTAGGAGCATATGTGCTGGGGGCTGGGGCAGGGAGGAGGAGGAGGAGCAGGTTCCATCCCAGAGCACCTCAGTGGATGCTCTGAGTCATGGCCTGTAAATGGCTCTTGCCGAGTGCCACATGCCAGATGATGAGTCACAGAGCAAGGGAGCACAGAAATGGGAGAAACTGGTTCGGTCACTGTCCTGGCTCCTGTGTTAGCTGGTATAGATCTGCTGCTTGAGCTATTTCTGGTACCTTGTGTAACTCCAAATGCACAGAGCAGCTGGGGCTTCTTGTCCTCTGACTGGGAGGCAGTACCTGCCTCACGCTGGTTATGTCATCCTCAGGAATACACACGATACACCTATTGCTTAGTTTTGTGTGTGCTGGTGACCCCTCATCCCTGACCCATGCAGCTCCTTTCTGCCAGCAGCACAAGGGCTGTGACTGACGGTCACGCGCTGCGGTTTCCATTTGGAACACATCATAATCCTATATAGTTCTGGGATGTAATGATACATTAATCATGGGCTTAGTCAGGCTGTCCTGGAAACCACTGGAAAAAGCCCTGGTTAAGGCAGGGTTTGTGGAAAGAAAAGGGAAGTGGTCTTTTCAGGAATCACTGCACAGCACCACAAGAGGAACCAGCCTGAGCTGAGGCAGAAGTTTAGGAAGTATTTGGTCTTTCTATTTTTCTGCAGCTCCCGTTAAACATAAAGGGCTGGAATATTCACCCTGGGAGCATGCAGACCACCCTGACTATGCTCCCTGAGGCACGGAAGGAGAGCTGGAGGTTTAGGATGAGTCAAACAACTAGCATTTCCTTTCAGACCTTTTCTTTCGTTAAACACACTGGATGATTTAATAAAGCATTTAATGGAGGTGTGAATTTGACAGAGATGTAATAGCTAGCAAGAAAGAAACAGGTGTCCAAACAAATACCACTAACTAGACCCACCTGCAACAACTTACAGGCTTCCTCACCTCCACCCTCTGCTTACTCATTCCCATGGTCCAGACCCATCCTCATGCCACTCACCCTGTACCACTCACCCCATCCTCTTCTCTGATGCTGCTCGCCCAAATACCCTCCAGTTTCCTGGAACTTTCCTGGCGGGTTTTTTTTTTTTAAAACCATCCAGTGCTTTCTAACAGCTTTTGGAGTGGCAGAGCTGGGGCGGGGATAAACTGCAGTATTGGTGCTGGATACAGTGAGCCCTGAGATCCCCCATCTCTGTCTGAAGGGTGACTTTCAGTTTGGATTAATCTCCCAGCCCTTTTGCCTGGAGGTAGACATACAGGGACTAAAATGAATCTATCTCTCCCCGTGGAGCAAAGAGGAGATGTCTGCATTGTGCCTTTGTCTGCAAGATCACACAAACCATTGCTTTTTGCAGCATTTCTGCTGGTGCTTGTTTTGTAGGGTTTTGTGTGGTTTCTTCAGGCATGTTAATGCAAATGCAGTGTAGGAGTCAGGGGTTCCCATGGAACAACCCTCAAAGAACAAGCAGCTCTAGTACAAAAGAATTTTTTCTGCTTCTTTTATGAAACTGAATGCCTAGCTTTTAACCCTGTTTTTGCATATTTCGCCCTTGAGTGACATGATGAATTTTGGTCCCTCTGAGGAGGGTGATGATGACAGTGAAACCGCAGCCATACAGAAAGAGGCAGCAATAACCCTCACAGTTAAAGGTTTCCTTTGGACTCTCAATTTCATAGATGAAGTGACTGAGGTTTGTAGAAACAATAATCTGTTCAGAAAAGCCATCCTCCAAACAGCCAGCATTGCCTCCAGCTGACAGTTCTGATGATGTTGCTCCTGCTTCTTCATCCTCTGTGCTCTCTATGCAGTCTTTTTACATTAAAATCACATTTATCTTTTACGTCTCTGCGTGCCTCCTCCAATGTATTACATTTTATCAGAAAGCCTGTGTTACTCTGAGCTGAACCCTGTCGCCCACATGTGTACAGGGGGCAGTGCTGAGAAGAGTGGGATATTAAGGGTTCAGCTTTAGAGCTCCAAAATTGTGGTTGGGGCCGTAACAGAGATCAGAGTATGCCTGGAGGTGTGCAACCACCACAGATAACTCATCAGCCCTTGGAGGCAATTGCAGCCAGGTCTGGTGGCTTCTGCATCTTCTCAGCAGTGCTGCAGAGGCAGGAGTTTGTACCCAAGGAGCCATGAAGCTGCACTGACCACCTTTAAAATAGCACAGTGTCTCAGTCTTAGGGATATGACAGGATTTGAGGGCCTCTGTGTAGTGGTCAGCAAGGACTTAAAAGGCACAAAGTGCAGAGCCTAAAGGATTCTGTGTGCTCCTGTAACCTGGAGCATGCTGCCTCCTCTCTAAAGCTCAGACATGACCTGGTAGGCTGTTCAGATCAGTGCTGAACCATCCTTTGTTGCTCAGCACTCGCCTGCTTTTTACCTGGAGTTTTGCTGCAGCTAAGGAGGTTTTGTTGCGTATATTTATTTCCATTGGGGTACAATCATTCGTGAGCAGTTCCATACCAAATGTAGGCATATCACAAAAAGCCATTCTTTCTGCTCTGTGTTATCCTGATTGGAATGAAGCATCCACAGTCTGGTCCTCACCTTCTCTGGGTAATCGTTAACACCTCAAGGAAGAGCTCCCTGAATAAACAACCCATATCTGCCATGTTGCAGCAGATGGTGTCAGTATGGAGAAGGCAAGAATTCTGGCATTTGAAAATAAAATGGCTGATGTACAGACATGTCTAGAGTCGTGGTGTTCCCTGCATGCTTCCGTGCCTTGCACTGCCATTACGTGCTTTTCTAGGCTGGATGCTGTGTTTGCTCTTGTGTGTGTAGCATTGAGCAGGATTCAGCACAATGATAAGAAGAATGAACAGATTTGGCAAAAAACATTCGGATATGAACTGCCTATCCACATCCGCAAATTTCCTGTTGCAGAAGAGGAGTGAGGGCTTTACAAAGAGCTGATGAAAACCAGCAAAATCTGAAACTAGTCTGCTTGCTGTATTTTATTCCCCAATGTGAATCCCAGTGTAGCAGACCCTGAGTAGGAAGAGGAAGGATATTTCTACAGTCTTCCAGAATAAGGAAGGGTCAACTGATGGTGCAGCCAGGGAGGATACTCTGGTGCTGGGAACTGAATTGTGCTGGCAGTGCCATTGCCAACCTCCCTGCACCCCTACGTCCAGAGGAAGCCAGGAGAGGTGTTGCAAGGGAGAGAAAAGGAGTAGCTACGGCACACACATCATCCCTATCCCTAGAGAAGCCATCAGCATGTCTGCTGGCAGGAGCTGTCTGCATGTCACCTGTGCTCCTGCACCTCGGAGCCTGGCGCTGGGAGCAGGCTGTGGGTGCAGGCAGGATGGGCAGCCGTCTGCTGCAGCGTCTGTGGTGGGCAGTGAATCACAGCCCACCCGGGGAGCCTGTGCTGCTGCTGGAGCCAGAGAGCTGGGCAGAGCCGCGTGCTGCAGCCAGAGCACCGGAGAGACAGATGGGAGATGGCTGCGTGTCAGCGCTGACATTTTGCCGTCAAATGTCAAAGTGTGTCTGTGCAAGCCTTGTCCTCCCACAGCAGCTTCTGTGCTGACGCGAGTTGTGTGCTGGGCTTGTCAGCAGATGGGTGCTGGTGCTGGGAACCTGCTCCAAGCAGCCATTTCCCAGAGGCAGCAGAGACCGGGTGCTTCTCCTCAAAATGATGCTTTTCAGGTGGTGGCGTCATGGCAGCACTCGAAATACAAAGCCTGGTGGAGAGATGTGATCTGAGCATTACAGTCAGACACAAGAGCAGTAACAAAGGCAGGGCTGGGCTACATGGGTAGATAGGCACTGGGGGACCAGCTTTTTTCCCAAAATGCTTGTGAGGTGAGGACAAGAAGACAGGATAAGCTTCTGCTGAGTTAAATAGAAATAAACTTAGACCTCCTGCTGTGCCATCAGTGGTGCACAAGGTCCAAATTGGGATATGAACACTACTCCAGCAAGTGTGTGTATGTGTGCTCTAGGCTCAGGGTCAGGAGCTGCTGTTACCTACAGTGGCTCTTAAGCAATGGGATAGTAGGAATCCTTGATGGAAAAAAGCTGTCCCCCAGGATCTAGGCTGAGGACAGATCAGCCTCTGTGGCAGCAGCTGTGGAAGAGGAGCCAAATGCTTGTAAGACAGAGGAGTCAGTGAAAGGGGTGTAAAGGTTGATAGAGGTTTTAGGTAGACTACAGGTGAGGGAGAGTTTAGGGTTGCACAATTAATAGTCAGTTGGATGTGGTCCAAGTGGTCCAGGTGATCTCTCTTCTTCAGAGCCTAAACCTGGATGAAACATGCCAGAAGAAGCAGACATGTAGGTGAGAGGCTCGGCCATGTAAGTCTCTGTCAGCATCTACCAGAAGGCCTGCCTGTTCTCTGACACTGGTGTTAGCATTATTGGTGTTTACTGTAAACGTTAGCTCTGTTTCCATCTTTGTATTTTTATTTCCTGCCAGCATCATCCTGTGTCTGTGAGAAGCACTACTGTGCGTGGGAGGAAAGTACTTCTTTTGATCATTTTTATCATCTTCTAATTGCTATTCTTACACCTTGAGGCTGAAAGAAGTGAAGTTCCTGATGTTTCTGTGTAGCTGTCTCATTGCTTACACTCTTGTTCTAACTTCACTTAACCCACATTTCTCAGTTTCCCACCTGGGCTGCCATGTGCCTTTGCAAGTCTGCTCCAAATCCATTGTCACCCCACAGTCACAAATGCTGGGGTAGGGTAGGCAAAAGCCACTGTGCATACCACTTTCTGGAGCCTGAAGGTCAGTGGTGGGAGTCCTGGAGTCCAAAGCAGGATCCAAGGATGCAGTTTTCAGGGTGCAGGGAGCACTGAGGATGCCTGGATGAGTTACAGGATGTGTAATGCTGACCAAGGGTGCTTGGGCCAAGGTTTTCAGGACAAGTGGTAGATCTGTGAGAGCACTAGGTCATTTTTTAATCTCTCAGACTCATCCTGGATCACTGCTGTCTTTTGTGGTTTCTCCCTCTCCTTGCTGCCTTAGCTGCCGTCCAATGCACTTGTCTTGTTGGATTATCTGATATGTAGAAGGGAAGGAAAAAGGAAAACTCCCTGCAGACTGTGCCAGAGGTGCTTGTAGGCTGGACCTCTGGGTTGGGTGGGGAGGGAGAAATGAGTTTGTCCTTTGTTCTCCCATGTCGAATGCTGGTGAACATCTACAAGAAGAGATGAAGAGGCACTTTTGACACAAGCAGAGAGTGACAGGACAGTGGGGAAAGGCTTTAAACTGAAAGATGGCAAGTTTAGATTAGATCTTAGGAAGAAGTTCTTTACTATGAGGGTAGAGAGACACTGGAACGGGTTACTCAGAGAAATTGTTGACACCCAGTTGTTGACGCTGGGAGTGCTCAAGGCAAGCTTGGATGGGGCTTTGAGCAACCTGGTCCCAGAGAAGGTGTCCCTGCCCATGGCAGGGGGCTTGGAATGAGGTACTCTTAAGGTCCCTTCAGTCCAAACCATTTTGTTGTTCTGCTGGCTCTATGAGAGCCTGCTATTTACTGAGCACAGGGAGAGTGGGGCTCTTAGTGCCCTGCCTGTGCAGTGCCCTGCCTGTGTGGCTCCTGGGACTGTGGCAGTCACACTGTTGTGACTAATAAGCAGCTAATAAGACAAGCAGGTACATGCCACAGATAATGTGGCAGAGAGCTATGAACCCCTCCCAGAGCACAGGAGGGACCAGTTTGAGCTGGGGCTTCACCATCAGCAGAAGGTCAGCAAAAGCCAGTGTGCTGTATGGGACCTATTTGACCAATGCCAGTGGCTCCCCATGGCCCCACTGAAGTCATCCACTCCTTTTCACTGGAGAGGCCCTTGTGTGCATAAGTAGTTGCATACTTTGGCATGTTCCTCTGGCACCATCAAAAGGGCTCAGGACCTCATGGGGTCTCCTGGATTTTGGAGAGGAATGGCTGTTGCTGCTTTTCTGTTCCAGTCTGCTCCTGCTTTCCAGTCTCTGCCTGGACTTTTGTGTGTCTGTTGCAAGACCTTGGTGTGTTTGGTTCTTGAAGGGAAGTTCAGTGTATGTAAAAGGAAGCAAAGATGTTCAGTCCAGTGTGAAAAGATAGACTGCTCTCACCAGAGTGCAGTGCTTCACTTCATACCCTGTGCTGTTTTCCTGTGAGCACACAGTGCCATCTGCAGTGAGGTCTTTGTTTGGCCCAAAGCCTGTACAGCCCTTTGGCCACTTGACTGGAATCAGTTCTCTCTTCAGGTAATTTTGAGAGGGGTCAGGTGGAATCACAAGTGTCCCAGGAGCCTGCATGGAGGGTGATGTGTTTGTTTTACATTGTGATGGTTTGTTTCCCAGAAGGACCTTGTGCTCAGGTACTTGTGCTGACAAGGAACCAGTCTGTTTGATCCTTGTCAACACATGAAATCTTCAGTCAAACCAAGGATGCTTTAAATAGTCACTGCCTTTCCCGAGAGGTGACTTCCTTTGTGATTTTGTCTCTCTGTAGGTATCTGAATTCCCTCATGAGAAGTGTCCTCCCTGCCTCTCATGTGCAGCCCCTACCTGTTCATGGGTGGTACCAGCTTCACTGATGCCCTGAAGAGTATTCCTCACCATGGATAGTCCGCCCAAACTGACTGGTGAGACACTGATTGTCCATCACATTCCCCTGGTGCATTGCCAGGTCCCCGATAGACAGTGCTGCTCCGTGAGCAAAAGGACCAACCCCTTCTGCCAGCCAGAGCTCAGCATCACACGGACCTCTGCCCTTCCAGACAGAGACCTCTCACAGACTGACTCCTTGGTGTACAGCAGCTTTCTCCAGACCTCTGAAACCTCAGCAGAGGCCTCAGACAACAAAGAAAGAAAAGCAAGGGATCTGATTGTCCCTGGTGTCAGTAAGCGACACAACCCTTTCCTGCTGAGTGAGGGTGAAGACCTCAGCATTTTTGGGGATGACTTGGGTCAAAAGTCTTTCCACCTTCACAACTCACTCGTCGATGGCAAACCTCCCTTCCATCTGCAGGATCTGGCCTTGCCCCCTTTCCACCTCCACGACTCCAACCACATTGTGAAATCCTGGAACATGGCCAGCCGGTCTGGTGTGGTGGATGGGCAAGAGGACAAACTCAGCAGTGACGACATCCAGAAGAGGAACAATGCGAACAGGTGCCATCAGGCCTCAGAACGCATGGAGCTGGATGAGTGCAGCTGCCATCGTGGCAGTTCCTCCAACTTCTCCTTCGACAGTGGTGACCAGGAGTGGAACCAGAACACGAGTGAATCGCTGCGGAATCAGGATGCCCTGCACAGGACATGCAGTTGTTCCAGCTCGGAGATCCAGCACTGTCGCTGCTACAGCTCATCAAGCCAGTCTGAAGTGATTGACCAACAGATGGGCTACATCAGTGACTCTTCTTGCAACAGCTCTGATGGGGTCCTGGTGAACTTCAGTGCTCTCTACAACAAAATGAATGGCCAGTCTCAATCCAACCTGAATTCAGCTAACCTCTCCTGTGACTCTTCCTTCTGCAGCCACTCAGATACAGGAGCTTTTTACCTGGATTTACATTCATCACCCACTGAATCCAAGATGTCTTGCGAGTCGCATAACCCAGAGAGTTCGGGGAAGGTGTGCGGGTGTCAACACTCCTCCTCACCTGTCCTCGATGCTAACTGCAACTCCTACCACCTCCACTGTGAGCCTTGCACGTCGGAGAGCTCAGACCTCACTGCCTGCTTCCAGAGCCAAGCACGGCTTGTTGTGGCTACTCAGAATTACTATAAGTTAGTCACATGTGACTTGTCTTCCCAGTCATCCCCCAGCCCTGCGGGATCTTCCATAACTAGCTGCTCAGAAGACCAGACCAAGGGTAGCCCAGCCCAGCCCACAGAATATTATCTGTTTAGAAGGCCCGACCTGAGACAAGAAGAAGGCAACGTGGAGTGCAGTGAAGAGGAGCCGAAGGGAGACTCCAGCCAGAACACGATTGAGGGTCAGGTCTATGTCAACGTGTCACCACCGAACCTCAACACAAGCCGGCAGCGCTCCAGGAGCTATGATCAGAACCTGGACAGGAGTCCTGGCAGCAGGCTGGGCTCCTTGGAGCGCATGGTCAGCTGTCCAGTCAAGCTGAGTGAAAGCCCAGCAATACCCATCCAGAGCTCTCCCCCCAAGAGGGTGACATCGTTCGCTGAACTGGCGAAAGGACGGAAAAAGAACGGCACCTCCCCACCGCTCCGCTCTAGTGGTGATTCTTCCCTGGAGTTCTCTCCAATCCCTGAGACTCAGCGGGATTGCCCAACCTTCCTTGAAGAAAGAGCTCGGCGCAGCCAGAGTCTTCCACCCATGCCCTTCATCCACGGCCTGAACCGGAGCTGCGAGGGCTTCTGTTTGAATCATGCTTTTGGGGACAGCCAGGCCTTGTGTTCCACCAAAGACTCGGTCTCCAGTGAGAAGGTCCCCAGTGGGCATGGGGCAGGTGAGCAAGCCTCTCTCTCCCTGCTGATGGAGGCAGATGCCAGCTTCTCGGGTGGCTCTGCCAGTGGCCACGGACAAAAAGATGTTAGAGCCCGAGCAGACGGTAAGGAGCCAAACTAGGCAGAAGGGATAAGTAAAAAGGAAGGCAGCTCTTTGGGATATGAGGGGAGCAGCAGGGGAACCTGCACGGTGATAGGAGACCAGTGCCTGTGCAGTTTGGTTCCTGGTCTGCCAGTCCCTGGAACAAAGCCTTGCTGTGCTCATTTCAGTCTCATATCAGTGTGCTTGTCTTGTCCCTGTATTTCTAAAGCCTCCTGAGGTTTTGTTCAAACCTTTCATACCATGTAAACGAGGACATGGCATTAACACTGAGAGACTCTGTGGAGCTTGAAGGGTTGTATCCCTTCCAGGGAATTTACTGTGCTTGTCCATAAGAATCACCTGCCCTTAACTCCTAAGGCAGAGATGTGAAGATGCTCAGCAGAGTCATAGTCACAGCCTTTCTTCTTCGGAGCTGTTTGGGGCAGAGGTGGAGAGGGAGGAGGCATAGCCAGCCATGAAGGTTCAGGAAGCTCACACAATTTCTGCTAGGACTTACAGTGTGAGTCCTGCAGAGTCTAACCTGTGTGTCTCTGCTGGAATATCCTGGTCACGTCCGCCACAGTGCTGTGGATTGCAGCAAAGGCTCCCATGGAGAGCCAATGGCACAGTTACCTCTGTAGGGAAACCTGTAATGTGTGAGTTGTTTCCCACCTTTATATCACTGTCACTTGTCCTTGTGAGGAAGCTGTGTGACATTCCCTTTGGAGGTTTGGCCATTTCTCCAGTACTGTGGGAGACCTCTGTCTCTGCCCTAGGCAAGTCTTACACCTGCTTCACAGGTAAAAGCCCTTCTAAAATGCCTCTGACCAGACCACTGCAGTAAATAGCCCCTACCAGGTCAAAAACCAGACTGTCTCCACTTAACATCCTGANACATGGGTGGGAGAGATTTTGGCCTTTGGAGCAAAAGTTTTTTAGTTATTATCCTGTTTGTTTGTTGAGCCTTGAGTGTGTGCTTGGTGTGGGATGGCAGCGAAGGCAGGTGTCTGCTGGGAGAGGGCAGTAGGGGAGCAGCCCTCTTAGCTTCAGAGGACATGGAAGGAGCAGGCCCTGCTCAGGCAGGAGGGGGCAGACAGGAGCTTTCAGGGTGATATATCCCAGCATTTGCTGCCCACCACCCTAATGGGGTCACTCCCTCTGCACTGTGACAGCAAGATGGGCGTCAGGGCTGTGCAGGAAGCTTCTGCCTGCAGCTGGAGATGGAGGCGTATCTGCCTTGCTCCAGCCCAGAGCAGCATGCAAACCTAGAGGCTCTAGAGGGACTAGAGGGAAAGCAAGCCCTGCTAAAACCTGACTACAGGGAGAAAGGTCTGGAACACCCCACAGGCAGTGCGTAACACCAGGGCTGATCAGGGATCTCAGGCAGCCCCATGTGTGCATCCAGTGCGGTGTGTGTTCTGCACTGAACGCACTGTGTGTGTCAGCTGTGTCCCTCGGGATATTTGTGGCCTCAGGAGCTGGAGGCATGTACACATGGAGATCAGCCCACCACACTCCCTCAGGACATCCCAGTACATCATTTGCTGGAGCAGACTGGCACTTTCCAGGGTTGGAGGCATGACATTGGGAATGTCCTGCTTAGGTCTGGTAGAGGCAGGGGCATGAGGGAAGCTCTGTGTTCCAAAGGGGGGACGGTTACAGGAGAAAAAAGAGGGAGAGAGAAGGGGAAGCAGGCAGCCTTTGCAACAGCACCAATATATTGCGATGTGGGATGCAGAGCTGCAGTGCTATTGCATGTAATGCTTGTGCTGGGCTGTGCAAGTCCGCAGTGCATGTGGGAGGGGACAGTCAGATCCTTTCAGATGACAAATCTGACTGTACCACAAAGTGCTGGGCCTTGACTTTGTGGCACTGCTTGGGCAGAGGCAGCTCAAGGGCAGGCACCTCACCCCATGGCTTCGTGCTGTCCGGGGGGCAAGGGATTGGGAAAGGATGTGAAGCTGGTGACCCTACCAAGACAGACAAGCTCCTGGTGCAGTGCTCTGCTCTTCCAGACAGCTGGAAACTCTGCATTTGGGGCCACATACGTTTATCTTGCCAGCTCTTGGTGTGCGTAACCAGTTCAGACTTGAACCACTCTGTAACTGGCCTCTATCTCACCGTCTCTGTCCTTTAAGAGAGAGCACATTCCCTTTTGCCTACAATCTGCTTGGCTGAGGATGATTGTCGCTCTGCCTATCCTCACACTTTGTTCTCCTTTCTCTCCCTGAAGGTGGTGGCACAGACAGCAAGCCTGTCGTACGCTACAGCAAGGACCAGCGTCCCACGACGCTGCCCATCCAGCCCTTTGTTTTCCAGCACCATTTCAGCAAGCCACCCAAGGCGCGTGCCCTGCACAGCCATTTTGCCTCCAGCCTTTCGCAGCTCTACAGCTTGTCCAGCAGCCGGCCTGCCAGCCAGCAGATCTCCAGCTCCCAGTCCTCAGCCTTGGCCACCTCGGCAGAGCAGGCGGCGGTGGCGGGGAGCCAAGCCCATGGCACGCTGGTGACCCAGCGCTCGGCTGACGGAGCTGCCTCTCGCGGTGATGGGGGCGTCAAGAAGCCCGGCCCCGAAACAACCCGTCCATCCCCACTGGGCAGCTACTCCCCCGTGCGCTGCAACGTGCCTTTCTTCCAAAGCGTGGACTCCTCTTCCTCGCCCACGGCAGACAGAGCTGAGGACAGCCAGCCCCCCAGGAGCAGGTCCTGCCCCATCTCTGCCAACCTGCTTCCCACGAGGTCGTCCCCTGCTGTCAGTGCCATGCAGCCCTCCAAAGCCACCAAAGCTGACACCCTGAGGCAAAAGGAGAACCCCAAGCTGATTCCCAAGAAGGAGGCCCCGCTGGAGCCAAGCCCACCACTCTCCGAATACCGACTCCACAGCGGGTCCCTCCCGCCCCTCTCGGTGGGTGGCATGTCCGTGAGCAGAGTAGGAGGCCATGCAGATTCCCACTGGAGAAGTGGCAGTGAGACCAGCAGCTCTGGTCCCCTGAGCAGCATGGGAATACGGCCTGTCAATGGTAGGTACCCATCCTCCAGGACCTGCCAGTCTGGAGCATCTCCAGCTCCCTACAGCTATGGCTGCTCCCTGTAGTACCACCATTTCTTATAGCCACAGACCAGGATGGAATTGCATCTGGGTGCTGCAGGAAGACCTATACTAAGAGCATGTCCCTCCAGTCCCAACTCCTACACTGTGTCTCCAGAGAGGGCAGTGTGGGCTGCTGATCCTACAGCACCCCATGCCAGGTGCTTGCACCCCAAACCTGCTGCCTCTCTGCATGCAGCCACAAGGGCACACAAGCTCCTGGCCTGCTGTGCCAGGCAGTGGCCTCCACCTGTCTCCATGTGTATGTGCTAATGTCCTGAAATGCTGCTGGACCTCTGAGTAATGTGCTGTCTCTCTTTCTCTGTCCTCTTTCTTTCTCTTCCTCTCTCTTCCCGTTTCCCTTCCGCATCCTCCTGTGTGCTCTCGTCGTCCCATCTGGTGCTCACTGCCCGCGGCATCCCAGCGAACCACCTCTCCCCCCAGGCGCTGAAGTGGCGGGAGTACAGGCGGAGGAACCCCCTGGGTCTGGACCGCGTTTCAGGGCTGCCCCGCTTAGCAGGCAGCCTGGACAGGAGGCAGCAAGAGCCTCGGCTGAACCGGGGCAACCCCATCTTTGAGCTGCCTGGCGCTCTCAGCACCAGCCATTTCCACTGCAAGCTGAACGGTGCGCACCACCTTTCTGCTGGGGGGTCTTGGGAGGTGACCTTGGGACTCAGGCTCAGTTTCCTTGGGGCTCAGATTAAGCTTGGGTTCATCACTGCTCTGCCTGCTCAGAGAAGGAGGGATGATACATCCGTTCACAGTGGGGCTGGAGGGTTCAAGAAGAAGGTGAAAATTGCTTCACTGGTTCAAATCTTTGTGGAGCCTCCCTGCTCCATGAGGTGAGAGCAGTCAGGTCCAGCTCTGAGCTGGATTGAAGGGCAAAGTGAATGGCCCAAGAGTCCTTTTAGACCTCAGGAAGTGCTCCTGGGCTGTGGTCAGATTGTAGTTTGTCTCACGCAGGAGTTGGGGGGGCCCTTGGAGATCTCGGGTCTGTGTCCCATGGTGCCTGACCATCTGCCCCAGCCCAGACAATATGCTGGGTGCTGAGTTTTAGCTTTCATGGCGCAGCTGACAACACTAAAGCCCTTATGGGACTCTGTCTTCTCCATGCTTTACCCTTAAGG
Organism: Pachycephala philippinensis; assembly: GCA_013397055.1. Taxonomy (NCBI): domain Eukaryota; kingdom Metazoa; phylum Chordata; class Aves; order Passeriformes; genus Pachycephala; species Pachycephala philippinensis. The sequence goes on along the minus strand of VWZT01007817.1, from coordinate 28,675 downwards.
TCTTCCCTGTCCTCCAAAACCTCTGCAGGAAGGGCTGACAGGGGCAGGCTGCTTTTGACTGAACCCCCAGGAGTCCTGTGGGGAGAGCAGTGTCGTCTGTCTGTGAGAGGGAGAGCATTCTACAGGCTAGCCTCAAGCCACGGAGGGAATTCCTCAAAGCCTTAGACCTTACTCTTCCAACACAAACAGTTTCTCCATCCTTTCTCCAAGGGAAGATGCATAGCACAGAGTCAAACAGAGATGGAAGTCAAGCACATGAGAGAACTGCTATGGATGTTGCCCCTTGAAAACAGAGGCCATCCCAGAGGACAGGAAGCAAACATGTAGCTTGTTGTCTGTGGGTGCCTGTGTGTGTGACAAGTGATGATTTTCTCTGTGCTGACTCTTACCCTGCTTGCTGCAGCATGGAGCATCTGGTGCAGCAAGGTTTCCCTTAGCCCCAGCCCATGAGAGTGGACCTCCCACGGCGTCTTCCAGAGCCTGTGGGCCCCCAGTCAGGCTGGAGGTGGAAATTGGGGAGGCAATGGGGATCAGCTGTACAGGCTCACATTGCAAACCAGTGCTGGGGCAGGAGCAAGCCTGTAGCCTCGCTGTCCCAGCAGAGGACAGGCTGGCATGAAGACTGCTGCTGGTGCAGGTTGCTTCTGGGAAAAGCAAACAACATGAAAGAGGCTTTGGTGTGAGGGATTGGGGCTGATCCTTGTCCCCTCTGTGTTGTCCCTGCAGGACAGTCTATGAGGCAACTCCAGCTTACCTACAACGACTTTTTCCCTGACTACTTCTCGCTAGCGGAGAAACCCCCTGCTGAGTTCTGCCTCTCCCCAGATGGCAACACAGAGTCCATCTCCATCGACTTGCTGCAGAAGAAGGGTGAGTCCATGCACCTCTGGTGGACCATGCAGTGTGCCACAGAGTGTGCTTGAGCTGCTTGTGCCAGGAAATACGATTAGGAAGGATCTTAGGTGCACAAGAATGGGCACAGAGAGTAGACAGGTGTGGGAGTGTCACCCTAAGGCAGGGCATGCTGCTACCTCCGGCTCTACATACAAGGGTAGACCTATGTGTATCTGTGTGACATTGCAGATGTGCTGAGATTTTGTAATTTAGGTAAAAAGTCTATTCAAGCCTACATAAGTAATATAAAATTGTATCAATTGTATAAAAAGGTGGGAGAAGGGACTCCAGAGAGGGACAAGATTCAGCTGTGGTGGGATCCATGCTAGAGGGCAGGGTTGGGGATGGGGTATTTGACAGCTGATTTGTTATCATTTCAGAGGCAGGGGATATGCAGAAAGGTTCCCATGCCTTTGCCAGCTATGTGCTCATGATTTCCAGGTGGCAGCTTTCCCTTCTGTTTTGGTTCTGTTCTCACATTATCCTGGTGCAGATGTCAGATTACACACCACTGACTTGTTACTGAAAGTCATTACAGAACCTGCCAAGGCTTCTGCCTCAGGGGATGGGGTGGGAAGGTGATGGTTCCTGTCGCTTGGGAATATTGACGGGTCATCCTACTGTCAGGCTGATAGGTGAGTGCTGGAACCAGCAGGGACAGTTTTGGTGAGGATTTAGGAGAGTCTCTGCATGTTTTTTGGCAGAGAGGGCTTCTGTGTAGACATGCGCTTGCAGTGCCCCTGGCTGATTACTTCAAGGAGTGTTTTGTCAGGGTCTGTCCCAGCAGCCACTCGGGCAGCTCTCTGACCTGTTGTTTCCCTCTAGGTCTGGTGAAGGCTATCAACACTGCGGTTGACCTGATTGTGGCTCACTTTGGAACCAGCAGGGATCCAGGGGTGAAGGTATGTCTAGCATCCAACATTCTGAGTGACACGGAGAGCATGGAGCAAGATTGCCTCTCCATCGTCTTCCAGTCAAAAACTCCAGGGTACCTAATGAAGGCAGGAGTACCAAGAACAAACCAAGCAAAGGTGATAGCACACCATGCAGCAGACAGTAAATCTGTGACAATTCCTGCTGCGTGATGCAGTCAGTACATATATTTAAAGGAAGATCAGAAAAACACAGGGAGGGAAAATTCACTGATGTTTACTAAACACTTAGGAATAATGTCCAGCTTAGTGTCTGAGTTGAAAGTACTTGTAGGCTGTGAAAGTATGAAGGGCAAGTATTATATATGTTTGCTGTGGTTTAACTCTTTCTTGTGTACTTGCTATGGCTCTTCATAAGAAAAAATACCAGACCAGCCACCCTTCTGGTCTGATGCAGCACACCAGCTCTTTTTTCTCACACAATGGAAAGTTGTGTCTCCCTCCTCCACATGTCCTGTGACTCTGGCCTGGCACTGGTGCCAGGACGCAGTGCAGTATTCCCTATCCCTCAGTGTCTCACGGGGCTCAATAATGATAAAAAAGTGCATCAGTCTTTGCCCATCTGGGGCAGTTGGTCACCCCCATGGTAGCCCTTACCATGAATATATTAATGTATTCAGAGTACATCTATGGGGTTGGCTGTGTTAGGCCTGTGCTCCCCTCATTTCCCATTTCTGGAATAACACAGAAGTGCATCTAGGTTGCCATGGGGCTGGCTGTCTTTGGCCCGTGCTCCCTCATTGCCCTGTTTCTGGAATAACACAGAAGCAGAGCAGTTTTGCTTCTGTTTGTACCAGGCATTGTTTGCAGTCCTGTGACACCCAGCATGTTTGTGGTGCCTCCTCTCAATGCTGAATACTTGGCTTCAGTCAGGCGACTCTGGGCAGCAGTGTGACACTATTTGGACATGACAACTCCCCTGGCATGCCATCCCCAAGGAGAAACCTGACTGGGACAGATTCCAAAACCATTCAATCTTATCTCAGGGCCCAGAGTAATTTTCCCCTAATTATGGCTGTTGCTGATGCAGAGATTGCTCTGCAACATAACTGGAGCTTTTGAGATTCCCATGGCTTTTTAAGGCTTCACTGTGGATTTCCAATTCTTACAGTGTAGGTTTGGGGAATAATTGCAACATTCCCCCATTATTTTGCTTATCAGACAATGCTGTGGTTTTAAACTCGGGTTCCTTTATGCGTCAGTGTGCCAGGGGCTGAGCATTCACCTGTCAAAAGGCAGCATCCATCCCTGCTGCTGCCATGCTCAGTGGATCTGACAGGATTATTTCTGAGCCAAGTTCAGTTTCAGTTCAGGGCTTTTGTGAACCTGTGCCAACTGGTCAGTATAATTCCAGCTCAGCTGGTAAAATCTGTGCCCTGAACACCATTGCCTGACCCATTTGGATAGACCCCTTGGCAACTCAAAGAGTGTAAGCAGCAGAATGTGTCCCTTCTCTGCTGGTGCTGGGCTCTTACGTGCTTCCTCTTCACCTCAGTCTGAGCTCTGGCCATCCATTTTGCCCCCACTCTGTTTATTTATAGTAATTAATCCCTAGGAGTTAGAGCTTGACATGTCACTGAGTTAAGTGTTCCTTAACCCCTCAGTGCTGGTAGTTCTATGTGGCTTGGTGCTTTCTGCTCCAAGATTAGCAACAAGAAAATCTACAGCAGCAGGAAAATCCCCAGCTCTCTTCTTCCTCCAGCAGGAGAGCCTGGTTACACCTTTTGGGAGAACCTGTCATCCCTTCCAATTGGGATATCCTCTTCCCAAGCTAGGATATTCCTTTTTCAGCCTCTTCCCAGCCTGGGGAAGACCTTGCACAGAGCAATCCAGAACTGGTGTATGAAGCAACAGGAGAGAAAGCAAAGACCCTGCATGTTCAAGAAGCTGCTGAGCCTGGATGTTGTTTGCTGGGTGTCTGTAGTAGGCAAGTGGGGCTGAACTGTTTCCATGCATCTCTACCTCAAAAACAGTTACCAACACTCTCCCTGTTGCCTGTTGTCCATTAGGCCAAACTTGGGAACAGCTCTGTGAGCCCCAATGTGGGGCACCTCATCCTGAAATACCTGTGCCCAGCCGTCCGGGATATTCTGAGTGATGGGCTCAAGGCTTACGTCCTGGACATGATCATCGGCCAGAGGAGGAACATCCCCTGGAGCGTGGTGGAGGCATCCACCCAGCTAGGTATGGATGTTGTGCAGCAGTGCCTGCAGCTCTGTGGTGGTAGTTGTGGGTGGGAGGTGCTAGGGAAGGTTGGCTTTAAAGATGGGAGTGCAAAACACACATTTTCCTGCATGGAACAGGGTGCACATTGACTGGCTCTTGCAAGAAGGGAGAGACACTGCACTATTCTGCCCAAGTATTTATTGGCATTTCCCCTGAAATTTGCCAATTCTCCCATAACAGGCCAAACCAATTAAAAAAAAGGAAAAAAAAACCCAACAAAATTAATTCCACATTGGTTTCTGCATCATACTGGGAAGCCTCATAGCCGGATTATGGCAAATCTTCAGCTCTGGGGTTATCTCTGTGATTGCAGATACCCCAAATGATAAGCAGGCACCACAGTATTCTCTTTCCATGCTGATTTTGATCCAATGGCTGCAATTGTCACTGAAGTGTGGGAGGCAGGTCCTTGTGGTATTGAAACTCTCCCAGAGTTTTGGAGTGGCAGTCTGGGATGGACCACAGCTCATGTCCCGTGTGCAGTCTAAGTGTTCGGGTGGAGTGAGCTCACGTTGACGTAGTGGAGAGGCAAAGCACACACAGACATGGACACCCAGACAACCTCTGTCTTGCCTTGATTCTCCATCCTGCGATGCAGTTTTGGCTTTGCTCACCACAACGAATATCAACCACTTGCTTCTCTCCACAGGCCCCTCTACAAAGTTGCTGCACAGCCTCTACAGCAAGATCAGCCAGTACACAGAGCTCACCAACCACACCATGAGGTTCAACGCGTTCATCTTCGGCCTCCTCAAGTAAGCAGGACCCCTGGGGTGGCTGCATATCCCTGTCCAGGGCTGGCAGCAGCTGTTGGTCCGTGACTGCAGGCAGGCACGGTTGAGCATGGAAAAAAAACTTAAGAATCTGGGAAGCCACCTCCCAGAAGTAGGCAAGGGAAGGAAGAAGCTGTAAGCCTCAGGGAACTCCAGGTGGATCAAGCCCTCCCCTTCCAGGTCAGGACTGAGTGGCTGTAGCCAGCTGAAGAACAGGGTCAGTCTGTTTCAGCCCCAAAACATTAGGTGAGAAAACTGTCTGTCCAGCTTTACATGAGGTTAGACATAATAAACACATGAATTACTCTTGGAAATCCCTCTTAAAACCACTGTTTCCTGGAGCTGCAGTGGATCCCAAGGCATGAGGCTCTGAAGGAGAAATTGCCCGAGAAATTGACCTAGTCCTGGTCTAGGACTCCAGAGTGGCCCTTCCAGTTTGGATAAGGAGTGTGCACGCTGTGCTGTGTTTATCAGAGGAAGGCAGTGATACCTTTTTGTGGGTGAAGGTGTAAGTGCTGCTAGGATGGTGTTTCCCTGCTCCTCTCTGGTGGTCAGCAAGTGCTCTGGCAGAGTTCCCAAGATCTGCAGGTGTTGTAGAACTGCTACAGGCAGGAACAAGCTCTGCCCTGCTCTCCCCACACAGGGTGACCCAGCTCTCCCCTGCTGGCGCAGGATACCAGCATATTTTGGGCTGAGCCACCAGCACTGGTCTTAGTTTTGTAGATCATTTGCCTCTTCCACAGCAGCCTCTTCTCAGCAAAACGGAGTTCTGCCAAGGACACAGGAGCAGAATAGGGAGAAATCTTACTGGAAATGTGGTTGTTAAGGGTTATAATTGCACGTGTAAAGCCATGTAGATGTTCAGTGACAGGCTGGGTGTCTGTGGTCAGGACATGCTGATTGGACTGAGCCACTGTCCTTTCCCTGAGGTTCGTTCACAAGCTCATGCTTTGTAAATGCCCTTTTCCAGCCACACTTCTTGTGGCAGAACAGGATGAATGGGGTGAATAGACTTCACTATTTCTTTCTTACCCTGCTGATTTTCCATTCCTGCAGTATCCGGTCCCTGGAGTTCTGGTTCAACCACCTCTACAACCATGAAGGTAAGAGCCTGAGGGCTGTGGGCTGCAGTGGGAGCCAAATTCTGCACACAAATAGAGCATGGGATGGAAATGTGTTTCTCTTGTTGCTCTCTCAGCTTGGGCTGCTCTTCTCTGCCCTGAGCTGAAGGACTTAGCTATACACAGTCTCAATGTACCGGGGAAATCCCAGATGGAAGTCCAAGCACCATGCAGCTCCTTCCACCTGAGCCTGGACTTCCATTCTCCTTCCCACCTACAACTACTATCCAAGGCTATCAGTGCAGATCTATCTGTAGGAAATCAGATCTAAGCCTCCCCAAATTTCTCTGTCTCAGTGCCTGCGAGTTTGGTATGCCTGGAAATGTGCACACTTACCTGAAACCCTTCAGGCAAGGGAAATAGAAAGAAATGGAAAGGAAAACCTGACAAACAAAAAGCAGGTTTTACTGTATATATTTGTTTTATAGTAGAATAGAATAGAATAGAATAGAATAGAATAGAATAGAATAGAATAGAATAGAATAGAATAGAATAGAATAGAATAGGATCTATGCTTATCCTGGCTTTCTGAAGCAGAAGACTACTGCCTATTTTAAGCCATCATTAAGAGCTGGAAGTGTGAGCAAAAGCTGGGGCTGTCAGGGTGATAAGAGCTAAGCAGAGGAGTTGGAGGTAAGGTGGAAGTCCTGTCTGTGGTGTAAACTTGTTATCCCACTGGGCTTGGGCCACAAATCCCATTCCCAGCTGTCTCCCTGGTAGTGAGACCTGACAATAGAGCAGGACAGAGGGGTAGTGCAGATGTGGTCAAATCAAGTGAACAATGAGTGCTACAGATAAAAATGCTAGTTCATTCTCTGCTGAGGCACACAGTTCAGCCCTGACAGGTCCCTGGAAAGACTGTACTCAGCTGTCCCTGACACCTCTGCCTGCAGGGGACTGGTACTGGCCATATCTGCAGCTCCTTGTCCATCTCCAGAAGTTGAAGAATTGAATTTTCACATGTGACAACCCTTTCGTGCTCTTTATTCCCATTCTACTTCCATGGCATTTGGTGGCAGAGGTCATCTGGGTTGGTAGTCTGCCATGTAGGTCCTGGCTGCAGGCACAACTGGAAAGCTCTGTCTGGGCCAGTTTGCTGAGGGCTCACAGAGCAACTGGTGCTTCTTGACCCAGGTCTGAGCCTCACACTTTGACCAAAAACTGGTGTCCATCTCCTTTCCTCATAACTTCAGCAGCTTCATGGTGGCTTGGCAATGGTGGCAAGAGCGTCTCCTCTAATTCCCGTCTGTTTTCCCTACAGATATCATCCTGGCACACTACCAGCCAGTGGGCTTCTTGTGCCTGTCTCACAGTGTGTGCCAGCCTCTTTTCGAGGAGCTCCTGCTCCTGCTCCAGCCCCTCTCCCTGCTGCCCTTCAACCTGGACCTCCTCTTCGAGCACCACCTGATGCAGATGGGCAAAGAGCAGCAGCAGCAAAAGGAGCTGCTGCGTGTGAAGCAGGACCTGCTGCTCTCCGTGCACTCCACCCTGCAGCTGATGCGGACCCGGGGCAGCAATGAGGATCCTGACGGCTGCAGCACCGCCCCTGAAACATGCCAAGGGGGTGCCAGAGATGGGGACATCTCACCAGGGCACAGCCCACAGCAAGCTGTGAGTGAGAAGAGGGTCAAGGGAGTGGGGGCCTCCTGCGGAGAAGGTGACAGGGAGGAAGAGCAGAGTAAGATGCAAGAGAGCACATGGGAGGGGAAGAAGGACAAGCAGGCAGGCTGGTGGTACCAGCTCATGCAGACCTCTCAGATTTACATTGAGGGCTCAGCTGAAGGCTCGAAGTTCATCCGCTCTGAGAAGAAGAAGGCGGCTTTGAATCCTGCACCCAGGTCAGTGGAGAGCCACAAGGCACCACCTCCCCGAGAAGGGGTGGTGGAGGGTGCGGAGGCTTGTCCCATTGCTGAGGGCACCTTGGAGGAGAGGCCCAAGGCGGCCAGCAAGCCAAGTCCTGAAGCCATGGAAGAGCCCTTGGAAAAGCCCCAGCAGGTAGTGGTCGGTGAAGAGGTGAAGGAACGGAGCTGGCCCTTCTGGATGGGCAGCCCCCCAGACTCTGTGCTTACAGAGCTGAAGCGCAGCAAGGAGAAGGAAACTCAGCAGAGAGTGGGAGCAGCAGCAGCAGCAGCAGCCCCCCAAGAGGACAGCAGCACCAGTGCATCAGAGGGCAGCCAGCCCATTAAGTGGGGACACTTGTTTGGGTCCAGGAAGGTACAAAAAGAGCCCAGGCAACCAAACAGGTAAGGGCAGGGGTGTTTTGGGGCTGAGAAGGGCTGGTTAACCTGGAGTGTGGAGGTCAGGCCAACAGCTGACCGCTGGGCTACACCATGGTGGTACATCAAGGGTCTGTAACCCTGCTCAGTCCTGCCAGCCTGCCTTGATTCCTCCCATACCCTTGCTCAGTCCATCTCATAGGCTTTCCTCTTCTGCCTGAGCTTTACCATTGCCTTGGCATCTAAACCCTGCTACATGGCCCCATCATCACCTCATCCCTCCCAAAACCACATACTGAAAACAGAACATGGAGCCATCCCTGTTGCTCACAACAGGTGAGGGGGAGGTGTGAAGTTGCCCCCAGTAGCTGAGACCTCCCTGCACTGCCTCTCCCTCTATACACCCTTACTGCTCCTGAAAATGACCACTGGAAATGTCCTTCCCAGTCTAGGCTGTGGTGTTACAGCTGAGCCCAGACCTGGGGCACTGCCTAGCAGTGCACTTTGTGCATGAAGCCAAAGTTCTAAGGCGTGACCTTGCCATGACAGCAGCTGCTCTGTTTCCCCAGGTGTGCTTTCCTGCCACTGACTGTTTTTGTCTCCTCCTTCCAGGCTGCCCTCCGGCTGGCTGAGCTTGGACAAGTCCGTGTTCCAGCTGGTAGCCCAGACAGTTGGGGCTAGCATGTGGCGTGAAGCAGCCCCGGAGCCAGACCCTCCCCACCCAGAACCACCTGAGGCACCTGCTGTGGCACGACCAGCCCAGGGGATGTCTCCTCACCCTACCTGGTGAGTGACACCGAGTGGTCAGTCCTGCAGGTGCTAGGATGTGGTAGGTTGAGGGTGGCACAGCTCTACATGTCGCAGTTTGCCTGACCTCCTTCGTAGTCGTGGACCAGGGAATGGTTTGGGGCAGCGATGCAGCTTGTGCATCCATCCACCACAACTCCACAATCTGCAGGTGATGGGGAGCTGGCAGGGGGGGAGCCTGGCTGGGGAGGGAAGCAGGGGACGTTTTCCTCTCTCCTCTGGGCCTGTGGTGGTCCCTGGGTGGGGTGAGTGTCCTGAGGTGAGCTAACCCTACTTTCCTTCTGCCTGCAGTGAGGTGAAAGCTCTTTGCCATCACATTGCCACTGAGGCAGGACAGCTGAGCTTCAACAAAGGGGATATTCTGCAGGTCATCTCCAAGGTGGATGGTGACTGGCTGCAGTGCAGCCTTGGCTCCGAGAAGGGACTGGTGCCCATCATGTACGTCACCCACCCCGAGGACGAGGACTATTGACACGTTTAGGAGGCCAAGCACAGTTCCCTGGGCTGCTGAGGCTCCTCTGGGGTAGCCTACCCCGCCAGAGGAACAAACACAGCTTCTTGCTAGTTTCTTACCTTTCCTGCCATTACAGAATACAGTAACCGTAGGTGGTTCCTTCTTGCTCCTCCTTGTGCAGCTGCCAAAGGCCAACTTAGCCCCCCGGGGTCTTCCGCGAGCTGCACCTCATATTGCCAGGCATCGCCATGCATGCAGCCACACCAGGGACCGCCTGACCCCCCCCTCCGCCCCACACTGTCTCCAGCGCGCACGGGCCATGGACTTGTACATTACAGGAACCCGAGCAGTCCCTGCCAGGGCAGCGCTGCCCCGCTGTCGGATGCTGGCGGGTGCAGGATGCTGGCCGTCCCCTCCCTGGGGGTGGCAGTGCAGTCTGCAGCTGCCAGCATCCCCAGCATCCTCAGCCGCAGGGCTGGGAGCACCCTGCGTTGGCAGGGTCCCTGCGAGGCTGGGCTGAGGGGTTGTGTTTGATGGGGCACTGCGAGGGAGGCTCCCCCACGCCGGAGCATCCCTGTCCTGGTGTGCTGTGGTGGTTCCTGGTGGGTTGTACCGGGACAAGTGGCCTGGCAGTGCCACAGCCAGGGGAGGGGAACGGGGTATGTGTGTGTGAGTGGAGCAAAGGGGTGTGTGGGGTTGTGAGGAAGGCACGGGGATGTTCAGTGTTACGTAGGTCCAGGATGGGTAGTGCCACCCTGTGCAGAGATGGGTGCTTTGGGGGGAGGCCCTGTGCCCTCCACACTGAGCAGGGACCCAGTGCCTGGGAAGCCCTGGGATGCTCAGTGGAGGGGCGCTGGAGGGGAGGGAATGAGGGCAGGGTCCCTGACTGGGCTAGGGGTTTGGGGGCAGTGCTCCCAGCGATTTGGGGGTGCTCCTAGAGGGAGCTGGGGCGCCTGGGGAGGGAGGGGTGGTGCTCCCTTTGGCACAGGGTTTCTGGTCTTGCTGAGCAGTGCTGTGGGGTGGGCGGGATAAGTGTTGTGCACAAACACAAGGGGATACTGGAGGTCGTGGGGTCCTTGGTAGAGGCAATGCCAGTCAACCCCTTCCTTGCCATGTTCATGCCGCCTGCTGTAGTGGGGATCTTCACCTGCCTGTCAGGTGGGGAACAGTGTTAATGAAAGGCCATGCCAGTATTTGGTGCCATGGCCGGCTTGACGCTGTTCACAGCATCGTGCCTGGGCTGGCTTCACCATGGCAAGGGGCCCTGGTCTTGCTAGGTTACCTCCTGCTTGTACATCGCTTAGCGGATGTTGCACCATATTTAATTTGTATTTCCCTGTTAGAATGAGGTGTCTCGCCTTTATTTATTTCTTTATTTATGATGCATATTAATAAAAAAGGTGCTGATTGAGCTCCCTGCTACCCAGACTTGTGATTTCGGCGTATCCCTGGGAAGGGTCTGGGGGTTACCTGTGCTGGGATGCTGCACTCCAGGCTTCCTCCTGCGTTCACCACAGCCTACACCAGACCTTCAAGAGGAGATAGGTTGCCCCCAGCAATCAAACCTGTCAGTTCAGGCCTGAGGGGTTGGGGGAGTGGGCACTGCAGATGATGATATGTTGTGGGGAGGCAGTGCTGTTTGGGGTTCCTTGTGCATTGCTTGTGGGGACCCAAGCAGGTTTCAGACAGGAGATCACACCATTTCAGCCTGGAATTTGCTTCTCCTGGGTCATGGGAAGGTGAGGGTGAAGGAGGGGTTGTGGGCTGGGACCCATAGCCTGGGACAACCGGACCATGAGTTTCCGTGGCTATGGGTCACTCACAAGGAAGGACTCCAGGGATTCTAAACTTAGACCCACAACAAACATTGGGCCTCCAAGTCCACTATGAACCCCGAGAGCCACCTCTTCTCTTTACCTCTCAGCAGCTCAAAAGGAGAAGGGAAAAACTCTGCTTGTGGCTCCAGCCTTCGCTGCAAGAACACCACTCTGGAGTTTGCTGCATCTGTGTGAACAAATGATCTGCCCATGTGCAGTGTGTCAAAACTGCTGGAAAAAAATACACAAGTGAAGCAGCATAAACCCCTCTCCTGGCCTGGAGAAGCACAGAGCAGCCAGGGCTTTTACATGGGCTGCTTTTATTAAGCTCTCAGAGGGGTCAGTGGTCAGGGTTGTTTACAAGTTCCATGGAGCCGGGCTGCTCTCCCTACATGCACTGGCTGGCCCAAATGAGGAAGGGGACCGTGTGCTGGTAAACAGCCCCCAGGGTGCTGAGTCAGCCCTGGGGCAGGAAAGGGGATTTCCAGCTGCCTGCCTTGTGGGCACTGACACCGAGCAGCTCACTGGGTGCTTGTTGCTGGGGTAGCCTTGGATGCAGGGGAGGCACAGAGGGGTGGTTAAGGTGTCAGAAGCTGGATTTGGGATTGCTGCTATGGGGCTTGCAGCTCCTGAGGTCTTCTTTGGGGTCATCTGGCTAAAGTCAAGCAGATCCAGGTTGGTGGCTATCAGATAGCCTGTGCCAGCCAGGAACTGGCCACGGTGCACAAAGCCCATGAATCCTGCGAGGCTGGAGGCACACAGCAATGTGTATGGGACATTGGGACAGTATGGGACAGTACTGGTGCTGTGACCAGGTGGCCGTGCTGGTGGCCTGGTCCTGGAGGGTCAGCTGTAGGATCCTGATGGGGACATGAGCCTAGGAACTCTGTCAGGGTCACGCTAAGCAGGAAGAAAAGACACTGGGTGTCTGTAGATACTCATCATGGGGGCTCCGGCTCTCTGGGGACGCTGCTGGCCAGGGCCAGGCCCCTCAGCTGGTGTGGGCCCCTCAGATGTCCTGAGGTGCAGAGCCAGGCTAGGGGCAGCTCTGGACCAGCACCAAGATGCACAGTCAGTCCTGCCTGTCTCATGTCACCTGTCTCATGTCACCTGTCTCGTGTCACCTGAGCAGCAGCAGTGTCCTCCTCTCCTGCTCCTTGCAGGCAGCTCCGAGGTGCCGCTCAGCGAAATTGCTCCTGGCTCCCTTTCAGATCTCAAAGCAGGTCTTAGCAAAGAAGAGCTGGGCTCTGTGGGTGAACCCTGGGAGCAGAGATTCATCACGTGAAAAGCAAAGAGGAGCCCAGTTTCATAGTACAGGAATCTGCTCTGCAAGGTGCAGAGGCTGGGGGTGATGACACACCTGACTGTGGGACCCAGTGCTGGCAGGGGTAGTCATGGGGTGACAGCATGGCTGGGGCAGATTTAGGGTGCAATGGGAGTCCAGATGTGCATGACAATCTGAGGGACATGTGCCAGCTGAGAGGGGGGGCCTGCTCGTGTCAAGTGCTAGGGGGTCCTGGCAGGTCCCCTTGGACCTTCTCTGCCCAGGTTGTCAGAACTTGGGTCATGCTCAGGCCAAAGGCTCTGACTGTGGACCCTGGATGCCTGTCAGTGCTGAAGGAACTCTGGAATGTATGGGCCCACTGGAAAGGCCTGATACATATTGAAGGAGAGAAGGGAATGCCTTTCCTTCCTATGCCCCTCCTGGCAGTGACACATACAATTAAACATACAATTAAAGAATGGTTTGGTTTGGAAGGGATCATCTAGTTCCACCCTGCCACCATGGGCAGGGATGCCACTTGCTAGATCGAGTTGCTCAAAGGCCCATCCAGTCTGGCCCCATCCTTGAACATTTGAAATCCTGCAAGTTTCCATTCAGCAGCTGTGCCATGATGGGCAGGGGCTGCCAGGCTGGGGATGGGCATGCAGGTCATTCTGACATATTTGCGGCCCCTGCTTTGGGGTCATTAAACTAAGTACAAGCTCATACTAACCCCTGAGAGCTTTGTGTGAGCTCAAAACAGCTGAACATGCAGCTTTTGGGCCAGCCCAGCTGCAGCCTAGCCTGGGGACAGGCCAGCTCCCTGCACTGTCTCTGTCCCAGCCCGGAGTCACCGGAGCTGCTTCCCAGGTCCCTGATCAGTGTGACCCCACGTCCCTGGTCAGTGTGACCCCACTTGTGGCAGCAGGCCAGGTGTGCTGGGCTGACGCTGGGGCACAGCCTGGTTCCCCTTCAGCTGGAGGAAGGACAGCGCTGGTCTTGCGGCACCATCCTGGGTCTCAGCACTGAAATCAGCTGCTGCTGTACTGACTTCCTCCCCCGGGCCCTTCGTTAACTCCCTCTCTGCCTCTGTGCCTCCAGCGGTACACTGAGACCCACAAGGCCTCCTCTGAGTGAACATCAGTGGCAGAATTGCCCATGAGTAGCCCTTTTGCCCTGGCTGAGATGCTTGTGGGGCAAGGGCCAGTCTGGCACCAGCGGCTGCGTGTTCCATGTCAGGGAAGGACTGGTAAGCCGCTTCTGGAGAGCTTTGTGCAGGGGAGGAGCATGTGTGGGTGCAAGCACTGACTTCCAGCTGCAGGCAAGAGCCTGTTCAGACACTGGTTTCTCCTCTGTGGAGTTCAGTGACAGGACCCAAGGGAATGGCCTGAGGCTGAGTCAGGGGAGCTTTAGGCTGGATATTAGGAAAAGGTTCTTCACCAGAGGGTGGTTGGGCACTGGAACAGGCTCCCCAGAGAAGTGATCACAGCTGGTCACAGTGGTCACCAAGCCTGACAGAGCTCAACAAGTTTGGACAGTGCTCTCGGTCCCAAGATGTGACTCTTGGGGAAGTCCTGTGCACAGCAAAAATTTGGACTCAATAATCCAAGTGGGTCCTTTCCAACTCAGCTCATTCTGTGATTCTCCAAGGTATGGCTCCAGCAATGGGGCTTCTGCTTCGGAGGAGGGATGCAGACCCCTTTGCACCATGGATACACCTTTGGGAACAGCAATCCCAAATGAAAGGAAGGGACAGGGTGTAGTGCTACTGCTGTTGGTCTTCAAGCACCCCCACGACTGGTTTGCAATACCAGGCAGGGGCAAGCAAGGTGTCAGTGTATGGCTTTCCACATGCACCCCGAGACTGGGGGAAAGATGGGGAACTGAGCTCTGTGCAGGAAATATGGGCCAAGCATGTTCCCAGAAAAGGGCTGCCTGCTGGTGACAGCCACAACATGCTTTGTTTTCCGTGACATTGCATAATTACCAAAGACTGAAAAGTCCAGGGATATCTTAATCAGCATCGAAAAGGGGAAATATGTGGAAATGAGGAAACAGATAAAGCAGCATGGTCACAGTGTCCAGCAATCCTGCAAAGAGTTAAGACAGAGCTTCAGGGCTGCTGGTATCAAAAGGTAGAGAGGAAGCAGCAGGAATAACCACCAGGGCCATAGGTTACTCAAAACAGAGAGGCTCCCTCAAAGAGAAGAAGTCATGTCTAGAGGACAAAAACGGTATCAGACAGGTAAGACGAAAATTCTTGATAAGGCAAACAAAAAAGAGAGCAAAGAACAGCCTGTAGAAGCAGCCAGCAGCCGTTTTTGCAAACACTTCAAGAGCTCCAAATCTGCTGCAATGTCTGTAGGATCGACAGGAGAGCATGTCCTCGCAGCAGAGTGACCTCCCTGGGGTGACATGATGGCTGCAAAACGTGGCTCCAGTGCCAGCAGCCTGCAAGGTGTGTGGTGAAGTGGGACACACTCCTGGCAGCATGCCTGGACCCTGGCACTGCAGCATGCCTGGACCCTGACATTGCAGCACGCCTGGACCCTGGCATTCAGTGTGTGTGGACCCTGGCATTGCAGCAGGATGCAGCCCCTTGCCTACACCTGCTGAGATCCAGCCTGCCCATCCTCCCAGCTGAGCCAGATCTGCTGGGTGCAGCTGTCTGTGTGGCTTTCAGTTTGCCTGGTGTGACCAGAACATGCTGGACCCTGTGGAGAAGGCAGAACTGTCTTGCAACACCCCCCCATCCTCCCTGCCAGAGCCTGAGTTACACTCGAGGCTGCGTTTTTGTGGTGTGGAGCAAGGAGAAGTGTGAAGAATTAAAGAGCTTCCTGACAACTGCTTGGGCCACACTTCCTCCATGGTTTTGAGGTTGCACGTGGGGCTGTGAAGGGTTTTCAAAGATGCCAGATACTGGCAACATAGGAGCTGAGAGCCATTGTGCTGCTGGGAGTGGTGCAGAGTGGGACCAGGGATGTGATTTTTTTAGACTTTTTTAGTTTACGGAATTCTCCTACCCCTTTTGCAATGATCCTCCAAACTGAAGAACCTATTCCTACTGACCCCATTTTCTTTTGCAGCTCTTCAATTTTTTTCTTTAAAAGCCCAGACACACCAAGGGGCAGGGAGAGGTGACCTCTGAGTTGCTGCTGTTGCCGGAGGCAGAGCAGTATTTGCTTCCCTCCACTCCCCAAACCTCCCAGATATCTCAGACAGAGTACACCTACCTCCCGAAGACCTGCCAGGCTGTGCCCTGCTGCCATGCCAGGGTCCTCTCTGTGCACTTGCAGCCCCAGGACACCTTTTCCAGGGCAAATTTGTTTGAGTACAGTGAACTCTCTATGGGTGAGCTTCATATTTGAGCAAAGGAAATAAAAAGGCAGGTTCGTGGAGGTGGGGACCCCTGTGCCTGCCAGCTCTGTTGCAGGAAGAGGTGAAACACAGACAAGGGAGAAGAGGCTGAGACTGATTTTTTGAGCCTAGGAGGGAATGTGGCTGGGCAGTCTCCTGCTCTGTCCCTGAGAGGTAGAAGACTGCAGCAGTGTCTGCCCCCAAGCAGCTCCTATAATGGCAGAAAAAGAAGAAAACAAGAATTCTACTGTGTTTTGCTCAGGGTTAGATTTTGAGCGTGTCTGGCGGGAGTGTATTTGGAGAGGGCCACCCTGCACTGGCCTGCCTGGTGCTGCTGAATAAAGGTGTTGCAGGGTGTGCAAACCAGCAGAAAGCAGAGCCTGACCCCAGGTGTGTGAGCACCAGTCCTTGCTGAGGAGCACAACAGAGGAAGGCCATCACAGAGAGCTGCAGCCTGGCTGTGAAGCCTCAGAGAAGACTTGAGGGCTTGTTTTTCTCCTAGTTGTGTGTTTTGGCTGGGATGCAGGCAGGCACATCCAGCAGGGTGTCTGGGGAAGCACAAAGTCATCAGCTCCTGGCCTAGACCCCCTCGGATGGTTGGGTCTGCTGCTGTGGCCAGTGCCATCAGCCTCCAGCTGCACAGACAGCCTCACCAGCAGCCCCTTTTCTGCCCCACTGCCCACTGCCTGTGCTGGCCTCCCACCCCTTCCATGGTCATTCCGGCTCCCCTCATGTTTTGACAACACAATGTGCCATAGCACTTGAGCTCGAGGCCTCCAGGGCTCTTGTCACCTTCTGCCCAAGCATCTGCTCTCAGCTCAGTCCTGAGCACCCAAACACTGCTGTGAAAACCTTGGCTTTCCCATCCATGGCACACACTGCCGGGTAATTAAGATCATCTGTGGCCTTCAGAAGTCCATTTTATCACAATCCTTATCGAGGTAGTAACAAGGTGAGGGTAGTCCTGATGTAGTCACTGCTTGACTTTCTGGGCGAGTATGGAAGCCAAATTGTTCAGCCACGAACCAGAACACCTCACAAGTCATTCTGAGATCTGTACTGGGAGAGGAGGCAACCCCGCTGTGGTTAGTAGCTCCTTGCAGAAGTCCTAAAAACTGTGGTTTTAGACAAGCGATTGGAGACAGCGAGATTGCAAAAGGGTCATGGAGCTGAAAGAGAAAGAAGGCAGCGCTGACGCTGGCAGAGTTTCCCTCTCCAATGAGGAAGCCTCTTGCACCATATGTGATTTCTCTGTGTGCCTGTTTCCTTTCCGTGCTTGCACCTCTCACAATCAGACGGGTGTGCAGTGAGGCAGCTGGCGTGGCTGGGACCTCAATCCTGCCCTGGGAGCATAGGCAAACATGGCCCTGCGATGGATGTTTCTCCTGCTCCTCACATGTCTGCTGGCAGCACAAAATCATGGTAAATCCTATGCCAACAATCATGGAAAACCACAGGAAAGAGGTAAGAAATGCTCCCTCCTCTGCCCCCAAGAGAAGGTTTTACTGTGCTCCTGCAGCACAGCTGCTGGGCACCTTCATGGCATGCAGGATACAGCAGCTGTGTTAGAGAGGTCTGATGTCCACACTGGGGCCCAAGTCCACCAGCTGGGTTATGGTTAGGAGGAGCTCTGTCTGGGGATGGAGGGCAGCAAAGCTTGGGGTGCTGGGAAAGCCTCTGCAGGGTCTTTAGTGTTCCTCCATGGAGCTGGAAATGCAGGGTGTCCATCTATCCTTGCACAGTGTGAGGGTGCCAGGTCCTCACCACAGAGGAGATGGGTGCTGGTGCCCAACAGAGACCTGGGGAGCCATGAGCTGAGCCCCTGGGTGCCCAGGAGACCCCAGGGGCAGGAGCTGTAATATTCTGGGGTTGCGCTTTAATGGGCTTCCTTGGTGCTGGAAGGTCAGGGCATCCCCAGGGTTCCTCTGGGCTCTTCCTACACCGGCTGCACACTTCGATGCTGGCAGAGTCAGTGGGAATTTGCAGGCTCACATGTTATCTGCCCACCCAGGAGGCTGCACTGTCCAGCAACTGAGCTGTGGGTCCAGGGACTGTGACCTTGCATTGTTCTGCATCTGTGTGAATAGGAGTATTTCTCTGAACTAGTTTTCTTGGAGCTGGATGATAAAAATCATTAAACTTGGAGCTAGACAATAAAAATCGTTAAACTAACATCTAGTCATGTCATCCCAGTCCGCTGCATTGGTGTGTCTGGGTGGATGCAGGCCACAGAAAACAGCTATCTAGTGGCTGTGGCAGAACACAGGGAGTGGGATTAGAAACTTTAATTGCTGATTTGAAGTGACATTAGGGTCTGTACTATGTGAGAGGTATTCTGTTTCCAGGGAAAATGTGACCGTGTGGTTGTTGCAGAGTGTAAGCACAGCACACTGTCACGCAAAAAACAACGGCTAAAACTGCAACAGAGGATATTCCCCTGCCCAGAATGTCTTCCCTTTGCCCAGATCCCTGCTGAAGCAGTTCTCCCAGGCCAGCATGTGCAACCAAAAGCATTGTGTGGCTTTCCTGTTTGTTTCCAAGCTGCGCACTCAGACCAGGATCTGTCTGTGTCGTGTACAGTGGGATGCAACAGGGACCTGTAGGGCTGCAGACCCTTGTCACACTCTGCAGATCTCAGTCACCCAGCCATCCCCAGAGGAGTCTGAGGCTGCCTGTGACAGAGATGAAATTGCTGAGTCTGCACCTTGGTGTTTGTGAAAAGAGGAACCAAGACAAAAACATGTGGTGGCCGCGCCCAGAAGCGTGAGCAGCCCTGCCTGCATCCTCAGCACGTGGGCTCATCCCATCCCGGCACCTCTGCTGAGGTCCCACCTGATGGATCAGGGTCCTTCTCTTGCAGAGGGACAGGGCAAGGATGATGGCCCGAGTGAGGCAGGAGGGTCCCTCACATCCCTGCTAGGATGAAATGGGCTGACAGTGGCAGTGGGGCAGGGTAAAGCTGTTGGACACAGAGAGGGAACAACAGGGAGGGATGCCTGAGCACATCCCACACCCCTGGCAGATACAGGGTACAACCCATTGTGCACAGCGCCACAGAGAACAGTGCAGGGAAGAGCAGCCCAGCCACAGGCACAGGATGTGGTTGTTACGTGTGGTCGGCACTGCTGCTCTGCTCACCCTGTCACGGGGACACCGTGCACTGATTAGGGTGCATTGTGTCGTTGTCCTACCATCACCTTATTGTCTTGCTGTGCTGCTCCTCTCACAGGGTGTTTTTCCTCCCTGAAATGCCGTACCTGTACAAAACTCTCCTCCCCTTACAGTCCCAGTGCACCTGGAAGGCAGGTGGAGAAGCTTCTAGGGGTATGTTTTCTGTGCAAAGGCAGGGTCTGTGATAAAAGCTGGCCCTGAACCCTTTTTCATCAGCCTTGCTCGACACTGTAGTGATCTAGTGGCAGCTGACAAGAAGTTCTAAGGAGGAGCACAGCTGCAATAACAGGGGGTGGGAGGGTGGTAGCTAAAAGTAAGCCACACCCAATCTGAAAGGTTTTGTGTCAGTCAAATTCCAAACTGTGCCTGGAGTAGGTCCTGTGGGGAACATGAATGCTAAGAGGTACTGCAGAGGAGTGCCTTGGGCTTGACGCCCTAGGGGTGGTGAACTGTGTGCTCCACCACGCTTCCACTTCCCACCACCAGAGCACAGATTCAGGAAACAAAAGGATTTTGCCTCCTGTTTTTAGGCATTTGTCAGATGTCTTTAGCATCCGGTGGACCAGTAGAGGTTAGAGTGCCACCGTTTCCCAGCTCTTGCCTCAATGCCTTGTTCAGTGACCTGCTTTGCCAGCCTCTTTACCTGCCATGACTCCCAAGCAGAGCATCCCCGAGGTCTCTCTGCTCCTTTTCCATCACTCTTAAAGACCCACTCCGCAGTTTGATTGCTAGTGAGGAGTACAGAGATGCTCTAAGACCCATGTTTGTGTTCTCAGTGCCCTGCAATACAACACTCTTTCCCTGCTGGAAGGAGGGATTGCTTTTCTTAGCTCCTCTCAGCAAGCACATGGCATCAGACACAGCAAGACTGCAGGGCACTTTGCTGTCACCTCTCTCCGCTGCTGAGCAGCCCTGCCAAAAGGGTTGAACTTTGCCTGCTGCTTCTTAGGTTTCTCCTTGTCCTTTATTCTTTGTGTGTGAGATAATATAATGTAAGAAAGGACGCCTTCTGCTGCTAAGCAAAGCGCTGAACCCAGGAGCCTGACCTGAATTATCAGCACAGCTATTTCTCGTTTCTCCTGGCCCATGACCCTCCCCTTCTGGCCCATGCTGGGGCTTTGTTTAGCCTGCCAGCCTCAGAACTCCTTGCCGCAGGGACAGGCAGTCCAGATATTTTTGTTAAAGGCTTTCTGTATTCATGGGTAATAAACAATATCACCAAGAAGGGTATTAATTTAATAGCATCAGCTAGGAAAAAAACCAAAACAGTAAATATCTGCCTTTAGGAGGCAAATAGACCAACCTTTTGTTACCACTCCTGTCTTAGGCATTCAGCATTTCCCATTTCATAGTGAGCACACATTGCACGTTACAAAAGGTGCCTATTTGGTCACATCTACACCGTATTTTCCTTGCTGAAATTTCTCTTGACTCAGCCTCCTTCCTCTAGCTGGGGCGGAGAGCCTGGGGGCGGCTCTCTGCGTACCACTGTGAAGGGTAAAAAACAGTGTCTGAGGACTGTTCCATTACACTCACAGCTGCTGTTAATCCCTACAAGGCTGGAAGCTGTGTGTTTCTTTCCCATTCCTGTCTGAGCACTCTCCTTTCTCCATAAGTGCACCGGCCCCCCACATACATCCTGCTGCTTTGCACAAGTGGTGAGCTCCATCTTTCCAGTGGAAGTCCCTTAACAGCTCCCCATGGACACCTCCAATGCACTCAAACAGCCACCCTGGGTTAGAGCACAGGCTTCTTTGCTCCAAGGTGCCCTTTTCCCGTGGCAATTTTTACGGAATGATTTGGAAGCAGTGGAAAGCAGGATGAGGACAGAGGTGTCCCTCCCAGCCTGTGCATCCTGACTGCACCCAGCAGTCATGGATTAGTTTCTCCCAATGAGCCCCAAGTGCTAATCACATGCCTGACAGGCTTGGACTTACTGGAGATGTGAGGCCGAGTTGGATTGTAATCAGCATTGTTGTTGAGA
This sequence comes from Pachycephala philippinensis, assembly GCA_013397055.1. Classification (NCBI taxonomy): domain Eukaryota; kingdom Metazoa; phylum Chordata; class Aves; order Passeriformes; genus Pachycephala; species Pachycephala philippinensis. Next base: position 7,659 of record VWZT01007817.1, on the reverse strand, counting down.
CGAAAACAGGCATGGACTGAAAGTATCTTCTCTTCCCCATTCTGCAGGGAAGCAGAGCTTTCTAGGCTTTACCCTCAAACAATCATCAGAAATGCCCCCAGGAGGGACTCTGAGCAGCTGCAGATGCCTGGATGCAGATGGTGTCAGTGCTGTGGCAGGGGGTTCAGCTCCCGTGCAGCCACAGGAATGTGGGCAGGAGGGAAGCCCTGGAGGAGCTGTGATGTTTGGGCACTGCTGGCAGGGTGCTCCGTGTACAGGAGGTAAATAGGCTTTGGCAGTCCCTGGGGCTGTCAGACAGGGTTAATTCCTAGGATAATTTCTGATGCTGGTGCATTCCCCTGTAGTGGTACTCTCCAGTCACTGGCTTCTTGGAGTATGGGAGTGAGCTGCGCACCCTGCCTGCCTTTTCTGATCTCTCCCACCCAGCCCCTGGGCTCTGCTCAGCACAGTCCATGCCCAGCTTGGGCCTGGGTGCTGTATCAGCCTCTGTCTGCCCCATACCTGAGCACAACAGGGGCACATCGGGCAGGTCAAAGGGCACAGGGGAGCCCGTGGGGAATTCAAAAAGTGGGGCCAAATGATCGCCTCCATTCCCAAATTCAGAGAGATGCTCTAAGACCCGTGTTTGTATTCTCAGTGGCTCACAGTGCAACTGTCCAATGCATCTGGAAAAACAGTGGTTTTCTCTGTGGAAACAGTGGTTGCTTTTCTTAGCTCCTCTCAGCAAGCACACGGCATCAAACACAGCTCAGAGAGCTTGGGAAGGAAACGATGAGTGGCAGAGGACAGGAATGCCCCTGGTGCTTGCAAGGGGCCCTGTGGGCAGAGGAGGAGCAAGGAGAGAGCAAGAAGGTTTGCCCGCAGGACTGCTCTCCCGTGTAGTTTTTGTGTCTGAAGGGCAGATGTGGCCCCTGGCACACTGCTGGTGCACGCGTGGTCTTTGCAGAAGCACATGCCACGTGTCTACCCTTGCCTGAGGCTGCACTGGAAACCACACTGCATCCCATCAGCATCCCACCATTCCAGGTCGGCAGACACTGACAGGAACACTGAGGAAACCCTGGAGCAAGTCTGCACCTCTGTGGAAGCCTTTTCCCCTGAAACAAAGACAACAGAGAGGAGGCTGATGTTCCCGGCAAAGGATTTAGTCTGATAAGTGCCCAGGTCTAAGCGACATGATTCGCTGGAGTCCTGGTGAAGGTGGACATCCTAGTCAGAAATGTGTGGCTGTGTTATGCCAGCTCAGTTCATGCAATCCCTTCACACCTGCTTCCAGCCCAGGAGTCTTACACAGCACCTATTTTCTTGTGCCCATAACCAAGGGAAAGTCACCCTAGTTGCAGGGGGAAAAAGCAGGGACTGGCAGGATGAAGACCAGCCCGCTGTAGGAAAAGACCAGGTTTGAGACCGTCTGAGGTAACTGAAGGTGCACTAATCCATGGGACCTGATGAGATGCATGTGTGGGTCCTGAGGGTGGAGGAAGAGGCAAAGACACTATCCATTATATTTGAGAAGCTGTAGCAGGGAACTTCCAGTAAAGCTCCCACTGACCGTAAAAGGAGAAGCACAACCCCTTTTTGAAAAAATGAGGGGGACCCGGGGAACTACAGGCCAGTCAATCTCCCGCTGGTGCCTGGCAAGATCGTGGAGCAGTTCCTGCTGGAAACTACACTAAGGCACATGGAAATGATTGGTGATGGCTCCACAAAAAGCAAATCATGTCTGAGAAATTTGTTGGCCTTCTATGGCGGAGTGACAGCGTCAGTGGAAAAGGGACGAGTGACTGACATCATCCACCTGGAGTGTGCAAGGCATTTGACACTGTCCTGCACAACATCCTTGTCTCCAAATGGTGAAGGTGTGGATTTGATGGATGGACCACTCAGTGGGGGAGGAGTTTGCTGGATGGTCACACTCAAAGTGTTGCAGTCAGTATGTTGATGTCCAGTGGCACAGGATGCCCAGGGAAGCTGCGGATGCCCCATCCCTGGAAGTGTTCGAGGCCAGGTTGGATAGGGCTTTGGACAACCTGGTGTAGAGGAAGGTGTCCCTGTGCATGGCAGCGGGGCTGGAGCTAAATGATCTCCCTTGGGAGCCTTCCAGCCCAAGCCATTCTATGCTTTTATGAAAGACTGAATGAGTCCTAAGTGCCTGTAAACAATAATTAGCACAATGCTAAATATGCCTAATTTCAGTTGTGCAGGAGCTGCACCTTTTAGTAAAAGAAAAAATTATAGACTTTAAACAAAGACTAGCTCCCATTTGTGCTACAGTAAGTCTGCACTGTGTTGCACCTCTAAAGCAGCAACCATGAGATGTGGCTTTTCCAAACACAGAGTTACCCCCAGCCTTTGCAAGGAAGCCTGGTACATCTAGAGAGGTTCACTCACATATAGCAGCAAGAGCTTTGCTATATGAAAAGACTCAGGGGGAGCTGGGAGCAAGGCAGAGCTGTGTTGTGCAGCTGCAATCACCCTTGCCAGCAGAGCACCCGTGTTTGTGGAAAGATGCTGTCGCAGATACCTCTTGAAATCTGCACCTGTGTCAGCAGAGTGCCTGCAAAGGAGAATTTCTCTCTCCCTCCTGGTTTCCTGCCCGGCAGGTTGCCACGTGTGGTGCTGCCAGTGGGGTTTGTGTGCTGTGGGGACTCTCACAGCTACCAGGAGGTGTGGAACAGCTACAAAAGGAAAAATGATGAGGTCAAGAGTGGGGCAATGTGGGAGAGGCCAGTCGTGCTTGTGAGCACTCACAGCCCCCTCAGCTCCTAAGGCTGCCTCCCCTGGAGAGTTTCCATCCCCTCGAACTGCTTCTTGCTTCAGGCCAGGCCCCTCACCACTCTTTTCAAGCAACAGTTGTTCACATTTCTGTGGTGACTCCAGGATCGAAGAATACCCATCAATGAATAATCTTTGTGCAGGCACAATTTGGGGCCCTGAAATGCAAATTAAAACACTTTTGTTTTTCGTGCTTTCATGAGTAGCTCTCACCTGCCTGAAACACTTGCTGCTCAATTTGCCAGTCTGGGGGTATTTTTTTTCCATTTATTTGTCAGGGGCTTCGTTCTGTCTGGGGTGGTGCAGCTGTTGTCTTCCACTACTGCATGGGGTGTGCAGAGCACTCCTGCTTTCCTGGGCAGTCCTGATGCCACTTGGGTGTTGTAGGAAGCAGTGCAAACTCACTGTGCCTGCCTGGCTGCACACTGGTAACCTTGGATAAAGTTTGTGTAGCTACAGCTGAATTTGTTGGATGGCGGAACACTCACAGAGAGTTACCATTCTTATTACGTGAAAAGTGGGATCTGATCAGAGGGCAGAGACCCAAATTAGGGCCATGCAGAGAGCCAGCAGCACTCCTGTCTAGAAGTTAAGGAAAACGGATATGAAGATTTACTTCGATCAATTGCCCAATCTATGTGTTGCAAACACAACCAAATGTGCAGCTGGTGAAATACCTAAGTGCAGTGCCTGTCGAGCCCCTTCTGCCAGCTCAGATGAGGGGATGTCGCTCATTTTGGGTGAGGATGGGAGGAATATGGGACCGGAGGTAGCTGCTCCTAGGAGCCAGGAGATATTTTGAGAGACGGACAGAGAAGAGGAAATAACAAGTGTAACATCCAGACCAAAAGGAAAGTGGCAACTTGAGTGGGATTTTGCTGCAAACAAGTGTGCGTGTGGGTGTGAGCAGATCGTGTCCAGCAGAATGACAGGAATGCAGACGAGTGGTGCCAGCAGAGGGTCTGGTGCACTCCCACAGCCCCTGTATTTGTGGGAGAGAGCAGCATCTCCCAG
>VWZT01007816.1:9776-25100 GCA_013397055.1 Pachycephala philippinensis | reverse complement strand
AACTTTCTAGGGCAGGGACATGTAAGGTAACAAGGGCTGGGGAGACCAACGGGCCAACCAAGGAAGCAGAACTGGGGTACATTAAGCTAATGTAACTAAGGAATCCTGGGCAAGGCCTTTTCTACCTCCCTAACCTGGGGGTACCACTTAGGGTTCTTTCCTCCAGGGGACTCTCATGGTCCCTCTATCAACAGGCCCACTGGCCTCCACAGCAGGGGGGTTGAAATTAGATGTTTAAGCTCCCTTCCAACCCAAACCATTTTATGGTTCTATGATTCTCTGGCTGTTCCTGAGGCTATTCCTGATAACATCCACCTCTGAGACAGCAGAAGGTTATATTTATAATGAAGGACACATCAAAGAGTGACGCTGGACTCTTAACAGATGCTGTAGGAATATAGTTTATTCCAAACAGTTCAGATATACAGTTTTGGATGTTTCTCACAAAAAAAAAAATATTGAACAGCTGCATGCAGTGAAGAAAGAAGTGCAGATATTTCAACCGGATGCTAGTGGTCATTGCTTCTTAAAGCCCGCCCCTTATCTGCCTGAAACTCTTTGCCTGTAGCAATGGGGAACAAATACGACAGACCCCCTTGTATGTCCCAAGAAGATCCGTTTATTTGCAGAAATCGCCCCCTCTTTATACCCTTAATGCCAGCAGAAACCTAACTGAAACCTAACAGAACTTAACAGTACAAGGGCACCCATTGGCTGGCACAGCTGCAGTGCTGCTGTCCATGCATCCTCTCATCCAATCAGATCCCTGCTCACATGCTGTCCACTTGTTCCTCCAGCCAATCGCAATCACACTGCCAACTGTCACTCAACTGCCTCTCACCCTTCAACCGCCTGCCAACTGTCCGGCCTGCAGCTGTGCCTTTCCCACAGGGCCTGCTGGGGAGCACAAGCCTCAAATATAACCCCATATCCCACAGTTGCCCTGTATGTGCATTCACGGGAAAGCAATCTCACCTGGGACCAGGTCAGGGTATGTGTTAGCAGAGGAGTCATCTGACCACAAAACTGGAATAAAAAAGGATGGGATATAATGTTGTTTCATGCTTCCAGTTGGTAGGGAGCTCCATGCATCGGAAATGCAAAGGTTTAGGGAAAACCCTGTTTTCTTTGGGTCTTAACTCATCTAGGGGTCTTCCATGGGAAAGAAAAAAAAGATAAAAGGTCTTGTGATGAGAAGTTTTACTGGGTTTGCTTATTCTCCTCCCTTCGCTGTTCTGTGCTCATTCATTACTCTTCCATGGTCAGTGCATCCAGTACCCCCAGGTGGAAGTTCCTCCCTCTGGGTTTGGCACCCATTTTTTGAGTGAGTTCATTTAGCAGTCTTCTCTTAACCCTGGTCATCTAAACAAAATGCACATCATCACATGAGATGGGTTTGCAAAATAGTTTTCTCAAAATAATATATATCAAAGCCTGTCTGGAGAAATGCTCATTCCTGTCCATTTACATGAAGATTTTACAGCAGCTTGTGCTTGTGTTCAATGTGACCTTAAATATTTAATCAGCTCTTAAAATGCAGTAGCCTATCCATTTACTTGAAGTTGGAGTGGGGGGTTTCCCCTTCCTGTTAACTTGTAGTTTTCACTCTCAATTACACGCCAGATCTACTTTTTGAAAGATCCCAGATTTTTTAAAAAACACTTATTTTCCAGCAAACAAAATGCCAGAACGTCAAACAAAAAGTGCTTCTCCACATTATTTTAGATTCCTTGGTCACCTTCAAGACCTAGCTAGTGACAGCATGCTGCAGACAGCTGGCCTCCTAAATTACACCATCGACTTCCTGTCTGTTCGTGTGGGTATCATTCTTGGACACAACTCCCAAACCGAGTCATTTCTCAGAACAAGAAAAAAAGAGTGTGGCTTTGTGAGACAGAGGAACCTTAAGTCCCTTTAAGAAGAGAGCGGTTAATCTCAGCAATCTGTTCACAGGGTTCAGAAAGCTATCACTGGAAGGAAAAAGCTTTTTTCTAGAGTTTTTTTCTTTTTTTTTTTTCCTCCCTCCCCACGTTGCAAATAGGTTTCTGGGTTTTTTCCCAGGGAACAAAGGTCTGTCCACATGGTCATAAATCTACTCGTATCAGTGGTGGTTTGGGAGGGTTTAACACAGAAGGCTGTATGTGTACTGGCTGTGACTGTCCCCATGTGTGGTTTACTGAAGTTGTATCAAAGGTCAGCACTGTAAATGTCAGTGGGCTTGTGATTTTCACCCACAAGGCCACGCTGTGCTGCTTCTGTCACAGGCAGAATGTCATTGGCTTCAAAGGTGGACTTTCAGTGCCTTACAGACAATGGGGAGCAAATGCCTCTTTGGGAGAAAACATAATCAAAATAAAATCCGTGGCACATAAGATGGGGACATGATCAGTAGGGAAGTACCAGTTTCTCTGCTGAAATTCCCTGCTGTGTTGGTGCCCCCAGAGCCACACTAATGATGTCTACACATAGGGTAAATGTTCCCCAAACCACTGAATTTTCTATCTAGCCATTATTGCACTTAATTATGTTGAAAGTCCAGGTAATTCCTGAAATTATTCTTTCCCCTACTCCCTGTGAAGGAATGTGCCTTGTGTGGTGTGTGGTGGTCCTTCCTCCCTTCCCACCTTTCCAGGCTTGGCCCAGGCTCTCCACCCCAGGAGTGTAACCGTTGGCTACAGCAGACCAACAACCATGTGATGGCATTTTGGGTGGATGGTTTTTGGGTTCTGTAGGCACTGGAGGAGTTGTATCCTTGTGCATTTCAGTGTGTTGGGCACACTTGACTCCTTCCCCACCTCCTGTTCCAGCAGGGACAAGCTGTCACCATGCTGCTGTCAGGAGATGCTCCCCACCTTACCTCCATGGGATCATGTTGCCTGTGAACCTCTGTTTTCTATGGGCCTCCTCATTGATATTTGGGGATTATTCAGGATATACCACCAATTTTTAGTACTGTAAGGAACAGGAAAATAAAAGAAACAAAACCAACCATGTGAACATTCAGAAAATAAATGATGGAGGTCTGTTCATTCTAGAAATAGTATTAATATTCCTGAAATGATTGTAAATAGCTTGAAATAAACAAGCATACACAACAGTAATTCATATATAATTGTATGTCCTATTTTATTTTGATTTATAAAATATTAATTGTAAGAAGTCCAATAATGGTAAGAACTGTGGAAAAATATTTTTCCTTAGGAAAAGTTGTACTGGAAATTTATTCTGTTGCTGAGCTGTGTGAACATATTGACCATTCAATATAAAACAAAGCAAATACTCAGGTTATGAAAAGTTGTTTTCTCTGCAACTTCCTGAATGTCGCTGTCGCTGGATTTTTGGGTTGGTTTCTGTGGTCTGCAGCTATGCACAGCAGAAGAAATTGCAGGCATCTTTTAAGCTCAGAGAGTATTTTTAGATGTTTTGTGGGCTGTATATCAATTATTTTATAACACAGAGTTAGCAAGGAATGTATGAAATATATTTAGTGCCTTTTGAGAATATTTTAGGAACATTGATTCTGACACATTTAATATAATTTACAGAGATGTAAGTTACATCATTATAAAATTATATATTCAGTAAACACCACCACAAAAAAATAAGCTAACAATAAAAAACGGTGAACAAAATTGTTTGAACCCTGCCCTGAGGTATCCACCCTTGAAAAGAGTGGAAGCTTTCACTAAACAGCCTTTGCTTTGCTTTCAAAGGAAACCTTTGGAGGATTACACAACCTGTGATTTTTCTACAAATTATTGTTGTATTAGTGGCTATGCTAATGCCAGTTGCATTATGAGCTTCCTTTTCCTCTAGCCTTAAAATATCTTTCAGACATGTACCAGTTTCCTTGGCTCGCCCTGTCTCTTGGCTTCCAAAAAAAGAGGTAGGAGAAGGACCCTTCCTTTTTTTTTTTCCCCCACATTTTTTTTCCTTGCAGAAAAAGGTGAAATGTTTTGGCAATATGATGTTCTACAATTCATTTTGATTAAAAAAAAAAAGAACTAAACCAGAATGAAATTATGTTTCTTAATATGAATAACTGAGGTATTAAACCCAGGTGTTAATGTTTTCCTAAATGTCATTGCAGTCAATAGACTGAGAGGAGGGAATTGCCAGCTTTCCTTCTATTTTGTTGGTGAGTGGGTACATTGGTTACACAGGGGTAGCTATGGCTTTATACTGGAAGCATTAAAAAAAATTTAGACATTCTCCCTACTCACAAAGAATAGCTGGGCAAACTGAGAATGGAAAAACCTTTCCCAAATTTTATCAGCCTTGACAGAGCTTCCAGCATGGGAAGCACAGGTGAGGTCTGTGAGGACTTAAAGAATGCAGCTACATATCTTAAAACACTGTTAAAGAAAGAAGTTCCCATTGGATAAGCCATCACAACAGGAACTTGAGATAAGCACAGATGGCTAAACAGGAAGGCTTGAATTCCAGGTCTAATGAAGGTGAAGATTTGAAATTAGCACACTGGATGAAATTTTACTGTACAGACTGTGGGAACTTAAAATAAGACCTATCAGGACAAAAATTCACGTTGTGGCAAACTGAGAAGGGAAGCAACTGCTTACACACATGCCAGCCCAAGCTGTGGGAAAGGCATTTTCACCCCATGGATATCCAGGACTTAGGCTGTATAAAAGTGGTTCCTCCAGAAGAACTACTCCAGGACCCCCACCACCGAAGACTAAGGAGGGTGAAGGAGGACCAGTGGGATGCTGCGGGAATCCACAGGTGGTGATATCTTTCTATTTAATCTCTCTCTCACTCTCCTTCTGCGTCCCCACTTTTCTCCTGTTTCTTTCTATGTCTCTACCTCACATTTATTGTTATAGAAAATCTGTATTATTGAGTTCTGTATGTGTTCTTGTTTGCAACTTAATGCAGGTAGAGGCATCTCTTAAAATCGTTTTGTAACAAACCCTACAAAATATCCAGGAGGTGGTTTCCACAATGATCTTTTCTGCAGGCTCAGTCCTGTTCTGTTCAGTGGCATTCAGTATTAAATTTGGATACCTGATGGGCAACAGCTATGGACCCAACAGAATACCCTGAATATGGGTTGTTACATGGAAGTAAATCAGCCATATTGCTTTTTTTCTCAAAAAATGAAAAATAAATTTCATTTTCAGTGTATTGTCATGATTCAATTTTGAAACCAGTCTGAAAAGGCCAGACTGGTGTTTTTCCCCTTTTAAATAACTACGAAGGCCAGTGAGCTTCCCAGGGAGGACACCTTCTTTGTCCACCACCTTTTTGTGAGATTTTCACCAGGAGGCCATGGTGATACATCCAGAAGGATTTCCTGGCTTTCTGAAGCTTGGTTATCCATTATCCTTTTTTGGCAAGAGTTGTAGTGGGGAGGCTCAATGGTGTTGGAAAGCATCTCATTTCTACCTATAAAAACCACGCCCAAATTTACACCTGTGCTTGCAGATTTAGTGCCTCAGTGTACAGGTGCCTATTTGCAGAGGTCATTGACCCTTCCAATGCACTTGTGCAAACCCTGGCCAGATGCTCATTTTGCAGTCACCACTTAGACAATGAAGGTCTAGTAAAGAAGAATGTCTCTGAACTGAAAATTTTCCACCCAGATCTCAGGAGATTTCTAGTAGTGGCTGCTTCTGGTTGGAAACAACTATTCTTAGATACTTTTAAAATTTCTGCTTTCAAAATGAGCCATAACATTTCACCTGCTAAAACAAAACAAAAAAAACTCATAAGAAAAGTAGCTATTCTGTCAAACCTCACAAAAAGGTAGCTACTCTGTCAAACCTCACTGAGTAACCTCACTGATGTTATTTCTTCTAACCAGAGAAACTGACCCATCCCATTTGATGACCACTGGAGAGGCTGAAAATATATACTAAAAAGTGACTTCCTTATCCTAAAATGTTGCATCTCCCCTGTTAAGACCACAGCTAAAAACAGTCAGTTCTGCCCTCAAGGCAGAGGTTGGTTAAACTTTGCCAGACTCTTGTGCTGCTGCTAAGCAATCCCTGTGTTCTGGGCTGAACCGACAGGGCCCTCTCTACAGCTAGGAACTGTTTGGGGATTGAGCGCTATAAATCCTGAGGCCAAAACCAAGCTGAGAAATGTTTTGCAAGAATATGTTTAATTCTGTGAGGACTCAGACACCATAATAAGGTCATACTGTAGAGATCACATACAAATTCACAGGAAGCTGTCTGGTCTTCTTGTTCTTCTATATGAAAAAAACAATAATGTCCTCTGCTTGCATATCCCAGGGCTGGATTTCTCTGATTAATATAATGAAGCTGCATAACATTTCATAACTGGCTTCTGTACAGGACCACTTTTCAATGAAAATTGTGTAATTTGTTGGATTCTTCCATAATCTGTGCAGATTATTACAAACAGCAGCCAAAGGCTTTGCTCTTTTTTAAAAAAAAATATTTATTTGTAAGAAATTCAAATTACTAATTTTCAAATGAACCTGATGGCATCTTAAACTCTGAGACATATTTCCTGGTATTTTAACATAGAGAAGCATTAATATATACTTTGTTTTCCAGTGGCCTAGGAGTAATTGCTAAAGGATCAGTAGCAAGGGAATAAAAATGCACAGCAATTACTGTAGATTCCTACTTACTATTACCCCACTTGGCACGCAGATTCACCTGGTGCTGTGCAGAAGACACAGCAGAAATACACACACATCAGATGAACTTGACTAAAAGTATCTTACGCAATCGAGGGGTGTAGGGCACTGAATAAAGAGTGCATAAAGCCCAGTATTAGGCAAAAACATTTGCTTGAATCTGTGCCAGTCCAGCAGGACAGTTGACCCGACTTCAGAGACCGTAAAACTTACATTTAAATGCTTAAACCTCAGTTCTTGAATGATTTAATTTTTCATATTTTTTCTTCACACTGCTTGAGGATGCTCCAGAGTGAAGACAAAGAAGAGTGAGGAGCCTGGTCTGCAGGATTTAAGCAGACAAGAGATGTACAGCTGCTGGAAAGAGGGCATTAGCACAGACTAACTGGCAGCTGGCAGAGAGGACAGAGCTCTCTGGGGAGACTTTAGAGCATCTTCCAGTTTCTAAAGGGGCTACAGGAGAACACTTCTTGCTGTTCAGGTGGTGAGGCACAGCTTGTCCAGAGAAACTGTGGTTGCCCCATTGCTAAAAGTGTTCAGGGCCAGTCTGGATGGGGCTTTGAGCAACCTGATGAAGTGGAAGATGTCCCTGTCCCTGGCAGTAGGCTTAAAATTAGATGACCTTTCATCTCCCTTCCAACCCAAACCAATGCATCTGTCCTACAAACCTGATCTTAACCACAAGGACTTTTTGAAATAGATTTAGTTATCTACACTTGGAGCTTTTCAGTAATCTACCTCTAATATTATACAGGCAACAGTAATAGGGACACATGTCTCCAAACCAGCTTGGTAAGTTTGAGTTTGCTTCCTTGGAAAAGTTATCTCTACTTATAACTTCTGCTGAATTCTCAGCTAACCTGGCATTATTTGTGTATGTGGAATCAGCTTTTCTTCTTTACAGCAGAAATCTGGGCCTTGTGATGAGGCCAAGAGCAGAGAAATTTGACCACACTTTCTTCATCTTTCTAGCTTCATGTTTTTTAGAACTTAACTGAGTAGCTAGAGCAGTAAGAGAATGTGAACTTACTAGCTACAGGAAAAGTGTCTCTATCAACCATCCCAGATTCACTCCGGGTTAAGAACAAGTGTTTAAGGAGAAAATGAAAATAAATATAGAAATTCAGGAACTTAGAGGATTTTGTCCCTTTCTGGATGACTTGATCAACATATTTTCTTTCAGTGGAAACCTAAAATGGTGAAAATTGAATGGTGACCTTAACTGAAAATTCGGGGTTTAGGAGATGATGTGGTGTTTGGTCTTCCTTCTATGTTTACTAGTCAAACTGAAGAGTTGTCCTCTTTCTGCCTCTGGTGTACTTTTAGTATACACTTCCATCAACATTATATTGCAATGTTGGTGGAAATGTATAGGCTTTGGTAGGCTTTAAAATCCATCTTCAGAAGAAGCATTTCTAAACACAAAAACTTTAACACAAAGGCAGATTTGTGACTTGGAGCAACCAGGAGATAACAAGAGATTTGTCATGCACTGAGTGTGATGGTTTATTTAGCTGTTTAGTGTCATGGTTGGATTCATTGATCTTGATACATCACAGATAAAATGACCAGTATACAACAATGCTGAAAAGATAAATATCATTTGTTATCACAAAGATGTATGTGAGAATTAGTTCCACAAATATTCGCTTGTCAGGATGCTAGATACAATCACTGTCATAAAAGACTTAGTTGAGACATGACAATATTTTGTGTTGAGACAGAATGGGTACAGCTGTCTCGACAGTGCTTTCTTGGGGCTACATATGGAACAATTTTTCTATCTATTCCATGTGACACATTAGCTATGCTGAATTAAAATACTATTACAACCTTAAATGTTTTGAAATGGTGAGAAGGGAGCACTGCTTCTGCCTTGGTTATTGTTTTGGTCATTAAGAGATAAGGGTCAGTAGCTGAAGTTAAACAGTATGTCTGTGAGAAGAGGTAGATTTATTTGTCAGCACATAAATCTAACATTCAAATTCTTTCTGAAGTTTGGGTTTCTGAGTAGTAGCAGCATCAACAGAGACCTCAGGGTGGAGGAGGTCCTCTCAGTGTGATAAGCAGCTGGATTACATGGTTCCACCTCAAGCAATGTTAGCTGCTAGGACACCTTCCATGGAAATTGAAGGGTTCCAGGTGTGACATCAAGTAATGTGGCAGCAGCGGTGCTATGCCCATGCCCAGCTGTGCTTCCCCAGCTTGTGGTGCCACAAGGTGAGACCTCTCAGTGCACAGTACACTCTGCAGCTGAGCACAGGAGCTCAGACACCTCTTGGAGCAGATTTCCCAACCAACACAGCTGCTCCAGTATGCCCATGGCCAGCAGAGACCCTCTGCAGCATCTGCTGCTGTTCTGGTGTCGTTGTGCTCTGCACAGCTCTCGTGGTTCTCCTATCTCAAGCCAGGGAGTTAAATTTAGCAACAAAGTGGGGAAGCACTTTGCTTTCTCTAACAGTCTCCATATTGAGATTACTGGGACTTGACTTCCCTGCTGCATTCAATGGCACAATACTTGTAGCCTGTCCTTTGCAGCTCTGTCCTCATTATTCAACGTATCCCAATTAAGCCCAGCTCAGGCAGGTTCATTTCAGGTCTGGACCAAGTATTGCACCACCTGTTGAAATCACGGCCAGCTTCTTGGCTCCGGGGCTGGAAATTATAGGGTGAGAGGCACTTTCGTCTCTGAAAATGTCAGTACAAATAAGCAGACCGTGTGTTGCATGTTGCTTATCATGTACCGCATGCATGCCTGGGGACTCTGCTTGTGTGGCTTTGGAAGCAACCATGGGAAAACAACAGTGGACAAAGGCAAAGTTACTGCCTCCCTGAGTGAAAGATGGAAAAAGTTCCACCAGTTCCACCAGTGCCAAAATCATCTGGATGTATTGAAAAAAATATAAAGAAAACAGTAAGGGCTTTTCTCTGTGGTTGCCACCAGAAAGGTGTGCAATAAAAAGTGTTGCATTGTTCTAACATGACTTGGTTTGGAAGTACTTCATCTGGTAAGAACTTTTCTTAAAGCAAGACAGCAGCTACTACAGATCTACATGGAGAAGGCAGAGAGAAGGTAGAAACACAGAGAAATTCGTAAATAGTGTGATGTTGCTGAGTGAATTTACCATTTTTAGGGATCTCACTTCTATCTACCATTTAGAACAAAATGCTGTGAGAAAAAAAGGAAATGAGACAGGCAGACAGAAAAAGAAAAAAGCATTTGTCAGACTACTAAGTGCACAAATAAGAGCACTGATACTGCAGATATGATAGACATGAAAGAAGTTGCCAAAAGTGTAATTTTGTAAAAATTAAAAGCTTGCTTTATGTGGGAGATAACAAAAGATCTGCCTCACACGTTAAAAAAAAACCCAAACGAAATCCAAAAATTGAATACCTCCCATCCTTTTCCAAGGGTTTGAAGTACCAGTAAAGGAAGAAGAGCTTACAGATACTGAGAAATTGTGTCCAGGAAGAATGGGCTCTGTCGTCTTAGGAAACTTTATTTAACTCAATTGTATATGAACTGAAGGTATGGTTAAAAACACACTGTAGAATATTTTGAGATTTTTCGAAACAATGGAAAATAAAAAAAGAATCTATTTTTTGTAATGAGGTTAATGATATGGCTTCACAGCCACACGTGCTTTATAAGGGTAGGAGTCCATCCAGTTGGAGGAGAGGTTAAAGATGTCCAGGAGAATAGAGAATATTTCAGTGGCAAAGAAAGCACAGCTGAAAAATCATCTGATGAATCATGAGCATAATTTCCTTTCAGCTGTGTTAGAAAGGCAAAGGGAACAGTTCTTACTACATACTGGGGGACATTTTTAATGAAATGGATGCCAAATATTCTTCAGTGCTTGGTGTAGCATCAAAATTATGGTTTGTGTCTCTGAGGGAAAAGAGCTCATGTTCATTAAACTTGTTTTCGGGATGGAGTTTGTCAAGCATCTTTCTGCTGAGGTGGGTGCCAAAAAAAGCCCATCCCATTTCTGTGGTTAGAAATGGGGATCCAGAGCTTTGGCTGCTCTAGAGCTCTTCACTGCCTCCCACCCACCCCACTCCAGTCATGCACTTGAGCGACATGCTGGTTTATCTGGATTATTGCCACCAACCCCTTCTTCATGGCTGGGAAAGGTGGACTATGCAAATATGGTGATTTGAAGGGTCTCCCAAAGCACAGCAGTCAGGTTTTATACACAGTATCTCAGATGGTTTTCAGGCTGGCTCAGGGTGCATGAAATTTGGTGGTGCCCAGAACTGTCTTTGTCACTGTGCTGACTCTGGAAGCAGTGTGCTTGTATTTGATTTAATTAAAATTAGAGGACCATCTGTGGAACCAATCCATCAATTCTGTGGCCATGGCACAATAAATTTGGACCAGGATAATCCACTGATTTACCACATTAGTAGAGTTCTGGAATGATAGTCTCTGGCTCTGTTGGTCCCCTGCAACAGAGACCAGAGACCAAATCCACCTCCTTCTGCACATCTGTCCTATGTGATGCCACACTGCACGTCATAGCCAACACCCCATCTTCTTCCCGCCTTGTCCCCACTCTTCTTCGATCCTTGTGTTCTCCTTGCCTCTCCACTCTCATCTTCCACTGGGCTACCAGTCTCCTGCCTCCACATTCTCTGTTTTCTCCTAAAATTTTCCCCTCCTTCTTGGACAACCATACTTTCCAGAGTACATTTATTTCACTTGCACTGAGGGGGAAGGATAGACTCACAAGTTGTTCCTGATGTTCCCAGGTAAACAAGGCAGATGATCCAGTGTTTGTCATATTGTATGACTTTTGTCAGGAAGCTGGTAGAAAAGTGACAAGGTTGGATATTTCTGCAAACAAAATAGTTTCTGGTTTTAGCCTTTCAGATATTTCTGCACTGGTGGTCAGAAAACAAGACAACAAAAAGCTCATAGTTCTCTCCATTTTTGCCATGCAAAGCGTCTTATTGCCTGATATCAACAATCTTCAATGGGTTTTTTTACATATTTATAGTTAACATTTACCAGCTAAAAGTAATTGAATGAGTAATTGAATGTGCAAAATTATGGGGTTATATCTTATTTTCATTGCAATCTTTAAAACTTTTTAAATTATAAGAACATAATGTTGTATCTACTTTAATGGAGATCCTGGAAACAGCAACCATTATTTTAAGGATCTTTTGTAGTGAGAAATAACAAAATAGATGGGAAAGCAGGTGTCTGTCCATCCCATTATTCTGAGAGCAGCTGTGCTTTTTTTTTTTTTTTCAGTATCTTCTTTGTTTAAAGAAATTTGTCTGAAATGGAATTGGGAAAAGATATCAAGGGCGTGGTGGTTATGCTAAAGCCCTGCCCCATGGCCAGTATGTTTCATGGTGCATGGTCTTTGTTGAAGGCTCTGGATGGTGACTCAGAACATATTTGCTAAATATCTGTCTCTACAACAGGCTTCCCATTTGTCCTTGTGCCAGTCACTAAGGGTAGTGTTATTAAATGTGAAAGAATTCAAAATCACTTCAGTTATTTAAAAAAACTTAATCGCTTGTCTCTCTCTGTGATTCATTTCCATGTTTTCTCCCATCTTTTACCTTGTGCATTTAAGACTTGTCATGACAGGCGCTGTCTCTTACTATATGTTTGTAGAATATGAAGGATAATGGGAAAGTGCCTGGGTGGAACTCATGACATATTGCTAAACAAGAAATAATGAATGAGTTTTAGTAATTATAGCAGATGTTTGAGTGCAGCCAATTTTCATGTATTATCTGAAGATCTATATTTGTTGTTGAAAACGTACCTCTAATTTTTAAGATGTTTTTCTGGTATTTCACTTCCCAATACTATTTAGCTTTAAATCTTCCTCTGACATTTCATTTTCCCCATTTATTGAGTTCAAATCTATATTTCCACCATTCTCTCTGTTTTTTGTCAAGGCTGTATTTACTCTCTCTCTCTTGGATTCTTACTGTAATCCTTGGGAAATCTTACTGTAAAGTCCTTGGGAAAGTTATGTTTTTCTTTTCTATGGATGAAACATGGACTGAATTTATGATGGCAGGGTGGTTTTCTTGACCTGTTTGGGTCTGCAGGAGCAAGAACAAACCCTGTAATAGACCTAGGGAGACTGTAACCCCAAGGTCATGGTCACAGCATGTGTTGTGTCAATGCTTCCTTCCCCTGTCTGTATCAGAAATGCAGGGGATTGACAGGGTGTGTAGCAGGCTGGGCACAAGTGCAGCTTTGGAGAGAAGGCTGTCGTCTTGGTTCCTTCAACTGGAGTACAACCAGAAAATTAGGGATGTGAATATCTCACTCAACTTGGCATTTCTTAGGCTGTACCTTGGAAAGCAGTCTTGGTCTCTTTGGTCTGAGAAAGTAGACCCAGCAAAAACAATGATGAAAGCATTGGAAAAGTTGGTGTATGAAGACCAGATGAGAGGAGCTGGATTTGCTCACTCTGAAGAGAAGGTGGCTCAGGGAGTCCTAATTGCAGCCTTCCAAGACCTCAAAGGTGGTGATGGAGAATAAGTCACCCTCACTTCACAAGGGTGCATGATGCCAAGACATGAGGCAGCAGGCATAAATTGCCTGATGCAGAATTCTGCCTGGATATTAAAAATATTCTTCACAGTGATAATACTCAAACACTGGATATTTTACCCAGCAGAGTGCTGGAAGATCATCTGATAGATACATTGACTTGATATGGCCCTGGATAACCAGTCCATTGCCTTACTTTCAGGGCAAGATTTGATCTTATGAACTCCAGAGATTTTTGCAACCTGGAGTTTTCTATGCTTCTGTGATTCGATATTTCTTTTATTCTTCACATCGTAAATACATTCATACCCTGACTTCATGCCTAAATAGTGCTATGATTTTTCCAATATACAGGCATTAAAGGCATATTTCTATATAATGCACTTTTCTTGAAAGAAATATTGAATTAATATTTTTGTTTTTCCAGAGAGAATGAATGTGATAGCACCTATACATTTCTTGAGGAAGGTGTAAAGCTAAACAGCCAGTATGCTGTTCTGATTCTTTTGTATTACCTCCCTGATTCAAGCTTTTCCCCTAAAGAAAGAGGTGCATGTTCAGCCTGGTCTGTGTCCATTTACCTTTGAGGTAAACTCTCTAAGACAGTACAGTCTGAGCATATTACTCTGCTTTGTGTCAGATATCACTACTGCAATGCAAAAATATGTCAAGACTGAATGTCATACCTTTGGGTAGCCTCATGTGTTTCTGACATGGAATCCATTATATCAACCTGGAAAATGAACACTTCTTCAAAGCTTTCTGAAGTGCTTAGTGTGTCATAATATAGGCATATTCCGGGTATTTAGGTTATAGCACACCAGCATCATCAGCCATGACTAATAAATTCTTTACACTGAGAAAATCTTTGCTAAGTACAGGCCTGCATAGCGAAGTCTTCCTGGAGTGAAGACATTTGAAAGACATTTTAATTCCATGGCACCACACAGAGGGCATTAATCTTTCTTATGATTTCCTCTATTCTAATAAAGAAAAAGGTTTTTAATGTGCAAACCTCGTTAAATCAATCATCCTTGAGAATTTAGATACACAGTGTGATAAAGACAACAACTTCCAATACCTAGAGGCAATTTTTTCCATATGTTTTCGATGTTGGGTTTTAGAAAACATAAGCATTTTAATGGATTTTTGTCCCTATTTGCAATATAAAAATTTAATATAAGGGTGCCTTACTCCAGGTTAAATAACATAAAGTTCTCACTTATTACAATGGAATATCAACCTATATTTGGTGCTTTTAGTGCATAGTCAGGATGACTTTGGAGAGGACAATCTAAGCTATTGATTATCTAGAGCTGCAGCAATATGGTACAAAGCATGACAAATACTGAAACCATTGGCTTTTAGACATTTTTTAATTTATTAAAATTTTTAAGCAAGTGTTTCAGCTATTGTATTTCTTCAGTTCCTGGGATTTAGCAAGACCTCTTTATTCAATAACAAATTTATACAACATAAATTGTTTGCAAACCTGGAATTTGGTTCTTTATTTGGAGAAAATAAAAGTGTAATACTACTTGAAAAAGCCAATGATTATGTCATTTTGCATCACAAAGAGATGGCTGACTATGACTAATCCTCAGGCATTTGTCAAGGCTAGGCTTCCCATGGGAGAAGATTTTTACTAAGTGCCATAGTGTTTAGAGCAAACTAGGACATTTGATGTATTTCCACATGGATAACAGCATTACTTGACATCTAAGTAAACTTACATTACCTGTTAATTGACAGCTTAGATCTGTCTGGCTCAAGGGAAACAGACAACTGTGTGAAAGCTGGGGTAAGGTTAGAGGACAAATGTCAAATGTCTCTGGGTTATATCTCATGAGACAACTAGAAGTCCAGCTTTGTTACCTGGATTTGTACCATGATCCTTTTCCATTCTCTCTTTTTGCAAAACATGTTTTTTGCAAGTAGAATAGACCATGCACACTCAAACAAGATGATCCTTTCTTTTCCTTTAATTGTGTGGCTAATATAATATAATTACAGAAGATTTTAAGAGATGTTTAAGGTATTTGTATAATCAGGTCCCTTTACACTATTTTGCAGCTCCAAACATTTATGCATGATATAACAGAGGAGACTCAGGAAGCTTTGCATCTCACTTCTGTCTGTTTCTTTCCATGAAGCAAAG
>VWZT01007814.1:86003-105259 GCA_013397055.1 Pachycephala philippinensis | reverse complement strand
CCCCCTGTGCTGTGCCCGTCCCCCCCTCCTCGTCCCGGGGGTCTCTCCCGGCCCTGCCCGGTCGCCCCCGTACCGGCCTCCCCCTCCCCGGAGCAGTCCGCGCTGCCCCAAGGCTCAGGGATGCGATCCCGCTTTCCCACGGATGCGATCGCCCCCGATCCCTTCGGCCGCGACGCTGAGGTCGGAAGGGGATGAGCATCGCTGAGGTTCCCCCGACGGGAGCTCCAAGGGTGGAATTCGCTTAAAACTCTGTTCCTCAAGTGTAGATTTGCCGCCCGTCTCCCAACAGCCGGGGCTGAGATCGCAGTTCATTAGCTTTGGATAAGGAGTTGCTTTGGACAAGGAATTGCCCGAAATTAAACGAACACCACCGGCGTGTTCGCTCGTACCGCGGGCTGAACGGGCCGGCGGGCGCGGGGCGAGATTCAGTGAATAAAAGTTATTTTCGCCTTAGAGCTCCGGGGCAGCCTGAGGGAAAGCGCATCCTTTTGCAGAGAAAAAGTTCTCGGTGTTCACAACGATCCCGACAGCCGGGATCTACACAGGGACCAGCTCCGGCGAATCTGGTCCGGGGCAAAGCACACGTGTAACAACAAAAATACGGTCAATGGTGCAGGAGGATTTAGAGAGTCTTTGTCGGTCGCTTACCGGATACATGAGTTGTACATTTCCTTCCCCGTTCTTAAATGAGTTTGTTGTTCAGTTTTCTGCTGGTAAAAATGCCCAAAAATGCCCTTTCCTGGTGCATACACGGAGCGCTCTCTGCAAGCGCCAGGTGTCTTGGTCTGACATCAGGCTTTGGGGCAGAGAGGAGCGTTTGGGAAAAGTCTTTGCGTTTTATGCCTTTCATAAAATAGTTATAAAAGCACATGTAAACCAGTGAAGCTTTCCCGAGCTGTCTCCAATCCCAAATTTTCATCCCTTGTGTGATCTAAGCAGGGATATAATAGCCGAAGGATTTTCAACTTCGTATTTCATTTTAAAACAAGTGAACAAACATTTTTTTGAGACAGAGAATAACTTAAAAGTGACTGGGTTAAAGAATTAGGATTTGGGGTTTTCTCCTTTAATCATAAGGAGAGGTGTTTGGGGGGTTTATTGGTTTGTTGGGTTTTTTTTCTTGTTTTTTTTTTTTGTTTTTGTTTTTGTTTTTTTTTTTGTTTGTTTATTTCGTTGGGTTTTTATGTGTGTGCGTGTGTGTTTTTTTATTTTTCTGTTGTTATTTTGTTTCCGTCACTGTTGCTGTTGCTGATTTTATTTTGCATCCCTTGGGGAAAGAGCTTCCCGTGTGTATTTGGATACCCAGAACAGCAGGAGAAAAGTTTACATTATGATTCGCAAGGTGCCTTTTCCCTTCTCAGCTTCCTTGCCTTTAAGATTTATAACAGCTCCTCATCTTTTTTAGAGCAGGGTCGTGCTGGAAAATGCCGGTTTGAAGTCTGACGGGACAGCAGGCATCCAAACCAGGCAGTTTATGGGGAAATCACAGCTAGAAAGGACGTTTAAAGGACAAGAAACAGGTAGACTTTTAAAAAGCAATTTCCCTCTGAGTCTGAAGAGCTAAGCCGAAAATATTATTCTCTAAAATTACAACAAATCTGTGTTTATCGAAACCCCCGCGATCGTTGCAGGAGGGAGAGGAGCAGTCAGTGGTATCGCTGTATCGCTCGAAATTGAGGGTTTTACTCCAGGGATTTGAAGTTTTTGGGCAAAGGCAGAGCCATCTAGAGGAGCAGCCCGGCTATGGCGAGGCAGGGAAAGCAGTTTCCCTCACAGGCATGGGGTGCTGCCTTCGAGCTTTCCTTCGCTGATTTCTCTGCCTCCAACAAAGGAAACGGGTTAGAAAATAATGCTG
This sequence comes from Pachycephala philippinensis, assembly GCA_013397055.1. Lineage (NCBI taxonomy): Eukaryota > Metazoa > Chordata > Aves > Passeriformes > Pachycephala > Pachycephala philippinensis. The sequence goes on along the minus strand of VWZT01007814.1, from coordinate 103,404 downwards.
AATTAGCTCTAATAAAAATGCGTGTCCTCAGAAAACTCCAGCTTGCTTTACCAAATAGTAAGGAATGTGAAACAAAAATAGCTTTTGAGAGGTTATTACATAGCTGGGATGGCATGGATATGCAAACCAACACTTAATTTGAAGAGTGGAGAGAATAAAGCTTTGATGGTGTGACGGCTGTAAAAACATTTAATTTTCTTAATGCATTTATCCTCAAAGTAGCGTGCAGTGTTGCCTCGAAACATCATCAGCTCTCAGTACAGACCTGTTGCTGCTCCCTTCTGCCAAGGCATGAGGAGAGCACGAAGGGATCCAGCACTCTGCCTCTCTGCTTTCTAAGGGCTGCTTTTTTTCCAGAGATCTCTGGGAGACGTTTGCCTTGCAGAAACGCGTCGGGGAGCTGGCAAGAGAAACACAAAATTGAAATCAGTTTCAAGGTAAGAGTCTGAGGCTAGTGTCCATCACTGGGAGCAGAATTGGGGTGGGGTTTCAGCACCTTTGTTGGCTCTGTGAGTGGGCAGTGAGGTGTGCTGGGTAGAGAAGCCCATGGCACCTCGAGTTGGGCTGAGCTGTTTCCCCAGCCAGCTGTGATTAAATGCAAACCTCTCCAGCCAGCTGCCTTGGAAAGTGTTTCAAGGCTTCCCAAGTGCTTCAGGAGAGCAAGGTCCTCCCCATCCTTGCCTGGTGCTGTCCCCACTGCTGGCTTAGGTGCTGTGCCCGTCCTTGTCGTGCACGCAGCAGCACCTTCCCTCCGTAGGAGGACACTGGCTTTGCCTCTGAGGCCCTGCTCCCCTGAACATGTAGGTACAGGCTTCACTTTCCTGCTGTGGATCTCAGCTCTGTGCAGCTGAACACGGAAACCTGAAAGTGCCTCAGACCTGAGTGCCCAGCCCAGCAGTGGGAACAGATACCTGCACCCACCTGGATCTTTCTCCCTTTCCCAAGGATGCTGAGCATTAGGCACAGGGTGTGTGTTGGTGGAACAGAACATAGGAGCCCATATTGGCTGCTCTTGGCTTTACCAGCAGGATAGAGAAACCAGGATCCCTTCAATGGCTCCAAATTTCTGCAGTGAAGCAGGAACCACGGGTTTGGTTTGTTTTGGCTGCATTTGCAGTTTAAGTCTCGTTTTTTCCCCAGGGCTGGCAAGGAGCAAGGTGGTAACTCTGTGGTCCACATACAATCTGCTCATTAAGAATTCTTTTATATCTTTCTCCAGAGTGATCAGTGAAATTGGGAATGAGTTCTTCATCCTCAGAGGCAAGATGGAAAAATTATCTTTTCTCTTGAAGTATCCCAGTGTCTCCACCCTCAAGAACAATAAGGAATTGACTAAGAGCATCTCAAATTAAATTTAAGATTTAGTATCTCTCTCTTCCTCAGAGCCAAGCATATTCCTCCCTATTCTGGGTACTTTACACCTGTTAATATGCTATAAGAACATCTCTTTTTTTCACTCAACTTGTCCTGCAAGTGGCTGACAGAGAATATCTGATGGTGTGCAATAGATGTTTCACTGCTGTGAATTTGGGAAGGGTGTTCTGTGTACGTGTGCACAGGTTAAAGTAATTTTTATCCTTTACCTAAGGAGAATGATGCATATTCCTCCCTCTCTGTATCTAGTCATCTACTGGACTGAAGTTCTGGACATCTAATTTTGCCAACTTACCTTATGATAAGATCAGAGGTTTTCAAACCTTTTCTTGATTTTTCAGACTCTACAACGTTTCTTGGGGAGTTGTTCTCATCCCACGATGTTCAGGCTACCAACAACAGGCTTGGTTTGGTTTTGTTTCGAGTTCATGGCCTCTGTTAAACTGCAGGCTGCAGACTGAGGGTTAATGTTTTGGAATATTTATATTAATATGTTCTGAGTGCATTTCTATGCTGCTGAGTGTCCTGGAGCCCCTGGACATGGCCACAAAGCAAGGAATAAATCATAGTTCACTTCAATCTGTAGTTGCTGCAGCACTTTAGGCTGCTGGGAGCAAACACTATGGCTGAAAGGAGCAGCTCTGCTCTGTGTCCACTTCTCGCTGTTTTTTTACATCTGCTGTGCTTGCACCAGTGTTTCTGTGGCTGACTGGGGCACTAATCCGGTTTGAGAAGAACACCCTCTTCCCAATCCCTTTTTTCCCCCCCTTTTTCTTATCCCCTCAGGTTAGTTTTAGCCTGGACCTGCCTAGCCCCTTCCTGAGTGAGAGCTTGTTAGCGACTGATTAGCCGAAGTTTCGATAAAAGCTTCATTGTTTGTAACCCCTGTAAACTACCCGGAGCTGTGCTCCTAATAAAAGTGGGATTAAATAGACACCTTGGGAGTGAGACAGTTGCAAGTGGGAATTTCAGAGTTTTGAGGGACTGAGGGATGTGGCCAGGCTTCAGTAACTCTGCCTATCAGAAGTGATTTTACGCAAACTGGGAAAGAAGCCTGACTTTTGTGTTTTGAGGGGGAAAAGGAACCCGGTGGGAGACAGAAGGAAGTCACCTGTTTGTGGCTGGATTAGGCACATGTTCCAGGGGTTTGGAAACACATTTGTGGAAATTCTCAGCACCCTGTATTCCTCCAGCATCTCCTCAGGCTTAAGATTCATAAAAAGTATTTTAAAATACTCACTCCGATCCCATGAATTTAATCCTTCCTCGTTTTATTTTTGCAGCAGTAAAAAAGTCCACTTGGCAACTACGTGTTCCTGACTTGGTACTATTGGGTTGTGTCTTTTCTGGGGGGAGTGTTAAGCAAGGGGCTTCTTCCCTCCTGCTTAAAGCAAGAAGCTGACCTGGGCTGAACTAAAGCATTTCTGTGCTTTTAAAATGTTTTTGATGTGTAATGGGATATTTGAAATAGAGCTTGGTGCTCTGGGCTGGTTACTCTGTAGTGATAACTCCTACAGGGTAAGGTAAAGGCCAATCTCTTTTGGTCCTAATTCATCTGAATAAGCCACCTCCGCTCTGGAACGAGTAATAGAAACAGAAAAACAGAAATTTATGGTCAGCTAAGGTAAAAATAATTGAAACTATTTGTAGATAAAGGCAGTGGCTGCCATCACCATCACCACAAGGAAACGGAGGAGTATTAAATTAGTATTTCTTTTCCATGTTTGTCTGGGGCAGAAAAAATCAGATAGTGTGTTAGTTTCAGGTGCTGGTGAAAGAGCATTTTGGGCTCCATTAATAACTAGGGATTATGTTAAATAGCATCCACATAAATTAAATATTTCATTATCAGCCAGTCCTGGTAATTCACAGCCAAGGGTTTCTGAACTCTCTGAACCAGGAATATATCATGTGGGCCATTAATGCTGGCTTTTCATTTTGGGACACTGGGAGGATTTTAGAGCACTAAGAAAGCTGATATTTACTCCTTATTTAAAAGGATTGGGCAAATGGTTTGGGTGATGCTATAACTGTCAGCCCTTCTCTGTTAAAGGCAAGAAATGGGTGGGTACATCACTCAATTAATGATTAATTTCCTTCTTAAAGGAAGACAGTGACCCAGTGCCAATGAGTGTGTGTAGATAGAAAACAGACCCTGCCAAATTTATTTGCTGTTGTTCTCCAGCAAGAGGGAGCAACTCTTGATGCAACTGATTTCTGAAAGTGTTTGATTAGTTCCATCTTGGAGGTGGGTTTTACAAACTGATATAAAATCACCATGGTGCAAATTAAGTGGATTCAATTGGTTAAACCAAGATCTCAGAACGTCACTGTGAAAAATGAATCCTTGAATCTCAGGGAAACTTTGTGGAAATTGGTTCATTATTCCGTTTCTGTCATCGATTTAGGGGGAAAATAAAGAATAATTGTCTACCAAATGTGAAGGACTTTAAAACTGAGGCTATGGAGTGTTAAATAATGAAGAGAACAGTTCTCTGACACAGAGCTACCTCTGCCTGAGAACAAGGGGCAAATGGTCAGGGTGTGTTTTGATATGGAAAAGCAAAAGTACACATTTAGGAAAAAGAGCTGAGATTGCAGAGGTCAAGGAGTCTTCCTCAGAAATGAATAATTTTTTTAAAGGTTGGTGTGGTTCTTTGGAACAATCATGTGTTCCTTGTTGTGCTTTTGGGGTGAATGAGGCATAGGAATAAGAAATTGTAATAATTTAATATTGATACTGTATGAAATTGTGGTGGCACCTACAAAATCATGAGTAGCAGGGTAAAGTAACAGGGGTGAAGTTGTTTGTTATCCAGTTAAATACAATACAAATACCCTATGGGATTTAAACTAAAACTGGGACCATGTTTGTGAGCAGATACCACCACTCAAGGTGCAGCTATGCCTCGAACCTTCTCAAGGAACTCTCTTTAATTACTTACAGGAATATTATGGGTGACTTGCTTGTAGTCTCTAAATATCCATGCAAGAGCTGGCGCATGAGGATAAAGGACAAAGTCAGAGCAGGAATCAGTGACCAGAACTGAAGCAGGACAGAGAGAAGGGGCTCAATTCACCTGGTCACACAGAGATATCTGACCACAGGGACACTTTAAGGCTACTGTAAACAAACATTTTGAGTTCTTCACTCTTCTTGGCCATGTAGATTCTATCTGGTATCTCCAACTCAGTCAGTGTCTGATGAGGGGAAGTGATCCAGCAAAAGGATTGCTGCTGATGGAAGCTGTGGCCAGCAGAAACAGGAATCTGAGATCACTTTGGGTAAAATCCCACTGTTAATGAGGCTGTTGGAGATGTACCAGCACGATACTGTGTGCTTTTGAAAATCGGGTGGACAGACAAGGGAGTGACACCACACGGGAAAACCGTGTTTTAGGGCAGTGATGCAAAACACAAGAGAGGCATCAGCAGGAATTATGCTCAGAGAAAGAAAACCCCTGTAAACTCAAGATTTGTCACCTTACAGAAATCAGCCTTTCTGTCCAGGGCTGTGGAACAGGTTCCCTGATGCTCCCAGCTCTATGGGCTCATATGACAGATGCCAAGGAAGGACTTCCTTGATTTCTTTGAAGAATTTCAGGTGATTTTGCTACAAGTCAAGGCGTGCCTAAGCCTGACCTTGGGAGTGAACCACTCATGTGCCCAGTGACTGACGTTTGTGACTGACTGGCACATGTCAGAGACTGGCAAAGGCAATGCAGGACAGATATGGCAAGTGCCTGCAGCTCTCATGAGGCTCTACAGACTCTACATAAGCAAAAAGAAGTGTAAGTGCAAACTAAACAGTCAACAGAGCTGAGAAGCTCTGACTGGCATTTGGGAAGACCAAAATTAGCAAGGAGAGGAAGAGCAAGACCTGTGTTTCCCCTGGGGTCTTGTGCAGCCATAGTCTCATCACCTGCCTCAACAACATTTATTTAACACTGCTTGGTGAGAAGGAAAGCAGGCAGCCACCGAGCCTGAGTGTTGGAAGACATTCTCCACCTGGCCAGTGCTCAGCAGGATGCATTGGTGAAAAGATATATCCTGAGCAGGTACACACAAAGCAAAAGTGAAAATATCACAGGCAGTCAAGGAGAACTGGTTTAAAAGCAAGGCAGCATTGAAACATTCCTGTGGAAGCCCAAGTCAGGATGGATTTTTATATTAGACATTATGGAAGAAGAACCAGTGTATCCTCCACAACACTGGTGTTGAAGAAAGCTCCCTGCTTTCAGAGAAGGACAGGCTGAAGAGATGGGGGAAATATTACCAGAGTTTGTAAAGATGACCCAAGAGATTTAAAGATTTGCAGTGTTTGGGAGATTATAATGCTTCAGAAGCAGGTTGAAAAGAAGACCTTGCTAGCAGAGGTGCAAAGAAGGCTGAGAGAATTGGAATTGTTCATCCTGGAGAAAAGAAGGCTCTGAGGTGACCTTATTGCAGCCTTTCAGTACCTGAAGGGAGCCTGCAAGAAAGCTGGAGAGGGACTTTTTACAAGGGCATGTCATGAGAGGACAAGTGGCTTTAAACTGACAGAGGGCAGGTTTAGATTGGATATTAGGAAGAAATCCTTTGCTGTGAGGGTTGTGAGGCCCTGGCACAGGATGCCCAGAGAAGCTGTGGCTGCCCCATCTCTGGAGGTGTTCAAGGCCAGGTTGGATGGGGCTCTGAGCAGCCTGGGATAGTGGAAGGTGTCCCTGCCCGTGGTAGGGGGGTTGAAATTGGATGATCTTTAAGGTCCCTTCCAACCCAAACCATTCTATGAAAGGTCAGGAGACTGAGAATTCTGAGGGACTGAGAATGGATCCATGTGGCTGTGGCAGGGGTCACTGGCCCAACCAGGCACCTGCATGTTATCGGGAAAGAAAAGATCCCTTAAACAAGGAAAAGGGTTCCTATTAGGTGAGTTCCCACAAGGGACCTTCCAAATGTTGTGTGTTTCCTGATACCCAAGCAAACTCCTCACTATGTTCCTTGCTGGAGAATTCAGAAGGTAGATTCATTTCCACAAAGCAAGAGGGACAGTAGAGCAAAACCAGTGCAAGAGGCTGATCCCTGGCAAGTTCAGAGACATCAAGAAGCTCTTCAGCTCTTCAGTTGCACAATTTCAAAAAGTCATTTGACCCGGTGTGTTGCAATAGGTGTGTGGAGTGTCCTAGGGCTATATGATATGTGTAAGAAGCTGCTGAAAAACATTATGAAGAGGTGAGGTCAGCAGTCCTGGTCAAGAACAAGCTGAACAACTGGTTCAACACAATGACTGGTAGCAGACAGGGTGACTTGATAATTCACGGTACCTTCTGGAGCTGCCTGTAGAAAGTGAAGGATGGAGTTAGAGTCACCAAAGACTTGGGGCAAAGACAGAAGATCAAAAACCTGAAGATGATGGCATCTCCAGTGGTGGTGCCAGTTCATCAGATGTGCAGAGGCAGGCTGCTGTGTCCCATGATGAATGATGCAGATCAAACATTGGCATGAGCCAGGCAAAGGCCAGGAGGAAAGGGAGAAAGGATGAGAACTACACGGACAGGCAGCAGCCGGGTGGACAAGATGGACAGCCCCATTTATCTGAGACATTTTACCACACAGGTCAGCAGCAGATCCCTCACAGAGATCTGAAGGAGGATGTAGCTGGCACATGTGGGCGTAGATCAACTGAAACAGCCATGAAAAGACACAGAGAAATGATGGAAGCAAAAATCAGGCTACTCAGTTGGTCCGTGTCCTTGCTTTGTGTGCAAAGAAATGAATGGTTGGGAAGGTAGAACAAAACAAAGACAACTGGTGTTTGCAATGAAGTGTCACCGACTGTGGGACTGTGCCAGGACTGGGACAGTCAGCAGGAGGATGTGCAAAAAGTCATCTCTGTGAGGAAGCTCTGACTGCTGCATGGATGGAAAACCTCTTTGAACATACCCTGTTCTTTATTCTGGTAAAGGGAAGAGAATTAAGATCCAGGTGTTAACAGAAATGACATTATTGCTTTTCATTTGGATTTTTTGTTGTTGGTTTACAATTTTCTCAACAGGGGTGTGGACCCTTACATCCTGCATTTGCACCTGCCTCTGTGAGCAGCTACTTCTTAATATTCCCCCACAGACCCTTTGGGTCCACAGTCTGTGGATCGAAGAGGTCGAGGACATAAAAAAATGGAACCTGTATTTGCTGAGCACAGAGGAGCACTGGAGAATGACTTGTAACTGCCTTGTGTGGTCAGGAGTCTGTGGGACAAAAAATAAAGGGCAAATCTCTCTGAAAATGGGAGATGGCAAAGACAAGGGAACTGGGAGGGAAAAGGGACAAAGAGCAGATTTTTGCATGCAGCAGTTCCAGTTCATCTGTGAGCAGTGAAGCCACTTTGAGTTTCCAAACGTGGGGCTGGTGTCCCCAGGTCACTCTAATGGTCCAGGAAGACAGAGCCCTGACAGACAGCAACCAGCACCAAGCGTGTGGAAGAGGCAAAATCCAACTCAAATTTCCACACTCTCCTCTTGACAAGGAGAGTGTAATCTGGCTCTTTGCAAGTCAGGAGATTCCTGCAGAGCGGTGATTTCACATCGCATAGTCCCAAAGTTTTGGATGGGATCCCTTAAAAAAAAAAAAGTTCAGGATGGAGGGAACCAGATGATTTAATCTGGGTTGTAGGAAGGGTGAGTGAGATAGAGGTGATTGAGCAGCATCAAAGGGTGACAATCAATTTGAATTTCCCCAGAAGTGATGTTGATGCCCGCGTTGCTTCTCCCCGTGCTTTTTCTTTAATTAAATGCCGAATGTTCCATTAGTAGTTGGAATAACATGCTGTTCTTGGGGAAAAGAAAACCCGAGTAATCCCTTTATCTGCTAAAATAGATGATTTCTAGTAGATTAAACAATGGCCTTTCAGCTACCAGAGCATAGTTCAGGCCGTAATTGAAGTCCTCTCCTCGGCCTCTCCTCGGTCCCTCGCAGCCAGCAGCCCGTGGAGCCCCATCATCAGAGATAACCCCAGTGACTCTTGTCTGCAGTGAGTGTTTCTCCAGATGAGGAGATTAGTCGGAGATAAAGCATATTACCTGAAAATAATAAGTGATTACGGTCCCGGACTGTCTCTCCACATTCATTTCATGCTGGTTAACCCTTGCAAAACTGGCTGCTGGTTGGCTTTAGGTCTTTAAGGAGGAGGGAGGGTGAAGGAAGGTTTCCAGTCCCTGAGTGGAAAAGGAGAAATTTTGCCTTTTGTTGTCTGTTTCGTTGTCTGGGTGGGGATTTCTGGGAATGGCAGGAGGCCTGGCTGCAGCCCACAGTCCATGGAGGAGCTGGAGCTGTGCCTTGTGGGGTTCTTGTGGGATGCCATCACCCCCTCCTCCCTGTGCTGGTCAGCTGGAAGCTGTGAGGACTTAAAACTCCCTTGCAGATCATCTTCCATTCACCTGATAGCAGCCCAGGAGGACACTGGATGCCCAGAACATACTCAGTGGTTCTATTTCCACTGCTGCATTGAGCAGGACTGTGCCGTGGGCCCAGCCAGTGACCTGCAATGATCCATGCTGTCCAGTTATTAGCATGGACCGGGCATGTTTTGGGATTTGCAGTACTCTCCCATCCCCAGGCATGGCTCAGAGGCTATGAACTTCTCCAGTGGGCAGTTTCCATGGGACCAGTCTGTTACTGGGAGTGCTGGCGGGGCTGTGTGGATGTGAGCTCAGAACGCAGAACAGTCCCTGGTATTTTTTCCAGCAGGGATGTACTCTGACTTGACAGCACAAAACCACTTATAGCTTCTTTATTCATTCATCAGCAAGAGATCCAGAGAAATGCAAAAACCTTGCAAGGTTTTTATAGCAAATTTTCAACGTGTCCAGAAGGAAAAAAATCATCATACAGTGATTTTTCTAGAAGTTCAGGTTGGTTGCCTAGGGAGGATGGAGGGAAGAAATGTAAAAAAAAGAAGTTGAAGAAATGCCTTGAAATCTGCTTATGGGGCTGTGTGTTGTTACCACTGCTGGGACTGAGCTCCTGTGCTGCAGAAAGTGTCCTGGTGGGAAGATAATTCCCTTGGGCTCCCTGCAAATATTACAGGTGAAGTCCTGGCCCCGTTCAAGTCACTGGGAGTTTTGTGAGCAACTTCATTAGCACCACGGCAGTTTCATTCATAAAAGGCTCCTTCCCAGCTCCTGTGCCATTACAGCATCCTCTGTCTGTCATCAGCCTGGTCTCCCTGAGCGAGGGGCGAGCAGGTTCATCCTTCTTCCTCTAAACGCTTCATCAGCCGCTCCCTTGAAAACTGTAAATAAAGGCCGCTGGGGATAGCTTTTCTGCTTGACCCCTCACCTGAAATGAAAATAAAGGTGACTGAATTTCATCCTGACGTGGAGCTCCTTCCCAGGCCAGCTCTTTCCCGTGGCTGTTGACAGTTACCTGCCAAGCCCCACGGTTACCTTTGATTTTGCCGTAATGACATCTCTGTGCTTAGGCTGGCTCTGGGACTGTAATCCCCTCTGCAGCCTTAACCAATTTATGGGGTAACCTGAGACCAGGCTCTCTCTTCCCCGTGATTTTTCCACTTGTTAACACTCACTGAAGGCATCAACAAACTAAATGCAGGGGTTTATTTTGTTGCATGCCCAGGGCTGGTCAATATCTGCGTGCATGGCTGCTGTGAATCTCAGCCTTCAGAAAGCTGCTGCATGTTCTTGCCACGTGAAAATAGCACGGTGTTTTATTCCCCAAAGTGTGCTGCTAAAACAAATGCTTTCTTAGCAAAACCCAGGCAGTGCTCCAAGGAGCTGTTAAGAGGAGAAGTGAGGATTCAGCAAAGTGGGATTTATCCACGGTTTTGCCACAGATTTTCTGCGTGATCTGTAGCTTGGTTTGTCTCAAAGTGCTTTGTCTTTAAAATCCTTCCAGTCAAAGTCTTGATGTGTCTCGTGTGTTTAGACTGTAAGCTTTTCAGGGCCAGGGCTTTTTTGTATGCATAGGAGCTTTTATAAAAAGTCCCTCATCTCTAGGGAATCTACCTGTGCATGTATAATACAGTTTCAAAAGAGAAGGCTCAACTTCATTGCAGTGAACGATTCTGGTGTTAGGGGAGGACACGAGTCCTGCTCCCTGCTCCCTAACCTGTATTATTTGGCTTTTCTAAAGGAAATCTTAAGGCAGATGATTTACACGGCGACGGAAGTAGAAGGAGGATCCCTGGGGAAAGCAAACACTTGAGACTTCAAGGTGGGATGACTTCGGTGGCACACTTCTCCAGTGGCCATCTGATCCAGGAGGTGCCCACTTCCTAAGCACAGATCAAAGACAAAAGGTGACTTCTGAAATGACATGCAGCCACCTCTCGCATTGCTTAAATTCTCTCCTCCTGCTTCTGTTTGATCTCGCTTTACTTTTCCTGTCGCTGGAAGCAGGTGGTTGCTTTATTCTCCCCGACAAGTTTAGATGAGCTGAACAGCTCTAATGGCTGCAGTGAGAGAATCTCCCACTGGCACAGCCAGCCTAAACCTTGGAGCAATCAATGGAAAAGCTCCTCTTCGCTGTGGTCAGGTGTGGATGAGGTCTGGATGAGCTGATTCGGAGTGGTCATATCCTGCCAGACTTGCCTTTAAGGAGCAGATGTGGTTGTAATGTGAGGTGACACTTAAGGAAAGCCCAGGAGCTCCTCCAGGCCTATGGGCATACAACTGAAGGGTTTTCTTGATGTGCTAAAAATGCACATTTCCTCTTTATTTGTTGTTAGCAAAGGCTGTGCTTGTTGTTCTGGGCTCTTGGCTCTTTAGGGTGGCTCTGCTGACTGCTGGTGAAAATGTCCAGCCCAGACCACGAGATCTGCCATGATTGTGATCACAAGTGACAGGCGTAAGTCAAGCCAATGTCATATTTTAACCAGAGCTGCTTTAGATCAAGAGACTCTCTGAGACTTGGGTCACTTGTGTGCACTGCTCTGAATTTTGTGTGGTTTTCCTATTTCTCTGTAACGCTGCTCTGCTTTACTCCTGTGAGCCTGTCTCTAATTTTAACCTGCTTCTTCCAAGGAGAAAGAGGAGCAGAATTTACCTAACAGGCAAGCTCTTAACAAAGCCTGGGATACCTGATACACATAATGGTCCCAGAGGCATGTTTACTTTGGACTGAGTGAGTGAGTGAAAACCATTTTGGAAGGACTTTTTCACCTCCAGCAACTTAACCTAACGAGGAGAAAAGTGATGTGGTTAAAGGGCTGTTTAAACAACGGCATTAGGGAGCAGATTTAGGCTCTCCAACAATACCTTTATGTATTTGCCTTACACAGGTGCATAAATATGCCATGATGTATATCACAGGACACAGCACACAGGCAGTGATGAGATTTCAGCCATCCTCTGCTGATGGATGATTTTTGGGGGATAATCAGGGTCAAACAGTTGATTGTTTTAGCAGGTTACAGCAGAACTGCCCAAAGATTTGGAACACCACGACTGAGTGCACCAGCTGCCCTTGTCTTCTGCACAGAGGAGTGTCTGTGTAACAAGGGGTTTGACTTTGAGGGCTCAGTCCTGTAAGTGCTTTAGGTGGCTGGAAGAGAGCAACAGGATTGGATTTAGGCTGAAGGACGCTGCTTGTTTCTGCTCACAAGACACCATAAACGCCCCCACCAATTTATCAAGGAAACAGGAGAGAAGAATGAAACAACTCCATGGGAAACGTGCCCGTGCTGGACTGCTGCACTGCCACCAAAGTTCATGTTTTTAGACCCAAATGGGTGCTGACCTCCTGCTGACAGAATGGGCTGTCAACACTCGTCCCTTGAAGAAGAGTCCCCTCTTTGCACTTTGTCTCCTGGTGGTGATAACCTGAATGGAGATTCCCAGATTACACCCTGCCTCTTCCACGCACTGGGGGTCCTGCCTACCCCTCACTTCCCTCTTTCAACATCCTCATGGGGGCAATGAATCTTACTCCTGGCCCAAGGAGCCCTTGTCAGGGGCTGGGATGACAGGGAGATATGGCCTCCTTGGCCATGTTTTTGTGTATGGAATTGCTAATAGCTGAAATGGTTCCTCCAAACCCTGCCAGTGCCCAGAGCAGTGCCTTGCAGAAGGGCTTAGAGAGAACTCTTGCATTTCACAGGTGGAAAAAGACAGCAAAAATGGTAAATTAGGGCCAAACTGAGTGAAATTTATCTCTGCATCATGTCCTCTAGCAAATGCAGTCTTACTGAGGCTATGAGATTGACTTTCCAGAGGGAAATTCCCCCCTCTATGCACAGGGGCAATGACCAGCAAGATGCCAGGAAGGATCTGCACAGGTCAGGTACATAAATCTCATTGTTTTACATTATAATTACGATCTTTAACTCAAATTCTTCCTATCTGATTTTAAAGGACCTGAGCTCAGCTATCACACATTTGAGCCCACTGGCAAATTCTCCCAAGGTGCTACTAAAACACGTAATTGTCTGCCTTTGACTTTCTGGTCCTGGCTGACTTGTACTTTGCTTCTGTGCATGCATGTAGCATGATGTGGAGAGGCCAAAAGCACCAGCAGCCTCTGGAAACCTCCCTGCATCTTTGGAGTTATCGTGTCCTTGAGAAACAGGGGTGCTGCCATTCAGGTGAGTGGTTTAAGCTCCTGAGTCTGGGAATCTGAGCCATCGTCTCCCTGGAGTATTGTGAAAATAAACCAATTATTGAAGAGCAATTTCCTCCTGCAGGTGTTTTTTTGGTCTCGAGCACTATCTTGTGTCTCAGGGATGTGCAGACAGCTGCACAGAGAGCAGCCATGCAGGGCACAGCTTTCTCCAGATCTGCATGAGCAACGAGGAGGCAAATAAGTTCTCTTGGAGGCAGCGGAAGGTGAGAGCTGGGAGTTTGGTTCTTATCCATTTCTAATTGGGATTATGCTGGCAACTATCAGCCCCATCTTTTGATATTTGGGAGGAAGAAATGGGAAACTGAACGGCAACAGTGGGCTGCTCCTGCATAAACTGTTCTGGCAAAATGCCTTTTAATTTCATGTGAGCTGTGCCTGCGAGAAGACGGAAGGATCAAGCTATCATCAAGAAAGATTAGGATTTGGAGCCAGGTTTTGGAAATTGTCTCCTATCTCAGTAATGAATCAGACACCTTAGGTGAAATTCGGATCCTACTGAATAAGCATTTTCTTTTTCTGTGTTTACCAGGGCCAGGATTTCACCCCTAACTTCAAATATTCCCAAACCCTGCTGTGCCTGCAGCTTGGAGCTGGTTGCCAATGTTATATCCTAAAATTGTATCTCATTTATATTATCCTTGTAGGACCTGATTTTGCTCCCCGTGATGGGGGTTCCAGTGTTGAGTTCAAGATGATGGGACTGTCCCTCTTTTACTCTGCTGTGTTACAGAATTGTGATATTTTAAAAGTGATTCTTCTTAATTTATATTATTCTTGGTAATTCTAGGCTTGGTTTCATTTACACCAGAAATAGGATCCATTTTCTCTGCCTGGGAAGGAAGACACTCTCAAGGGCTTACTGATATTTGTATGTTTGACTTTAAGGCAGAAGTTTGTTCCTAATTAATTGAATAAGTGCTTTAATCCCTGGCCTGAGGGCTTCCCATAGAGCATTAGCTGTATTAAGAAGGAAATGGAGTGTAATCCCTTTAATATAAGCACAGGAGAACATGAGAGTTTCACATTTCTGGAAATAGTTTCTTTCCTTGTTGCATTATTTATTCTAATATTAATTTGCATAAAATGCAGTGAGGATGAAGGGCTTCTCCTCTTTCCTGACACCAGTGCAGAGCTGTCAGCAGCACACAGCCCTTGCGAGAGCATCCTTGGGCTGCAGTTGCACACTGGTACATTACAGCGTGCAGAGAGAAATAACTTGTGGAATTCAGCTCATTCCGATGGTGCCTGTGAACACAGGTCCGTGACTGGCTCTCCTCCTGGAGCTGAGATCTCATCTTCCTGGCTCATCACCAGCATTTACCACTATTTTCATCACTGTAGTAGCAGAGAATCTCGTTTCTGAACCAATGGCTGCACGAGGCTCACGTGCAGCTGCAGAAATTGGACTCTTGGATCGTGATTCAGCTCACCAAACCCAGGCTGTCTGGGTTTATTTCAGCCCCAACTACATACCTGCATTGGTCACATGAACTGGGCTGAATGAGCCAGGAAGTGAGGAGGGATCAGCTCAGAGGGAGATGTCCTCCTTGTGTGCATCCAAAATAGTCTTCTGATGAAATGCATCCAAACCTGGTCAAGGCTTAATGTTTTTTAAAGACTAAATACTGCTGTGTGGATCTGGTGTGGTGTTCCTCTCTATTCATGGGACAGAGGACTCCATCTGAGCATCCTCTGCTGTCTCCTGTTGCAGCTTATCAGAGGAAGAGAAGGCAGCATGTGAAGGGGACTGTTCAGGTGTCCTCAGCCACACTCTGAGTCCAAGAGGAGATCCCTGCCTGCCCTAATTCTGCAGTGTTCCCCATCCTTCCATGCAGGGAGGTAAGGATGATGTTTTCTGCTCAGCACACCCACAAAGCATGTCCTTTTCTCCTCAGTTTCCCCATCTTTTGCTCACCTCTTTAGCAGGAGCTGGGGGTGCTTCAAGAGCTCCCAAAAGGCAGGCCTCGTCCCTCTCCTGGCCACGTGTCCCCAGCATGGCTGGCTGCAGCTGAAGAAGTGGGTAGCACCCCCCCAGCAGGATTGTTGGGTGCCTTCACCTCCAAGAAACAACCCCAACCCCCTCAGGCTCCCCTTCCTCCACCAAGGCCTCCAGGGTTCTGAAGTTCAGTGGTGTCACAATGGAGTTTTCCTTTGACCCTGGAGACACCACGACCACACAATCATTGTTCGATCCCATCACTGATGTCCCCTGTCCCAGGAGGGGTCACACCTGTTCACCCTCTGGGTCACTTTGGGGCTGCTGGTGCTGGGATGCCTCCATCTCATCCCTTCTGGGTTCCAACAGACTGCATCCCCTGAAGTGTCTGTCTCCGTACGTCCTGGTTGGGTATATTTTGCTTTGCTGAAGCTGGATGAAATCAGTCATGCTCTGCCAATTTCAGCCCCAGCTGAATCCCCTTCCTCCTGCCAGTAGCCAGCCTCAGTTCTCCAGTTCCCTTATCCCTGGAGGTGGGATGCAGGAGAAGATCTGAGCTGCTGGTTTTTAATGGAGTGATTTTTCTGGTGCAGGTTCCTGGTTCACCATGGAGATGGTGAGGGATGCAAAGGCCTGGAAGGTGAAGTACACACAGGACTCTCATCCTCACTGGTGTTTCAGTAATGGGTTTGTTTGGCTGGGTCTGCTAGTCTGGGAACATAATAGGAACTGGTGACAATGGAATTCTGCATCCTGGCCAAAGGCAAACACTGGTCTGGGAAGCCCAGAGGGGGAAAAGAGTGAAATGTTAGAAAAAAAGGACTGAGAATATAAAAGATATCCTTGCCCAAGGTGCGTGACTGTTGGCAAGGCACACGAAGCCCTCCCTGAGGTGCTGTGTGCTGCTGCAGTGTCCCTAATCACAGGGCCATGGCAGTGCAGCCCCTGCCTGGGCCGGCATGTGCAGGGGAAATGTTTGTGTAGCAGTGGAGATCACAGTAACACTTCAGCATAGAAACAGCTCTGGAGCCAGCCTGAAGGCTCACCTCACCAGCTTTCCTGGCTCCAGCAGTGCTCATGGTGCATGCTGAGGGTCAAGACACACAGATAGTGCTCTCTCCCTAAAATCCTCTCCCTGTCTCCAGAAATTTGCACCACAAGGATTTCTGGTTTTAGGGCATGTGTCACAGGCTTTATATCCCCTGGCAGAGTTTTCCGCCATAGTTTCTCCGATGGCTTTGCAGAATGAGTATTGACATTAGCCAGCACTTTAAATACGTGATAAGCACACAGCAAATGTTACTGAAACAGGAGATGGAGGCATGTGCTGATTTAACCTGAGTGACACTGGACCTCAGCAGCTGATCAAAGTATTTCTGCAACTCTGCATTAGAGCTCTGCCTGGGGCCATTTGGGCAGTCAGAGGAGGTTTGAGGAAGGCAGGAGGAAGAGTCTTTGTTGCAAGGGAAATTCTGGGACAAGAAGAGCCCCAGAAACCATTGTCAAAAGAGTGTAGGACCTTCCTGGCCACCCTTCTTGGGGCTTAACTGAGCAAGGGCTCACCCCGTTGGACTGGCCCCAGAAGAGCAGCTCATCCTCTCCTGAGCTATGAGGGAGCATTTTGGGTTTGTATCACCACTTTTGAAGGCTTCCCCTGAATCTTAGTGATTGCTTGTGTTTGCCTTCTCTTGCTTGCAGCTGCCTCCTGCCCTGGACAAGTACAAGAGCATGTACCGGAAGGATTTCTGCTGGCAGGACGACTACCACTCACCCACCCAGGCACACGTACCGGTACCGTGCCCTTCTCCTGCCTTGGATCCCCAGCCCCAGCTGCCAGCTCCCCTGTCGGGACACTGGGATGGTGCCAAGGGGCAGCAGCAGTGGGTGCTGTCTGCACCGCTGTGGTCCCCACGGCTGTGACCCACCAGCGGGTCCCATCACGCCCAAATGCCCTGGGCTTGCGCCCCCACCGCTTGTGCGGGAAATCCCCCTGGCACCCTCCGGGAAAGCTGTTGGTGGGGAGTGATGCTAATTACGCTCATTAAGTCAGGGCACTAACGAGTGCTCGCTGAACCGGTGCCGGAGCCTTGCGCTGCCATTGCTCCCCGTGGGGCTGCGGGGTGCGCCAGGGTTGGACCCATCCCGGCACCGCCCTGAGGAGGGGGATTGCGCTCGGGATGGAGATGGCTCCTTGCCCCGACACGGGCCTGAGAAGGCTTCTGCGGGGAAGCTGGGGTTGTTTTTTTTCTAATCTCCTTGCGGTGCGAGCGACCCCCTGAGCTATTTAATCTGATTTGCCTCGCTCCGCCTGCCCTGGCTTAATTGCTTGTGGCAGCCCGGTGGGGACAGCTGCGGTTTGCACTGGGCCACTGCGGAGAAGTGGTGGGGGGCATGCTCGGTGCTGGAGTGCTTTGGGCTCGTACGCTCACGAGAGAGGGAGAAAAAAAAGTTGAGGCGGGGAGGAAAAGGGCGGGG
>VWZT01007814.1:70202-85957 GCA_013397055.1 Pachycephala philippinensis | reverse complement strand
TCCTCTCCCTTTCCTCTCCCTCTCCCTCTCCCCCCTCCTGCCCCGGGGAGCGCTCCTGCTGCCAGCAGCCTTCATTAGCGCTCCTGCTCGGGGCTCCCGCTGTTCTCGGGGCTGGCCAGCGCTCCCCGGGCAGCCCCAGCCTTAGGTGGCTGCTCCGGAGCCCGGCTGCGAGGGCAGGGTTTAACCCCTGCCTGCTGGAGCACGGTTTCCGAGCCGTGCATCTCAGGTTTTTTTTTCCTTTTCTCCATTTTCCTTTATTTATTTAATTTAAATTGTTACGTTTTATTTTTGGAAGGCTGCGCGCTTCCTGTGGAGGTGCTGGGAAGGGAGCTATGTCTGATTCCCTTGGGTTGCAGCTCCCTTTGGCTCTTTACTAATTCCCAAGGCCTGCCAAAGAAAGCTGTCCCACTGGGTAGTGTGATGATGAGGTACTCGGGAGGCCCAGGTTTCCCTCTTGGCCCTGATAGGATTTGTTCTTTTTTAAGAGAATAAAACAACTGTGATGTTTTTATCTGTGAACTTTTGGGCACTAACCTACTCCCAAGGGGAACGTGGGGAATTCCTTGGGTTAGGGAAGAAAGCACTGGCTAATGAGCCATCCCTGCTGTGGTCTCCTAGAGGCTCTTGTCCCTCTGGAGATGCCTCAGGAGGAGCTCTGGCCATCCTCAGTGGGGGAAGCCCCCAGATACAAGTAGTTCCTGTAGCTCTGCAGCCTCCACCTGCCCTACTGTCAGCCTGGCAAAGGAGAAACATTGGGGGATTGCCCTGAGGACCCTGAAGTTTGAGGGACAAACAGAAACCCACAGAGATCCAGGACAAACCCTGTGAGGATGGTCCTTGCTGGCCCAGCAGCCTGGTGGAGCTCACAGCAGGAGAATCCCTTTCTGAGCCCCTAAAAAGCATCTGGAGCTGCAGAGAGACTGGAGCCCCCCCAGAGCAGCCACAGCAGCAGCCTCTTTAGCCTCTCCCTGACATGAACCCTGGAGCCATTCCCTTTCCCACCATCAAACCACGGCTTTTCCCAGGGCTCCCTCCCTCCTTCCCGCTGCCCACCCAGGGCCCAGCAGAGTCCCAGGCTGTAAGATGGGCAGGCAGAGGAAGCTGTGATGGTTCCTGTACTTAAATGAGAGCCACAGAGCTGCTCTGTGGCCGCTGTATCCCAGAGATGCTGACCCTGCCGAAGCCCAGGCTTTGCTGCGGGCGGGTGTTTGACGATGCTTTAGGAACTGCCCTCCCCAGTTGCTGCCTCTCCATTCACACGGGACTTTTTTCTGCAGACACCTTCATTCCTTCCTGTTCCAGACATACCCAAGTGTTACCTGCCAGAGTGCCAGCCCTCTGACCTGTCAACGAGGCGGGCAGGGAAACTGGAGATTCTCGCTGACCCGATGCACGACCTGTCCTGCTGCCCGCCCCTTCCAGCTCCTGCTCCGACAGATGGAACAGAGGGTAACCCATGAGCTGGCACTGCTGGTGAACAGCTGACTGGCCACGTCCAGCTGCCCGAGGGGCTGTCTGCCTGGGCCTTTGCCAGCCCCCAGCCCCTGGTCCGTGCTGGCTGGACGCACATGGATGGCAGCATCCTGGTGTAGCCTCAGTGCTGGGCTGAGCCTGGCGAGGATTCACACACGGGCACAGCACCCTGTCACCAGGAATGTGCAGCTCCCAGGCCAGCTCAGAGCACGGGTGTAGGGAGCTGGGGCTTTAGAAACACCTCAGTGCGTGAAGAGCCATTGCTAGCAAGGGTCTCTAAGGGTTTTATCTTCACAGCTCTGTTGGGTAAAGGGAGATGCAGTCAACACCACATTGCAGAAGTGCAGGGAGGGAAGAGGACTCTGGTTGGGTGTGAGGGGTTTGGGTGGTTTTTGAATGCCTTCTGGTAAGGGTACCTGTCTGACAGCAAATGCAGCAAAGGGCATGGTAGCCAGCCCTCAGCCACACCATTTAACAGCTTGCTTGCATGGATTAAAATGCTGATGGAAGTCAGAAAAACAAATGGAGTGGTCAGCAAACATCACTCTGCCATGCTCAACCATCCCAAAGCAGTGGGGATTTTCCCCTGAGCTCCTGCTTGAGAGTGAAGAGGGTGGCATTGCTCAGCAGTGCTCCAGAAGCAAACAGGAGACATGGCCAGGGACGTCCTCTCTGTTCCCTGAGCTGATCTCTCCCTGTGTGGAATGCCTGTGTCTGGATTCTTTCGTGATCAGAGGGGAGCAAAGACACAGCCATCTCCTGAGGGTTCAATGCCACCCTAACAATGAGGGGAAGTAAGCCCTGGCAGGTTTTCTCTCTCCACTGAATAGGAGAGTCTGGACAAGCAGCTCAGATGGACATGACTCCGTATGGACCACACCTTACATCTGAGGGCTTCAAGCATCTCCTTGCCAAGCCCATCTGCAGCTGTCTTGTGCTAATGACAAAACTCCTGTGGGCTTTTCCCTTCCTGCTCTGCCCCTGTGTATCCCAGCAGTGCAGTTTTTCCCCCTTTCACACACAGACCTGCTGCAGAGGGTCTCAGCTGCTTTTAGCACTCCAGGGCAATGTGGAGAGAGCGTGGCTCCTTCCACTTGCTTTGCACCAACATAAATCCTTCCCCTACTTGTGCCATGATCAATGCAAAATTGGTGCACCTCAGCAAAGCTCTGAAGTGACTGAGTCTCCCCTGATTTACGCCAGTTGAAATTCCAACTTACCCTATCTGAAGGATAGGATTTGGGTGAGTAATTGATGGTGATTCCTGACTAATGCACCTTCTTCTTCTCCCATGTCTCAGGGGCGTTGGTGCCGAGGGAACTGCCATCCACCAAAGTGACCACCTACCAGCAATTCACCCAGGATTTGTACCGGGAAAGGCTGTTCAATGCTGATAAATACAAATACCATAACCTTGGCTCATCTATTTTAATGAGAGGTCAGTGGACAGAGGCTGTGGCAGCTGCCCCCTGAGAATGACTGGTGGCCTTCAGCCTGGCTTTGGGTTTTTAATTTAAATTTCAGAAGAGGGTGAAGAGAAAGTGAGTGACACAGGAAGGGTTCCCAGATCCCCTGTAACCATCTGCCCATCAGTGGGGAGAAGCAGGGCAGAGAAAAACAGTTATCTTCTAGAAGAAGTTGGAGTGTTGTGAATGGTGTTTCTTTCACCCCAATTTCCAGACAGGCCACCCCATGGAGCACAACGCTGCTCGATGTGGTCTCCCTGGAAATAAGGTCACAGCACAGGAGCTGCTGCTGGGTTGCATTAACAGCCTGACATGGTCATGCACGTGTGAGACACCTGTAACCTCAGCCTCAGTGAAAACAACAAAAATACCCTACCAGTGACTCATTATAGGAATGTGTCATTTTAAAAATAGCCAGAAAATATGAAACGTCTACAAAGGCAGCTCTTCTGTGTGTGTCCTCCCTGCACGCTTATCCCCAGGCAGATCTGCACGATCAGAACAGACAGGAGGACACACACCAAGCTGTTAACACACAGATAAGACATCTCTGGAGAATCAGATGGGAGATTGTACCTCTTCAAATCAGCTCCCACAGGGATTTTTGGGGAAGATATCACAGCAGATGTGATGGTGTTCAGTTAGGGGTTAAGCGAACCATGGATCTCTTCCCTGGTTTAGTCCCTGATTAACGGTATGAAGGAAAAGAAAATCTAGACAGCAGGGGGAAATACATAGCAGGTGACAAGTCAATATCCAGACACGAAGATCACAAGATATCATTTCCAAGTCTGCATTGTGTGGTTTCCCTCACACAGGCTATGGAAAATAAGGGCTGAATAATCTCATCTAAATGACCTTATCTACACCAGGGCAGCAATTCCTGCATTTTCCGTTGGCTAATCCCTTCATCATGGGAGCTCCAACAGGAGCACTGGAAGCACAAACAGCCAGTGGAGCTTAGGGGAAGGGGGAACACTCAGGCTGTGCAAAACAGGAGACAGCGATCAAAAAAAAAAATCTTTAAATTATTTGGATTCTCTTTCACCAGACTACTCTAACCTTGAGTGGAAAAGTATCTACAATCAAGATTACCAGGGCCAGGCAGGAATCCATGATGGATTCTTTACAGAGGAGTTAAGGCCTTCTCCCGTTTTCCCCGAAGAGAGCCGCTTCAATTAGTAAGGGAAAAGTGGGATGGGGAGGAGAAGGTGGCTGCTGGGAGGGGGGAACAGGGTAAGATTAGGGCAGGGAGGTTTTGCAGCTGCTTGGAATTGGAAGGTGTTTCTCAAGTGTGAATCTCCCTGAATGTGTTACGCAATGAGCCCAAAGAAATTCCCTTGAGGACAAATCCACTCTCAAAGCCTGATCAGCCTTTTCTTGAAAAGCTTTGCAGTGGGTTGATAGGAGTGGGGAGACAACTTCTGGGACAGCCTCATCCCTGTGGAAAGAGGATCCCTGTGGGGCTAGGGCAAGAGGCATGTCTCATCATTTCCATGCCCAGGCTTCCCCTGGGAAAGGGCTCTCTCAAATCAAACAGGGCAGGAGCTGTTTGCAACGTGACTCATCTGCACACTATGAACCAAACAGGCACAAACTGCTCCTGAGCTCCCATTTCTCACTGGAAAGGCAATTCCTCCCTGCTGCCTCATGCCCCCCACCTTCCCCTAACACACATCTATTTCAGCTCTGCACTGCAGATTTTAATCTGTGATCCTGGAGTTGTATGTGGGCTGGAGACTGAGCCTCTGTAATGGTTGGTCCAGGTGGGAGATCAATCCAAATGACAGCCGTGTGTGGCAGCATCTGCCCCGTTCCTGATGGAGATGGGCTGTTCCCCCTCTCCCCCATCCCATCTGAACATGCTTTGGTTCTCTCTGCAGATTCCTGGCTGGGTGGTCAAACACTGCAGAAGGGGAGGCAGGTCCCTTGTCCTGAGGCACGAAGCACAGGAGGGAGGGCCTCTCCTCACCCCCTTCTCCATGTTCCCTGCAGTAGCCGCTGGGTTTCTGAGTACGCAGACAGCTACAGCATCTTCCTGAAGAGGCTGGACTGGTCATCCCCCATCTCTGCACAGTGGCTGCCCTTTGGGAAGGACGCGCGCTGGACACCGCGGTGGAAAGAGACCACTCACTGAGTGGTGCCAAAGTGGCCGTGGTGAGCACCAGGATCATCCATGTCGGCCCTGAGAGCTGGGATTTCAGGGACTGAGGCAGTGGGAAAAATTATAAACAGTCGTGGGGCCTGGTACAAACTACCATGAGAGCAGTTTGGCTGCTGGAATGTTCTTCTGAGTAGCAGCATTTGTCCCAGCTCAGTGCAGGAGGGTTGGACCAGATGACCTTCAAAAGTCCATTCCAACCCAAACCATTCTATGATTCTATGATTTCTGGGCTCCTAGAAAGTGATTTCCCAGCCAGATCTAGTTAGGAGAATATTTTTTACAGTGAGGGTGGTCAGACACTGTCTGGAAACTGGAGAGGTGGGAGAATGGCATGGAGGTGTTCACTGGGTGACAGTGCTGGGTCTGAGTGGCCTCATCTAGGCTGGCTCTGTTGGGCCAGGACACCTGCATTATCCCATGTTTTTCTGATTTCTTTTAGGATGTGTTACCTATGTTGTTCTGTGATTACAGCTCTTTTTGGCCCTCCAAGCTGCCTGTGTGATACTGCTCATCAGAGACCCTGAAAGCCTGGGATACCTCGTCTTTTCCAAACCCACCACCGTGTCTGTCAGATGTGAAATGTTTGGCAGAGTGTAGATCAAATGCAGATTATGATTAAAATCTCCCAAGAAACTCAGCTTTTATCATGGTCAGAAAAAGAGTTTTTTGGGGGGGACAATGGAGGCTACAGAGCTAAAATCACTCGGGCAGTTTCAATTAATGTACTTTAAAGAAGACTTGATGATAAACTTTGTCTCTCAGCAAGAAGCAGTGTGTGTTAAACAGCCTTGTTGGTGTTAATTTACTCCCTAAAGCCTTGTGCACTCACAGGGAGGGAAATATCTGTGTTATTCAGGGCAGCTGAGTACCAGCCTTGCAGAGCTCCTTCCCCTCCTTTACATTTAACACCTTATTCCAGGTTTTGGCCATCAATTTCAGCTAATGCTGGGTTAAACCGGAATTGAGATTGCCGTGTCCGGGGTTTTTAAGTTTCTGGAAGGATCAAGGCTGCTCCCAGCCAGAAGATGGCATCGGAGAGCCGCCGAACCCAGAGCTGGGAAGGGCTGACAGCCCTTCTGCTGTGCCTTTAGTGACCTGACTGGGTCTTCTAAATTGATGCCAAAATTATCCCGGAGCAGGTAGTGCAGAGAAACATCTCCCTGACTCCTAAAAGGTATTCCTTTAAATGGACATCCTCCATTAGCAGTATTGAGGGATAAGCAAGACATTTTTAACAGATACAGCTAAAATATCAAAAGTAATGAGAACAAATAACTTATTTTACAATAATATCAAATATCCCCACACCTATTGGTGACAGGGATTATGCAGCCACAGCAGCACACTGGTCCCTGCCCCAAAGAGTTCATCCTCTGAGCTCTGGGGGATTTAGCAAAATGATGTCTGGCAGGTCCAAGCTCCAAGCAGAAGATACAGGGAAGTAGAAGAGACCAGTGATTCTGCAAAGCTGCTCTGGTGTGGGGCATTGCTGACCACAGCCCATGCAGCATTTGGGTGACACAGGGTATTCCCACTGTAGCTAAGCATAGTGGACTAGTGGCAATTTTGGAGGACAGAAACAATGAAACTACCTTTAACTTTAAAAATAGGGGGAAATACTTGCTTACGTCAGAGAGGAGACAGAGTTTGACTTCTTTGAGGAAAACGAGACCATGAGAATTGAGATGTTCTTAATGGAAAGATGTACTTTTACACCTCTTAAAATTAACCCCGTGGTCTCATTGATAGTTTTCTCTTCTGAAAAAACCATCATTTTCCTGCCTGCCCATGCTGGAGCTGGGCTCCTCAAGCTGATTTCCACACCACTGTGCTGTGTGTTGCTGCACTGACAAGGGCTGTGTCTAGATGAGTTCTCAGAGCACACATACAAGGTAACATCACTAGGAAAAAGCGTGTTGCTAAATGCTAATCACAACCATTTGTTTGTGGAAACAAATGCCTGGATAAGAATCTATGGTTTGTGCTACCCCCCATCAGGAGCAGTAATGAGGATATTCAATCAGGCAGAGGGATACTGGATTTGCTAAAGTGGTCCTTAACTCTGTGCCAGGGAGAAGGAAGGAAGCTGCGGATGCTGGAGATAAATGTCCTGACAGCATCCTTGCTCAGGCACTTCCCAGATTTGGAGACCAGGCTTAGAGATGCAGCTTTTGAAAACTGCTCCACGTTTCAGCCCCCACCCAGGATCCAGCCTGTTGCATCCCCATCTCCTGCCATTTCTCTTCCCAAAGTTTTCTTTCAAACCTTTGTTTCTCCAGCCCTCGTTGCCCCTTCCCAATATGGGTGCGGGCACCATGGCAGTGATGCTGTTAGTGCTTTTTCCCCGCTCCCAGCTCCCTGCTGATGGAAATGGTGATGGTCCCAAGGCAGTTCAAACACACCAAAGGGCTCTCAGGGCCCCAGGGAGTCACTGCTGCATGCAGGGGACATTCAGGCTGCTTGCAAATATATCCAGATGGCAGAGGGGAGTGCACACAGAATCAGTTTTTCAATTTTCCTTTTCAATTTGCCTCCAGCAATGCTGTGGCTTTTCAGTGGATGGATCCTGTTCATGTGAGTGACACAGGGTTAACACTGAAGAGCACTGGGGTCAAAAAGAGCTGAGAAGCTCTAGATAATACTGGATTTACCTCAACACCAACCGTTTTCAGTCCTTTTCCTGCAGCACCAAGACGACACCAGCCATGAGCTCAACAGGGTTCAAAAAGGGATACAACCAGGTTTTACAGTAGTAGCAAAGTCCAAGAGAAAACCCCTGAAACAACACAGAGAAACAAGCTGGGTATGAGTCAGAATGTGGCTGCTGGAGATTAGGAGACGTTTTCCAGGATCCTGCTGCCTCGTTACTGCTATGGTTGAGCCATGGGCATATTTCTTCTGAGTATTTGGTGCTTCCCTGTGTCCAAAACAGAGGAACATCCCTGGATGGAGGCTACTCTCATCTGGTGAGAGCTCACTGGAGCCATGGAAAGACAATCCACTTTAAATCTGAGTGATATCATCCACAGAGCTGCCACAAAGATGTTCCCTCTCAGGACACTCAGCTGGTCCCATCACAAGAAGCACAACCCAGTGAATGTAAAATTTGCAGGTTTTCCCCCCAACGTACAACTTCAGGGAAAACAGGTTTTTGGTAAGGCTGAAGTGATGCTTTGTGCCTGAGTGCCTTAGTGCCATCTCCTGGGTAGAAGGGGAAATTCTCATTTTGGAGGTGGAACACGTGGTCCGAACTCCCTCGGCTGTTCAGTCATCAGAATCCCGATTGGCATCAGGATCCCACGCTCTGCCTGCTCCTGCTAAGCTGCTAAAGAATTGTCTTCCTTAGGATTCATAATGGAGATGTCTGTTCAGGGAAAAGGACACTCTGAGTTCATCCCTCATCGTCGCTGTGAATTTTCAAGTAGCATGTTCCATCTTTAATTTTGTCTTTTCTATTTCCCAGTATGGCAGCACGGACTGAACTCTAAAGGCACTTCATGCATCCTTTATGGAAAAATTAATTCAAAATTATCGTGGATTAATCTATTGATGACTTTCTCTACTTTGAGTCTTTCTAGAACTCTCCACAAATTATCTCATTGTACATCAGAGGTGCAAAACGTCCTCGTTGAATGGCTTAATGAATTTCACAGTGCTGCAAGACAGGCTAAAATACGTCTGTGGTCATCCTGGCCACCACTGCAGAGCATCTACTTCACCAAAGAATGACTGAACCCTCAAATGTGTTTGATGCTGCCTGCACCTTGCACGGGAACAGGCAGAAATCCCACAACAGCTTCCTTGGAAGAGCACGGTTGGGAAGAACTGGTGATTTGTGACAGAACAGGTAAAAGTTTTCAGAGGTGTTTTTAGAAATGTAATTAAAAGATTAATTTATCCCAGCAGAGCAAAATGTTGGTGGTTGGGGTTTCATTGGTATGATGTGACATTTATAAAAGAGAAGCACCTGCAGTGACTGCTTGGACACCTTCCCTGCTCTGCAAACTGCACTGCCCACGAACTCCACCACTTCTTTGAAGGCTGCAAGGACATTCAAGGGCTGATCCTCACCCATCACTGAGCAATCAACTTTTCCTCCTGTTTTGGACAAAACTCTTCCCATGGCCGCCAACTCACAATTGTGCAATAAATCATTCAGCATATGCCTAATGTTAACAGAGCAAGAGTTAATAATGCAAATCCTCCATCTGCTGCAGCCAGGTCAGCCCTGCCCTTGGCTCAGCCACCAGCCTGAGCAGAAATTATAAGGGAAAGAACTTGCCAATTAACAGGTTTGGCCAAACCATGATTTTTGTCAAGGGATGGTGGTCAAACAACCCTTTTTGAGTGGTGCAGTTTTAATGGCACTTTCTTGGGCAAATGATGGAGTTCAAAAGAGATGGAGAGAAACAGAGAGAAGTGTGAAAGGCTTATTGTGGTGGCTTGGCAGTCCAGAACAAAAGCAACTGCCAACCACTCCTCCCAACTTCCCTAAAATCAGGTCTTTTTCTTTCCAAGCAGCCTCAGCTGGCCTCATGCCTGTTTCCATGCTGTTTCCATGCTGTTTCTGGGGCAGCTCAGGTGCTGTTAGTGTTTGGGAACAGTCTGCTGGGCTTGAATGTGGGACACGACCTTCACAGAAGTTCATGAACACTTAAAAATTCTTCACTGCCTTTATTTGAGCTTGCTAGGATGAAGAGAGTTTCTTTGGTTCAGTTAAAAGCTAAATGAATCATCCAATGGAAAATGAAAGGGGATGTATTGCTGAGATGTGATGACTCCATTTATGGTGTACAGATCTGTCTGATGCTGCTGCAAGATAAAAGTGAGTTTACAGCTATAAATGACTGCAGCTATAAATGACTGCAGCTATAAATGACTACGTGATGATGACAGGTCCTCTGCATGCACCTGCCTGGCCTGTGCTCTGCTCAGAGGTGGGTTCCAAGTGCTTTGCCTCAGATCTCCTTCTTCTGGAAGGAAACGCAGCCTGCTGTCAGGACTGAGGGAATGGCCTGAGGTTGTGTCAGAGAGGTTTAGGTTGGATATTAGAAAAATGCTCCTCCCCAGATGGTGGTTGGGCACAGGAACAGGCTCCCCAGGGCAGCACCAGCTTGACAGAGTTGAAGGGATGTTTGGTCAATGCTCTCAGGCTCAGGATGTGACTCTTGTGGATGGTGCTGTGCAGGGCAGGATTTGGACAGGATGATCCTTGTGGGTCCCTTCCAACCCAGCTTATTCACTGATTCTGTGGTCAGCTTGCATGCTGCTTGATGGATTTGCCTCCATCAGATATAAACCGTGCTGGTAAAGCTGTTAGAATTTTCCACTGATACTATTTTTTCTTTTATTTTTAAATTACCAGCAACATATTCTGTAATAAATTTTGATTTTGCCCATATTTTTCAGTTCTCCTTCCATGAGTTCAAAACAAAATGTTTCAACCCAGGTTCGTGCTGACCCAGATGTTTTACTTTCCTCTTCAGCTCCTTGTTCACTGGACCTTGAAAAAATTGTCTTTTGGGTGGCCTGAGCCTTTCCTTTCCCTGGCAGGTGATTCTTGGTGCAGTGGACACATC
Organism: Pachycephala philippinensis; assembly: GCA_013397055.1. Classification (NCBI taxonomy): domain Eukaryota; kingdom Metazoa; phylum Chordata; class Aves; order Passeriformes; genus Pachycephala; species Pachycephala philippinensis. The sequence goes on along the minus strand of VWZT01007814.1, from coordinate 75,275 downwards.
TCAGGTGTTCTGGGATCATGTGGCCTTTGTAGACCCGAGCCTTGCTGCTCGGTGAGAACAGTGGTGATATCCAGCCAGGCCTATCCCCCTCAGGAGGGGCCAATCTTACATGGAACTAAACCTATCTCAAACATTTCCCTTTTTTAAAAAAACCCAATTGTTAAACGGAAACATGCTGTAATAATTGCAAATTCAGTTCTCATCCTTCCATGGAGACATCCAGCTGTAGGTGTTTGGCAGCAGGAAAATGGTATGCCGTAGAAATATGAAAAATAGGTAGATTTTATTTTTCTGTGGGCTGGATATCAAGGGAAAATATTCTTGTGGATGATGTTAGATGGCTCCTGGGTGGGTTGCTGATAATGAGACAATTAATTAAGCAGGTCAGCAGGGCAAACAGTCCCATCAGGAAGCTCCTGCTCTAATCAACACGTGAGGGTCTTCCAGCCTGGAAGCTGCTCCTTCCTCTGCCAACTGCTCCTGCTTTCCATCATGGTTCACACTATCAGATGTCACTGTATTTATCCAGGGAATGTGCATATAAAACACATAAATAACTGCAAAAAGTGAAAACAAGCACTTCAGTGTTTTATTTCAATCAAACTGCCTCAAAAGCAGATACAGGCTGTGATTGATGTGACACCCTTACAATCACCTACACCCTCTTCAGTTCAGCTGTGACAAAAACCTACTTTACCCAGCGAGCCAGATCAGCTGCACTGCACCACAGGTGGCAGAGGGGCTCTCAAAATCCCATTGCATTTCTCCCTGTGGTGATGAGTTCACACACCCTGAAAACTGCATCCAAAGGCTATCGGGTTCCCTGCAAAATTTTCCACTCATTTCAAGAGGCTCAGACTCTGTAGAAAATAAATAAGAAAAAAAGTTTAAAAGTTAATGTAATAAAAATCAGAGAGAGGAGCCCCCTGATGTGGCTCTTTGCAGTCCCACAGCTGAAAGTGCTCACTTTCCCATTGCCTCCCCTGCCCTCCTTCCTGCAGTGGTCACAGCTCCCTGCAATAAACTCAATAAACCCAACCTTGCTGCTACAAACACCAGCCTGCAGGCTTTAACTCTGCCTTACCCTGGTTTTGCAAGGTGCTGCTGCTGAGTTGGGCTTGTTCACATGGTGCTGCTGCACAGACTGGTGCTGAGTGCCAGCTGTGACAGGGCAGTAAAGGTGACACAATAACAGAACCCTCAAAAATTTGGGCTCAAAACAGAGCCCCAAACCTTTGGAAACCCCTCTGAGGCTGTTGGAGAAATGGGAACCTTGAGAGGTGGGAAAAATTTCTTCAAGACTAGCAGAGAAATCAAGAAGTGGTGCAAAGCAGAAGGAAAAGAGTGGGGTAGCAGCTGATGTGCTTGGGGAATTTGGTGCCCTGTGAGCCTGTGCCTGCCTACTGGTGCCCTGAAACCCAGCCAGGGCACATACAGGGAATGGTGGCTACCCAGCATTGCTTGTACCAGTTTCCTGTTTGCCTAACACAGAATAAATGGAGTTTTTTATTCCAAATGGAGCTGTGCAGCCAGACGGAGAAATGCCAGCTCTGATGTTTTGGTTTTTCATACAATTCTTTCTGATCCCAATATTGTGTTCAAAGGAAAAACGTCCAAACAACGTTTCTGCAATCCTTGGAAGTCATCTAACTCCAGTCCTATCTGGAGGTGACCCTGGTGAGACAGGAAGGAGGAAGAGACTGTAAGACCACTGGTGCTGTGGCTCTGTGGGATGCAGAACAGCTTGGAGATGCCCAGGCAGAAGGGGAGGACTGCAGGGTGTGGGAACCAGCCCATCCTGGTTGGGAGTGGGGTGTGGGCTGTCAGGTAAGTGCAAAGTTCGGGTTTTCTGTGGCTTGAGGAGCGAGTTCTAGGTTAAAAGAAGTGTGGGAATAGTCTTTGAAGAGGAATCAGGCCTTTTCTTTTCACTGGCACATTTCTAGCTTTTAAAGAAGATTGAAAAACAGAGGAACTGGAGAAAAGACAATACTTGGGCTTTTAGAAAATTGTAACCCTCTTTTTCCATTCATTTTTGACCTAATTTGTTTATCTACCTTTTCCAGAGCAGAGTCAGCTGTCCCTTTAATCAGCATCACCCTAACCAGGCTAGCACAGGGTGTTTCGTGAAACCCACCTGAATTTTCAAATAGTTCTGTGGCCAAAACAGTTTTTCATCCTGAATGAACACTGCATTGAAAGGGACCCTCTCCTCCCCCCAAAATTTCACCTCTAGGAAGGAAGGGAAATGTTCCTGAGTGTGAGCCCCAAACTCCCAGGCCTGCAGCTGGTAGGGAAAGACAGACTGGGTGGATTTGGGATGCTCCTGGGGATGGGATTTGCACGACAGGACAGAAATCTGCGAGGCTGGAGATGAAACTCTCCGCTGAGTCACGTCAGCTCTGCAATGCAGGTGCTCTCCTGTCACTCTGTTCCTCTCTGTTTTGACCACTCTTCTGGGGATGACCAATGTCTGAGTCACCTCTCATAAAGCTGCTCCCGGATTTGCATTTTCCACGGTTGCTGCACATCCCGTAATAGATGTTTTCCTATTCAAACACTGTTTGTTGAGGTGTTTTTCCCCTCAGACAAGGCAGCAACTCACTCCTTCATCCCTTGATCACTCAAAACCTCAACCAATATGAATAATCAATAGTCTTGTCTGGGGGAGGTAGCACTGAAAGCTGTTTTTTGGGGGGTTGTTTTGTTTTGTGTTGTTTTTTGTTTGTTTTTTTTTTTTTTTTCTTATCTTTATTATTTATGTTATTATTTCCACATTTAACCAGACAGTGGAGAATGGGTTTACAAGGAATCCTGAAGGCACTTCTGTGATGCTGAACGAGAGGGCCAGGGAATCAGCTGAAGCACTGGAACAGGGTGGTCCACACGACTCAGTTCATGGCTTAGCCCATGACTCACCAAGACAAAGCTGCTGTAGAGGATTAGTGACAATTCGTGTGGGTGAGAGCCAGATCTGGCTGCCCAGCCTTGTGGCCAGGGTTTGGGTTTGAGCATTTTTTTATGTAGCACTCAGTGGATATAGCTCTGTGTGTGTGTGCACACCTGTGTGCCTCAGCCTGATAACAGGCACAACTCTGTATTTGCAGGGAAAACAGCCTGAAACCCCACATTCCAGAAACCCAGCATCCCAAGTGACAGCTCCTCCTGATCAATCCCTTCTGTGATGCTTTACGTTTTAGTTTTTATATTTTTCAAATTCTGCATTCCCAGTGTGTAACTCTGCAGTGTCCTGCAGCCTGTGAGCTGCTGCTCTCTCATGCTGAGACAGACAGAACAAAGCCTCTCCAGGCTGCTCTCCAAGGACACCCAGCCCGGCCTAGCCCCAAAATGTGTAACCCAGCATCTTGAGAAGGGGGGCAAGCTGAGGGGAAATTCCATCATTAGCTAAAGTGTAATTGGTGAAATTGGGTTGAGATGCAAAAGGAGCAAAGCTATAAAAGTGTGAAGAACTCGTGACTCGGGGTCCATCTTGGGTGCAGCCTTTGGCCTGCCCAGGGTGTGCCTCTGAAGGCCTTTCAAATAAATATCCACCTTTATTCTCTTACTCCTGTCTGGTCTCTGTTTCTAGGTCGGCCTCTTTAGGCATCATCTGCATCATACCAGACTCCTGCACCCAGTCACCATCTGCCATTCTTCTATCACAAATCATTCATTAATTCAAGTTTTTTATCCCCTCGTTTAACACATAGCTCCTGGAAGCACTCTGCTTTGGGAGTTCACATTTTAATAGCTGGAACCTTCTGGCTGCACCCCTTGCTCTGTACAGCACCTCTTACTGTGAGCCAGCCTCTGCTCATCTCGTGATGCTCTCCAGACATTTATTCAGAGATATTCAACAACGATAAACGTTCATCTCTTCCAGCCTGCGTCAGGTGCCGTCATCGTGGAGTTTTTCTGGCAGCAGAGACTGCAGAGAGCTGAAAAAGGATGATCACATGCGTGACACAGCATGGGATGGAGCGTATTTAGCTTCTGGATTCCCAAATGCGGAGTGGTGATGTCCATTAATGCCAGAACCATCCCAGCACTGCCTTTGTGCCCTTCACCTCCAGGTCAGCAGGAATTGCTTTGCCACACAGCACAGCCCGCTGTGACAACGAGCAGCACTTTTCTTGTGAGGAAAGCTCAGGGGTTTAACCAGCTGAACATAAATCTCCACTGGCAACTCGTGAAATCTGCATTTTCCCTCCCATTCTGTGTCCAGGGACACAGCACCCAGATGCTGGGAAGCTTCTTATGGGTCACTGGGCACTCTGCAGTTATAAAGCACTTTCTTCAGTCAGTCCATTTATTGTGCCAAGGGCGAGATGAAGCTTCAGCTTTCAGTGTTGTGAATAAAATATTAAACTCAACGAGTTTTGGGTTGTTCTGTGAGGCTGCCATATGTCGGTGGTTTCATCTAACACTGAGCTGGGAACTTCAGTGCAGCTCAGACAACTTTGTTCTCAGGCTTTTTCTGACCTTCAGGCCAATTTTTTCCTGCAGAAGCACTTGCTCCCAGGTGTGGACCACCGATGGCCACCAACACAGGTGTGTTTCACTGCTGGAAGGGCTTTGCCTTCTCAGGATTGTGTTGTACAACCGATAGAATTTGGCACAGCAGCAGCAGGTCACCAGCTGGAGTCTCACGGGGCACAGCGTGAGGACCAGCAGGGCCAGAGATCTCACTGGGGACTTTGGCTCCTGCCAGGAGTTTCAAGAACACCTTCAGGACAGGTGAGAGATGTGTAGGAAGGTTTAAATCCTTGGTGCATCCCTACTCAGACCCACAGCTTGCTTCCTCTGGGCATTTCCCAGCTGCAGAAGGGGCCTCAGCCATTGCCTCTATGGCTGGAAATATATATATAAAATACATATATAAAATAAATATACTTACATAAGGATGTGCCAGTCACAGAGGCAGACCCTGAATGCCACAGAGCAGTGGGGTCAGAGAGCTGTAGGTCAGTCCTGCTGTGCACTTACCTGTTATTTTCAGGAGCAGCTCTCTGAGTGCCTCCAGGAGCCCTGCAGGCTCCAGCAGTTCCCTCCCCCGTGTTTGTTCATCCCTCGCTG
>VWZT01007814.1:56093-69837 GCA_013397055.1 Pachycephala philippinensis | reverse complement strand
ATCAGATTTAAAAAAAAAAAAAAAATTAAAACTTTTGTTTCTCAATTTAGAAATAAAAATTTCTTTGGGTTTTCTGTTTCCCAGTGTTCTTGCCAACTTGGAAAAGGTACCAATGGGCACCCATCTAAAGGGATAAAGGATGGTGAACAACAGGAAACTAAATATTTTAAAAGAAAACAGGTTTTTTTTGCTTAAAACACGAAGCTGGAAGGGTAAATTTAAAACCCAAGCACTAAGTTGAAACAGGCTATTTTTCATGTGTCAGAGTTTGAGATGAAAAACATGGATTGCCTCTCGCCACAGTTTGTTCACTCCCCATTTATCCCTGACAGGGATGAGGGTGGATCAGGGGAGAAGGACGTCACCTCAGAAGGAACAGCCGAGTGTGACACTGGCACTGGGAACCTACAGATCATCCACGGAGCCCTGCTGCTTGTTTAATCCTAGACTCAAGGCCAGTCAATCCATTTTCTAGTCTGATGGAGGTTCACAGGCTCTGCTGTGCCCCTTGGGGTCATGTTTTGGGTGGGCATTGCCTCTGCTGATAATTCCCCACCTCTGAGGACCCACTTCTGCCTCTGCAGTCACACATTTTCATTATTTTGTGTTACACCACGAGCCAGTGAGGAGGTGCTGCCAGGTGCCTCCATCTGAGGAGTCTGGAAAATGTTCAAATACAGACATTTTTCTCCTTTGACAAGATAGGAGCCCTGCATTTTCCCTTTATTGTTATCCTTTTAGTTTTGGCCTTATAGAAAAGCAATTTCACCTGAGATTCACCTGAGATTAATGTATCTTTATAAGACATTCCCATCTTTACTTTGGAAAGGGTTGTTTTTCACCATACACAATTTGTTTTCCAACCAAACTAAAAGCATTTTTAGTGGGATATTTCATTTTCTATCAAAATACATCAGCAGCCCTACATGCAATCAACTTTATGAAGGCTACAAATAAGTTTTTCTATCCCTGATAACAAGCACGAAAAACTGGATTTCAGACTCATCCCGCTAATGGCAATGTTTTCTGCATCCTGCTGTCCCAGTGGTATGGGATTTTGTGTGTTTTGGGTGAGCACAAAACAAGAACACTGAAGATTTGGGGTTTTTTAAAATCGACATCATCAGTCACCTCTTCTAGACACCCCGTACCTAAGTCCCCTCCCAAGACATTGCACAGAGGAGGCTTTGTAACAGTTTATTTTATCAAATCTTTATTTATGGGCTCTCTCCAGGCATTCTTTGCCAGGCTCACTGTAGTTTTGAAGAGCAGTTTGTTTAAAACACGGATTTATCATTCAGGTGGCGGCGCAGATCAATTACTGCAGCCGCTCCTCCATTAACAGAATTGCAGATATTGGCCTTGCAGCCCACAGAAGCACGGTGCCCGCAGATGGAACTGCTGCTTATTTTTAAAATGACAGCATTTCTGTCAGAGGAACCTGGGGAATATGGTCGATACATAAATCAGCACATCGGGGAAAAAGAAATGGAGTTGCAAGGTTCTGCTCCGTGAGCTTCAATTTCGTGAGTCATGCAACGCACAAGCCAAGGTTAAAAATGTTCTTGGGCTTCAACTTGTTGTAATGCAGGGGCTGCCAAACTCCACGGATTGCTGTGTCTCTTAGAAAAAAACAAAAAAGGAGAAATTTAATATGCAAGATTCTCCTTCTAATGCATTTTAATTAAAAACTTAATTGGTTTGAGCTAAGTATTTCTGAACTGTGGTAAAGTAAATGAATACTTAAAGCTCCCTTGGGGCTATCATGACAAGCACAAGCCAGAAAAATAGGATTTCCTTTTACCAAAATATAAAGGATTTTAGCAGAACACCATGTAGCACCAACAGGCAAAAGTCTGAAGTGGGCAGTGGTGAGGAACCTGATATTGCGTGGGGGCTTTACCTCTTGCCAGAAACTCTTTTGTTTTCTGTTCCCCAACAATTGTTTTTATCTTTTGTTTGGGTTTTTTTGGGGGTGGGTGGGGTTCTATATGATGTTTTTTGTTCTATTTAATGGAGTAGCATTTCGCAAGCAGTCACCTCACTGGAAAGCACTAAAATTGCTCTTAGCAGAGCAGCCTTTTGGCACATCCTGGGTGTTCATTAAAAAAGGGACAGCAGGCAGTACTCTCCATCAATGCTCTGTGCAACACGAACTATATATTACCAAAAAAGGGTGAAAAACCAAATTATCAGGAAAAAAACATCTTCATGTTCATCTTAATCTTTTGCAATAATCTACATAAATCTGATGAAGCTACATAAGATCTGATGACCCATCAAAGGGACCTGTTCCCCAGGATGAGGCTTTTTTTTTTTCAGGGTTGTGGCTGCCTCATCCCTGGAAGTGTCCAAGGCCAGGTTGGATGGTGCTTGGAGCACCCTGGGATAGTGGAAGGTGTCCCTGCCTTCACCCATCACCCATCACCTTGTCTGCCTCTGCAGCCTCATCCCCAGGCTGCAGGAAGGTGCTTATCCCTCAGAGTTAATGCAGCAGGGAATGTAAAAGGCTTTAATTCAGTCTCACCTGAGCAGTGCCCAGATCCTCCCCAGGACGTGCCCATCGCTGAGAGCACCAGACCTGAAACTGGCAGCACCCTGGTTATGCTGCTTGGGAAGTCTTTGCTGTCCCTGGTGATGGCTTCAGGTCAGGTTGTTTTCCTCATTTTATTCCTGGAATAATGTGGGATTCACCCTTCGGAGCCCAAGGACTCTGCTTCAGCCACAGATTTGACAGATAAACACTAATTTTTGACTATGAATTTCTGTAAAAGGCAGCCACTTCCAGCTCATTGCCCAAAGACTCCTGGAGATGCTCTGCCAGCTGGAATTTCTTTGGGCTGCCTCTCCTGATCTTGGAAGGGGAGAATTTCACAGCCTGAGTGATCTGAAGCAGAGAGCAAAGCTTTGCTCCAGGTACTGCTCACAGCCAGACCAAAACATGAGAGTGCCTCCCCACAGGGCCCTGGCGAGCCTGAAGGTCACTCTGACCTTCTTCTGCTTTTGTGGATGTCCCTGATTTGGGAAATGCCAGCTTTGTGGCCATGGATGGAGTCAGATCTAAAGGAGGTGAGTGGCAGCTTCATCATAAAGGTCAGAAAAATACAGTTTTGCAAAGAGAAGAAAATATGTGAAAGCAATTTACAACCTGTGTTCTTGTTTATACCTGGTTCCTTTTCTATATTCAGATTTTACTCCTTTACCTTGATTAAAACTGATTCAGTCAAGCTGCTAACAGAAATAGCCTGGATACCAATTCTTTGAGTTCAACCTGTATTTATCTGGCATAGGTTATGTTTATCTAGCACAAGCCAGTGTCAAATAAACAAACACAGCCAGACATGAAAAACAGAACAACCAAAAATGAATTTTAGTATTACAGAGTAAGCAGTGGAAAGCAGACAGATTATTATTGGGAGAGGAGGGTTTTGGGGGTCCTTAGGAGTCAGTCTGACACAGCTAGCAACAGAAATACATTTTTGGATTTTGTTCTTAAGCTACTGGCTAGGGACAGCACCTGGTACACCGCTTTATGTGAATTCCTGGGAAAGGATTACTGAGCTGGGAGATCAGGGAAAAGGGGCAAAAAAGCAAATATAAGAAAGCAATGAGATTGTACAGAGGTCTGCTGGGTGGGCATGGCTGTCTGGTAGGGCAATGTGCACACACTCTCACCCCCCACCCCAATTTCTGTTGTCCTCATCGATGATGAGGATTTTCATTCCCTTCCCCACTTTCTTTTATCTGTTCCTGGGAAAGATAAGGTTTTGATGAGATGGATTTTTTTCCTGCCCCTGAAGAGCTGTGTAATCCAGTTCAAATTGTTCATCATCTTAGCAGACAAGATTTTCCTCTATTCAGCCTCTTCTATATCATAACCTACCAAATGAGTTTCCCTCTCTCCTGCTCCTTCTGAGACCCAGCAGATGCAATTGTGGGGTGGCAGTGATACCTAAAGAGGCCAACCTAGAAACAGAGACTAGACAGGAGTAAGGGAATAAAGGTGGATATTTATTTGAAAGGCCTTCAGAGGCACACCCTGGGCAGGCCAAAGGCTACACCCAAGATGGACCCCGAGTCACGAGTTCTTCACACTTTTATAGCTTTGGTCCATTTGCATCTCAACCCAATTTCACCAATTAAACTTTAGCTAATGATGGAATTTCCCCTCAGCTTGCCCCCCTTCTCAAGATGCTGGGTTACACATTTTGGGCCTAGGCCGGGCTGGGTGTCCTTGGAGAGCAGCCTGGAGAGGCTTTGTTCTGTCTGTCTCAGCATGAGAGAGCAGCAGCTCACAGGCTACAGGGCACTGCAGAGTTACACACTGGGAACACAGAATTTAAAAAATATAAAAGCTAAAACGTAAGGCATCAGCAGAGGGCACAGCTGGGCATCCCCAGCAGAGCTGCGAGCATGAACACGAGCCCTTAGCAGTCTGCCAACACGTGCAAAGATTCTTGCTGCCCCCCAAAGAGTTCCAGTTTTTCATCTCCCTTCCCCGGCCTTGCATTTATATTCCATCCCTCCTCTTGCCATCCAGATTTAATGACCAAGTAATATTCACACGTCATGCAAAAATGAAAAAATCCTTGGAGAATAACACCTAATTTCCAACACATGCTTCTCTAATCTCCCTGGGGCTTACTTATCTTCGGAGCAAAGCACCATTTCCAGAGAGAGATTTCCCATCACAGAGGGGCAGCGTGTTCCTCCTCCTGCTGGTTCAAACACATCCTCGTTCTACAAACACTTCCATAGACATTCAGGTCAGGTGTGTGCTCTCAGCACAACCGTGGGCAATTATCCCACCATTCCCGGTGGGACAGCAAGGCTTTGGCTGCTCTGATCAACTTTCCACCCATGGAGCTGTGAGGTATTTTGCGGCTTTAGTTAAGCTTAAAAAGACGAGTGATGGGATTTTTTTTACATGCAAATGCACATTGTTCTACTTAGTGAAAGTATAGCGGCAAGGGATGTTTTGTTATACAGCTCTAAAGTATTTTGTAACCGTAATTGTGATTTCACACTTAAAATTTTTGATAGGCAAAGTAATGGGGAGGATGAAATCATGTTCTTCAAAAAAAAAAGAACACCTTCCACTAGACCAGGCTGCACAAAGCCCCATCAAACCTGGCCTTGAGCACTGCCAGGGATGGGGCAGCCACAATTTGCCGCAAAAAAATTGTGTTTAGTTCAAGCTTTAAGGCTTGTAAGTAATTTTTAGATCCTCAAGTGAAAATCCATACTAAAACGTGAAATATTAACCTTGCCAGACAACATTTTATTCTTCAACTAATGAATCACATCAGTAAACAAGTCTCTCCAGGATTCAAGATAAGATGCTTGGGAAAAAGAAAAGATTATTAATTTGCTGTTGCTGTGCTCTTCAGCATAAGGTAGTGTACGTTGTATTTGTATTTATGCCACTCCACTTGCTCTGGGTAGGCAGTGATAAGATTTGAAAGGACATATCTAATTAAAGCTAAAAATAAACCACAGATATATTTGTCAAGTGACAAAAACACAATGCAGCTTTTTGTGGAAAAGAGCACAGAATTTGCCAATGCAACATAGGATGGTCTCAGATTTAAACAGTCGGAGCCTAGTTCTTTTCCTGTCCAAATTCTCCCTGTCCACACGAGTATTTATTCCTGATTTCTCATTTTCTGCTGTGAAACTTCTCCAAAAATCAGGCACCACTGCCCTGATGTCACCCAGCGAGATAAAATCTGTGCTCCAGGCACGTTGGAGGAGCCGGGAATGCACACAGTTCATTTCACACACTTCACACATTTCACATATTTCAAACATTTCACAGCTCAGGAGCCGTTCCTAGCCAGGAAATGCCGTGCATGTGAATGGGACTGAGTGCTGTGCTTCGGGGATTAAACAGCGAGGGGATGCATTTTCAACGGGATTGTAAAATTGAAATGAGACTGGCTCCTGTTGGGACAAGTCCTGGCATCGGTGCCATGGAAGCTGAGGAAGAGCGTTTAAGAAACACCAGTATTCCAGAAATACCCTGCCCATCTCACTGTGAAAGGATGTGTTTCTTCAGAGTTCTCCAGGGTTTCAGAAGTAACTTTGATTTTTAAAAAGTTATCTATTTATTAAAGCCTAACTATAGCAGATCCATCATGTCTGATGTTCTGAGACTGAGACTTACTCTTATGATCCCATCTTCTACTCAGCCCAGGGCACTCCTCTGTGGCTCTGGTCTGCCCTGATATGCTTAGAATCAGAGAATCATAAAATGGTTTGGGTTGCAAGGGACCTTAAAGATGAGCCAGTGTCAACCCCCTGCCATGGGCAGGGACACCTTCCACTAAACCAGGCTGCTCAGAGCCCCATCCAGCCTGATCTTGAACTTCCAGAGTTGGGGCAGCCACAGCTTCTCCAGTAAACCTGTGTCAGGGCCTCACCACCCTCACAATAAAGAATTTCTTCCTGATATCCAATCTAACCCTGCCCTCTGTCAGTTTTAAGCCATTTCCCCTTGTCCTGTCACCTATGTCTTGTCAAAACTCCCTCTCCAGCTTCTTGTAGCCCTTGAGGCACTGAAAAAGGTTCTAAGATCTTCCCGGAGCCTTCTCCTCTCCAGGCGGAACACGCCCAGCTCTCCCAGCCTGGCTCCAGAGCAGAGGTGCTCCAGCCCTCTGAGCATCTTCGTGGCCTCCTCTGGACTCGCTCCACCAGGTCCATGTCCTGCTGGAGGTCCCAGAGCTGGACACAGCACAGCAGGTGGGGTCTCAAGACCTGGTGTAGCCCAGGGCAGAGAGGAAGAGGTGCTGTAGTACCCAGCAGGACCCTGGTCTTCCAGTGAAGTTTGTGAGGAGGTAAAATACATTTCCTGTATTTTACAAGGTGTCCAGGGTCTCACCGTGGTGTAGCAGAGACCCTCCTCCCACCACCTGGACCAGGGCAGGGCTTTCAGGCTCCAACCTTGCTCCTGCACAGGAGGTGGCCTTGATGATATATTCCAGATAGGGATCCCCCTTTTTTAAAAAAAAAACAGGAGGCCAAAGTAATAAATGAATAAAGGGTTTCACAGCTCTTTATTTAAAATAAAGGCTGTTTCTTCATCTCTCCTGGGCTGTACAAATGGTATCACCCTGCAGTGGGGATTGCCACTGAAGGCACTAGATTGTCTTTTAGTGGTTTGTCTCCTGCCATGCTTCCAGCACGCAATAGTCCCAGATGTCCAGTGAAATCTTCCTCCCATCTTCTCCCAATTACTCAGCCTAATCCTTGCCAGCCTGTAATCGAGCCAAGCAGCCTTGTGAGACACTAATGTGCTCTGTGATTGTGGTTTGCTTGCCAGCATTTATGACATTTGGAAAGACAGTGGTGAGTCATGCGAGACAAATGGTTAGCGCTGTCTATTTTTTTATGTATGTATATAATTAGATTTTGCAGCACAAGAGAAAACAGCCCCTGTCCAGCTTGTCAGGAGAACAATAAAAAGGGAAAAGAAAATTTTCTTTGGCAACTTTTTTCAGCCTGACAAGTGGTTTCGATGATAAGTTTCTTTTTTTTTCCTCAGAGTTATACAATAATTTCAGTGTTGTTAGAAATACACAACAGAGCCAAGAAACAGTGTTGTTGGAAGCAATTAAAATATGGCAGCTATTCAAATAGATTCTGTGTCCTGATACAGTGTGTAGGATATCTTGAATTTTTTCCTCCAGTGGTTTTGTCTGTGGGTGTTTAGTGCTCTCCTCTCTCTCAGGACACTGGTTTGTGTATCACTGGTGTCTTTTCTTCCAAGATCAACAAAAGCCTTTGCAACTCCCCTTGGTGGTCTCTGCAAGAGATCTCTGGTGTCTGCTCAGTGGGATTTCTGACTAGATTTATAATTTTCTCCATCCCTCACATCTGACACGGTCTAATAGATAACACACAGAGCCAGGGTTTTGCTTCAGACCATGACGTTGAGTCATTGTGCAACTTTTGGCAGGCAGTGAAGGATTAAAAAATGTCCACTCATTTCTGATGACTCAGTTTGAGTGTCTTCATACCTCTTGGGCTTAAATTTTCAGATGGCCTTTGAGAACTCAAAGCACACACCAAGCTGAGTTGTACAACCCTGCTGCAAACCCAGCCCAATCCGGATGCTCAGGAATGGAGGAGTCCATAATTAGAGAGCACTTTGGGGGATGTTACTCACTGGGTTTCAGTTTAAGGGTAAAAATACCAAGGTTCCTTCTGGATAAAGGGCTTCTGTTTGCGCAACACGGGGATCCTCGGGTGAAAGTGCCGTGGTGTAAACACGGGCAAGGAGCGTGCCCATGGTGAAACCCTGACCATCTGATAACTGGGACATGCCCTGTGCAGGGAAAAACATTTCGCTTAGAAGTGCCATCAAATTTCTGGGGAGATCTCCCACACAAATAAAAGTCATCTGCCCGACAGCCACAGGGAGATAAACAAGCCACTTCAGAGATGTGAGCAAGCAGTTCCATGAGAACACGGAGCAGATGTGTGCACACTTCAGTGCAAGCTACCCAAAGTTCCCAGAGAGTCTCCTCATGTCTAACAGCTGGTCCTACTGTAAAAATCATTATTGCTTTCAAGGAAACTCAGGCACAGTTCCCTGCCAGCCTTGCATACCTCTGCCTGGGTTATAGGATTTCTCTCTGTTGGATTATCAGCTGGTGTGAGAGGATGGTGATCTGGCAGTATCAAATCTGTTATCCCTCTGTGGGATGAAGTTCCCAAGGTCTCCCCGAGCAGTGATGAAGGTCCAGCTGGAATTGCTCACCCCTGTGTGGAGTGACATCAGAGTGTGGCTGAATGAAGCCACAATGAACAACTCGAACATTCAGGAGCACTCAGGAGCTGTCTCTGTTGCAAGTCACAGAGCAGGGCCATTTCTTTGTCTGAATGTGCTTTTACAGTTTTATGAGCCTCAAACTCTTCTCTAGCTTAAGGGAAAATCCATAACAGAGCACAATTTGGACACAAAACTTCATGTACTAATTAACTCAGTTCAGTACCTACAGCCCTGCAGCTGAGGGGTCGTCAGCAGAGTTCTGGGGACAGTGACAGAAGTCCCTCTGGCAAACACACATGGCTGGTTTGTACCAGTGGGAAACTCATGGAGAATGACAGAAAAAAGATTTTGAAACTAATTTTCATCATCAAGCGGCTTCAAAGGAGTCACAGACTGTTCCTCAGCAGTGCCCTGCAGACTGTCCCTCTGCATGGCCCTGATCTGTCACATCTGGGCAGCCCTGCTCTGCCAGAGATCACTTCTGCACCCCGAACACCAGGAAAGACTGGGCTGAATCCACACCTGGATGGGAGATGCCTATAGCATTTTAGGGTTCGGGTTTTGAAGATTTAAAGTGTGATTTCTCTTCTTCCTCTCCAAGTGGGATTGATCCAATGACCCAAAATTGCCCCTAGGACTAGAACCATTGAGCATATCCATACAAAATTCCTGGTATTTACAAACACCAGCTCTCATGAGCCAGTTTAAATTTTGAGGATTGCTTTTCTTATATTTTTTCCATAATTCCATAACTGTATAGCCACCTTACTGCCTTGGATTAATGGGTGATATGATAATAAATGTCTAATAAACTATCTCAGGCCCCAGTAATTCCCATGGATTTCACCAAGAATGTTTTGGGTCTCTCTGGTTCTCTTGGAAATGGGGAGGATCCTGGTTTATCAACGGAGTGACACAGGCTGCATTTCAGCTGAGGCATACCCAGAGACATGGAGGTATTTGCAGGGTTAAAAGTGTGACAACAGAAACGTTGCTGGAAGGTAGTGGGAACACCTGTACTATTTATTTCCAGAATATAAATTGCATACATCTAAGACAGAAAAAATTATGAGTGTATACCCCCTATAAATCCATTGGAAAGAAGAGAGACCAATTTTGGGGTCTGAGGGGCAAGTGGAAGCAGCCCACAACAGCTGAGCTGAGTGCCTACCACAGGCAACAGGAGCAATCCCTCATTTTAGGAGTGATTATGTTGAAGTAGAAAGATTACAAATCCTACCTGAAAGAGAAAATATAAATATACGGGGCCTGATGAGGGCAAATTGAGAGAGAAATTGTCAGGTACAATTCATCAAGCACAAGAAACGCCTCAGACGCCCCAGCACACGAGATATCGAAAAAGCACAATCAGGGAGCACAGCAGGGATCGTGTGTCACAGGAACTTCACTGCCTGGGCTGATGACTAAAGCACTTCCACAGGGACTGAGTGCAGCGTGCCAGTGCAGCCTGGCACAGAGCACAGCTCGCAGGCAGCTGTCTCTGGGCCCCGGGGCTGCCACAGAGGTGGTTAGCAAGCACCTCCAGAGGCTTCTGCTCCGAAACCCTGTCAATCAGCAGGGTTAGTAAAGAGTTGTTTAACAGCCAGACAGCTGTTTGTACAGTTTCACACCTGGGTGAATCAAGACAGACAGGAAAGCAAATGCTCCTTTCTTCCTTCTACTTCTCATGCCGCTGCCTTAAGAAAGGGCTGGAGCAGAGGTAGTGCTACCAGGACAGGCTCCCCCTCAAGAGGCAAACTCCAAACAAACCTGCCACTCCTACAGCTCTATTTGCCCCATGCCATGTGATTTACAGGCCTTTTTTACCCCTTATTCTCTGTGCATTTCGTAAATCTCCGTGAGTGGTGGGGTTGTCATTTGCCATGGCAGCATCTCCACTGCTGAACCATGAGGTCTGAAACCCCCCAGGTTTCCTTGTATCCTTCCACTTGGCAGCACAACACAAGGGTCTGAGCTCCTTCCCTCCTTCCCCAGGGATTTAACAATGCATTTACCAAGAGTAAATGAGGCCTCAAACCATTCCTGAGCACTCCAGCCCCTGCACCATCTTACTTGCCAGTTTAAGGAGCTGCACCTCAGTGTCTGCATAAACAGCTCTACTACTTCCTAAATTTTTTTAAGATCAAGCTGCTTTTGATATGCAAACGGCTCTGAAATGTACATTTCCTATTACCCTCCTTGTTGTAATACCAGAAAGCTGAATAAACTCCGTTTTCCCTCATTCCTCCCCTTCCAGTTAGCCCTGAAAATATAATGTAAAACCAGAACCCCAGCAACCCATGAGACAACATCCCAGGAATTCCTGCTTGACAATATCCTTGCATTTCCAGGAAACATTACATTGTGTCATGAGGGTTTTTTTGATGGTTTGTGACATGCTGATGGGTGAATTGATCACAGATGACATTAATATGAGTGGCTGACATAGGATTTGCAGCACTCTGTCCAGACCACTTCTTCTTGCTGTTATCTTTCTCCTTTGTCATTTCTTTTGAGGTTGGTGTTTTGGAAGAGCTGCAGGCCTTTGCTATTATTCTCTACTCCATAAAAACTCAATTACTGGACTCCGACAGCCTGCCTGGAATCCAGGAGGACAAAGAAGGGCCCAGCAAAAGGAAAGCCAGGACCCAGCTGTGCAACCCTCTGGTACCACAGACAGTGGCACAGGCTCCTCCCACCCCCCAGGAAGGGGTAATTAACGCTAATTAGGGAATGAGGCAGCTTCCTTTGGGTTTTTTTTTACTATTTTTGCACTATGAATTCAAGGGAAATAGAGGAGGAGATGGAGGGTTTGCAAGGCCAGATGCTGGTGCTGAACCTGGGTGGGTGCAAACCCATCATGAACCCAGGCTGGGGGTGAACAGACCAAGAGCAGCCCTGAGAAGAAGGATTTGGGGGCCCCTGTCCATGGCAGGGGGATTGGAACTCCATGACCTTGAAAGGTGCCTTCCAACCCAAACCATTCTGTGGTTCTGTGAGTCTATGAAAAAGTATTTTAGGAAGGTTCTGTCAAAAAAAACCCCAAACCAAACACTATAGACTAGCCATTATTTAAAGTGACAATGTTTTTCTTGTTTCTGCAATTTTATATATTTATTATGCTTTTAATATGTTAATACAATACAAAATGTAATTAATATAATATGTGTATATTATATATATAACTTAATTCTATTTGTTGGTGTTTGTCTGTCAGCAAATGGAGAAATAAACGAGCTTGCTACAAGCTTTTAAAAAAGACTTCTACCCCTCCCTTTATCTTCCCTGGTCAAATGCTCCTATTTGGCTCTGTGGCATTAATGGAGTGATGAAGGAGATCAGAAAGTGGCTTCAAGAGCTCAGCTTGCAAAAAGGCTGGTGAACCTTTTCTTCAGGTTTGAAAATTGTCCTTTTTGATCAGAAATAGAATATTTTGCTCAAATTTCAAGTTTTATAAAAACTTTTAAAAGTTAAATGTAAATTAGAAGACAACTTTAACCACATTAATTTAAAGTATTTTACACTGAAGTTGTCAAAGCTGATTTTTTCAGAAACACGCGGAAGTTTATGTTGACTAAAGTAATGGAATCAATCTAAATTCACAGAATACTCTGATCCACACATTACTTATTTCTCCAGCTTTATAGCAAACATTTTATTCTTATTAAAGGAAAATACAGAGATGAGGTTGTGTTTGGGTGTAACGTGATTATCTTTCTCTCTTTCTCTCTTTCTTTCTCTCTTTCTCCCTTCCTTCCTTCCTTCCCTGGAGTGAAAATCCATAATTTAAAGTAGATTTTATTGTGTTCAAAGGGCAATCTGCTATTTCTGAAGCAATAAACATGACACAAAATGATCCAAACACACTCTTCCATCAGAGTTTGGTTGTTAATGTCAAAGACAAACCCGGGGGCCAATGAGCTGGGCTATTCCAGGGAGAGATCAGTAAATTTGGGTTCTTTACTTCCCACCAACCCTAATCAAGAGATTTCCTCTACGGACTCACTGAGAAAATTCTCCAGGATCATTTTTAGTGATGGGTGAAGCCACCGTTCAAAATCTCTGCATCAGTCTTTGGAAAACAAGGGGGAAAGGAGACGGACATGCCGACGGCAGCAATTCAGTGTGGAGAGCTGATGCATTCGAGTGTGGTTTGGGGATGGTTTTGGGACAGGAGCTACGGGCGAGGGTTCCACACGCCCATCTTTGGGTGTGACCCTCGCCTAACCACTCAAAGAACAAGACTTTTACACCTTTTCTTGCTTTGTTCATTTTCTGCCAGCTGAGTCAGCTCGCCGAGGAGCCCGAGAGGTGCCAGGCACTCCCTGAGTCCGGAGCTGCCGCTGGGAAGAGGAATTCTCCTTTCCAGGCAGCCAATTTAGCCAGGCTTCCCCAGGGACACCGAAAGAACCCCCCGACGAGTTTCCAAAATCCAACACCCACCATCCCACCCCTCCCAGCCCACCCACACCCGGGGACAAGGCAGAGAAGGGCTGGGCAGGTGACATCCCGCCAACCTCAGGCCACAGGTTCCTCTTCCAGCCCGGGATTTTTGGGCATTTCTGTTTAGTTTATGAACAAAACGCCGGGTTCAGCAGCAGGGGAGGCAAACCCACGGAACGCCTCTTGGTTTTTGTTGTTATTTTCACGCATCAGGTCGCCGCATCCCTGTAGCTGCGGAGGGGGAGTGGGAAGGGCTGGTTTGAAAGCAGGAAAAGAAGACCCCCGTTTCCCGGAGGGAGGGAAGGTTTCCCGGAGGGAGGGAAGGTTTCCCGGAGGGAAGGAAGGTTTCCCGGCTGGAGCGGGGCGGAGGAGCGGGAGGAGCGAGCGGGGCGGCTCCCCCGCCTGCCTCGGTAAGTGCCGCCAGCGGAATCCCCATCCTCATCCCCATCCCTGTCCCCATCCCCATCCCCGGGCAGATCCTGACACCCCTTCCCCGGGCCGGTCCTCCCACCCCTTCCCCCGGCCCAT